>JAODAL010002770.1:0-180000 GCA_025379985.1 Phyllomedusa bahiana | reverse complement strand
TTCCCCCAAAGGGCCCCAATTTGATGGCCAGTAATTTTCCGGCCCCCAAGGGAAATAGTTTCTCTCAGCAGAGGAAAAGGTTTTGGAAAAAAACCTACACATGAGGGTCTTGATTTGGGCCCCTTTTGGATAAGCACAGCCCTGGCCCCCACCGATGAGGCATCGATTTCTAAGAAGAACAGTTTCTCCGTATCGGGCTGGGAGAGTCGGGGGGCGATGCTAAAGCAGACTTAAACTTTAGGAAGGGGCTTCTTCCGGGGCATGGGGCTTCGGGTTACCCCCTTTCTTGGTTGGGCCCCCTATTGGAGAAAAACCAGCGAGGAGAAATGTGGGCCCAACTTTATATGGTAATTGGCGAAGCCCAGGAACCTCTGTATGGCTCGGAGGCCCCTGGGTCTGGCCCTGAAGGAGGCAACAATTTAGTGGGGTCCATTGCAGGCCCCTTTTCAAAAATAATGAGTCAGGAAATGTAAGGCTTTTCTGGGGGAAACGGCACTTCTGACTTGGCAAAAGGGGCGGTTAGCCCTTAAACCTGGGGGCCCTGTCGTACATGGCCTGGTGGGACTCTGGACGGGAAAAAAAAACCAAGATTCATCCAGATAGACGACAAACCAGTGTACAGGAGTTACGAACTCCTGGAAAACCACCGGAGCATTGCAGGGGCCCAAAAAGGGCTGACAGGTATCGAATGCCCGTCGGGGTGTTGAAAGCTGTCTTCCATTGTCCCCTTCACGAATCCGAATGAGGTTTAAGCCCCCCGGGGTAAAATTTTTAGAAAATATCTTGGCCCCCGGGGGCCGGTCAAAGGGGGCTCAGGTCAAGGGCAAGGGTATGATTTTGATGGAAAACTTGTTGAGCCCAGAAATCAATACATGGTCGTAGGAAATTCCCTTTCTTTTACAAAAAAAAGAATTGTCCCCGGCTGGAAGGGGAAACTTACGAAAGAAACCTTCTGAAGGTTTCTCTTTGATGTGGGCCGACAACCGTATCTGGGTACAGACAGGGGGTACCCCCTCCCCCCCGGGGTGGAGAAGAAGGGGGGGAAGGTCAATGGGGCATCTTAAGGGGATAGGAAGTAGTTTTCCGCATGCTTTCGGAGAATACCCCGCAAAAATTTTGGTAGGAGGGGGAAGGCCCAAGAAAGTAGAAGAAGGGGGAAGCACCGGGCGGGGCCACCGAACAGCGAGACGCCACCTTGCCCCCAAGAGGACTTTCCCTGTCTCCCAGATCCCGTGCACCCACCGGGAGACCCAGTAGAACAGACGAGAAGACCGAGGCAGCACATAGACACAAGCCCCTCCCCATGTAGTCCCCCCCTTTTAAGGGACAAGGGCTTGGTAAAGGACTGAACCGGATCACGGAGGATTGCTCACTGGAGAGGAATGGTTAGAGGTTTCTCCGGCGGACCAAAGGGGAGCTTTTAAATTTGACACCAAGGCAACATCCACGTAATTTTCCGGGGGACCCGGAGTCCAAGAAAGGGAAAGCTTAAACCAGATTCCCCATCCGACCCGACTAGAACGGGGGAGGTCAAATGAAGAGAGGGCTTGCTCTCACCCGGAACACCTTCCCAGTAGCCTATGTGCGTGTGTTTCCTGGAGCTGAGGTGAATGGGGAACCCCCGGAAGTGTTCAGGGCTGGCACAATAAGGGATGGTTTTCCTAAGTATCGAGCGCTCCCCCAGGGGCCCTGGGTCTGTCCCCTTGATGTCCTCCTCGGCAGCAGGCAAGGAGGGCACTGTGGCGGTCTTTGGAAAAAAAGGGTAGGCAGGGAAACACGTCCCTGGTGGCAGCTTTGATGGACTCTTTCGCCGTTCCGAGAAACGAATGTCGATCCGAGTGGTCAGGGAGATAAGGTCAATCAGAGAAGAAGGGAGATCACGAATGGATAAGGCATCCTTGATCTGGCTGGAGAGGCCTTTCTTTAAGGTGGCGGCCAATGCCGCATCGTTTCAAGATAGCTCAGAGGCCAGGGTGTCGAATTGTATCGCATAGTCACCTACGGAAGAGTCCCCTTGGCGCAAATTTAATACGGCGGTCTCGGCAGAAGAAGCTCGGGCAGGTTCCACAAATACACTGCGGAACTCAGTAAGAATTGTGGCGAGGTTGGCCGTGACCAGTATTCACCAGAGCCCGCCGCAAAGCAGGATGGACTTGCTGCGGAGGGAGTCTACCAGGTCACTACCCTTGACCTGATTTGCTTGCGGTGGCAGCCGAGGTGTAGCGTGGTACAAACTCGTAAGACAATGACGTAGTCGGGGACAGGCGGTAAGGTCAGGACATGCGGCAATGGTTAGTGGTCGAGGGACGGAGGCAAATGGTACAATACATGGTATAATGGACAAGACTCAAGGAAACGCTTTCTCTATAGGCTATAGGCACTCAAGATCCGATAAAGGGATCAGGAAGGGGCAGGCTTAAATAGGGGCCGCGACCGGCAATAGGAAATTACCGATGCGCTGGCCCTACATATTTACAGTGCCGGTGCGCGCGCACCCTAGGAGGCGGGGACGCACACTCCGGGAAGCAGAGACTTCGGCAGGAGTGCGGCTGGGTAAGTATGAAGGGGACTGAGCAGCGAAGCGAGCGCGAACGCGGCCCGACGTGTGGGTCGCGGCGCCACTCACCAGCGGGGCACGGATGCGCCCGCAAAGTGCCCTCACGGGGGAGCCTTACCATAATTTTGCATTTTATACATCCAAGTGCTTTTACTGAAGACAGGTCAGTCATTTTTGTTACACATTTACATACCAAGGCTGGCCATACACATAAGATAGCTGTCAGCAGAACAGGTGTTCAGCGAGAGACTCTCTTCGACCTCCCAATAAACATGGTTGATCAGCTAAGCCAAGCAGTATGTTTAATATGTTGGAGGGAGGGGGGACAAGCTGTTGTCACTTGTTGAGGTCTAGCATGCTGACATAATTTTACTTACTGGATGATTTTTGGTAGGACTGCCTATTATTGTTGAAATTATATGGGGGGGGGGAATAAAAGAAAAATAGGAAATTATTTTCCTTAAAAAATTGCATACACTTTGCATGCTTTATTGAAGTAAAACATCAACTATTATTTGTTCAATTAGGTATAATCATCTAAAAAGAAGTTTAAATTGCAAAATCTAAAAGGTTCTACATTTGGACCAAAATGTTCAACTTTGAGAGCTGTAGCTAAAAACTTCAGCAAAACTATCCTAGTTAAAGTTCCAGTCAACATGTTCTAGCTTTATATGATTTTTATAATTATCTGCTTAGAATTAAAAAAATAATGTCAAGCTCCAAATCAAAGAAAATTAATTCCAAACTTTGTTACGGTAATTCACGGCTCCTAATAGATAGAGCTTGTGATCTTGGGTATTTTAAAACCTGTGATTGACAGGAGCAGGGGTGCTACTATTTTCTACCGCTTTCTAGGACCAAATGTTCTCACTTCATTGAACAGTATTTATCTGAAATGCTTTCATGATAGCTGACCCCTGGTGACTTAGATTTGCTATTACACACTTTTAATCCATATGTTGTATGCACGGGATTGTTTGCATTAGTATTTTTTCCTATTGACATAGAGACAGAATAGTGGGAGATCAAGCGGCCTCGTCTTGGATTATGCTTGTAAATTATGTAAAAGTTACTGCAAAACTCATAGAATTCACATAGATGTTTGTATAAGGTCAGACAGAGGCATAACTTCAAAGGGTTTTCTTGCTACAAAGATCACATCTGTAATTATGGGGACAGTAAAAATAAGCACTTTTGCAATTGGTTTGCATTACCTAAATCATTTAGTATAGCAGGTATGAGCTAATCTGTGTGTGTCTAGAGCTAAATCAGCAGCCTGAGGTCGGGCCATGCCCCCTTTGCTGTGATTGGCTGACTGATATTTAGTTCAGCCTGTTGGGACACACCCCCTGGATGGGACATGCCCCCTGTGCTATGATTGGCTGCTTGCACTCTGTGCTTATTCCTCCCTGAGCTGTGGAAAATAAAAGTGAAACTAGCTGGCTCAGCTTTCTGTGATGGCTGTGTCTGAATAATAACGGCTGTCTGAGCTCTTCTATACTTGTCTCCCAGTGAAGGATCTGGGCAATTTCTGAGTCTCCAGCTGTTAAATTCACTCTTTCCCCACCCATATAACACAGACATATACACTCTCATATTTCTCACATTTGTTTCATCAGTTCAGGCTGTATGTATAACTGTTTACACCAGTGCAGGTGTTCTGGTTGCAAGGAGCCAGCTCTGCAGGCATGAGAACTGACCCCTGCAGGAGGTCTGTGACATCCTTTCCCTCCCACTGCTCACACAGAATGATGATGTCACAACTCTTCAGTGAGGTAAGACCCACCTACTGGGAGGAGAGACCACTGAGTGGGAGGAGAGACCGCCTACTGGGAGAAGAGACCCGCCCCCGGATTTGAAGCTGTAAGAGAAACAGCTCAAGTCTCTAAAGCTTGTGATGAGAAAACACCTTTAAAGCTCTGAGGCCCCAAGGAAAACAAAAAAGAAATCAGTAGTAGAGCCCCTAATAATTATACTTCAGTTACAGTCCTTTCATGGGGCAAATATAATTGTTTCTGTGGCTTCCAAAGGAGTGAATCTATGGCAGAGGATGTGCTGTTCACCATGATTTTGTACTTTTATTGTATTTTGTCTTGCACTAGTCTGAACACTGCTCTATCTTAGGCAAAGTCTACACAGCTAAAGTTAAAATACCATCGGACATCTGATGGTATTTTAACTTCGCTGCACCGCTGTTTTTGGTCAGATACAGATAGAACATCTTCTATCTTCCACCAGGTGGCCAGGGGCTACAGTAGAAAACCTGTGCTGTGTAGACTACAGTACGGATTTTCTATTGAGGTCTACACAGCACTGTGTACTGTCGGATGTTCAGCAGATTCTAAATACTGAATCCACCGAAAATTTGACAAGACTACCGTGCTGTGTAGACATAGCCTTACTCCCTTGCCCGCTCTTGTCACCTGCACCTCAAGAACATCTCCAGAATCCGTCCTTTTCTCACTATCGAAACAACTCAAACCCTCATTATTGCTCTTATTCATTCTCGTCTTGATTACTGTAACTCCCTGCTTATCGGTCTCCCACTCTGCAACTCTCACCTCTCCAATCTGTCCTGAATGCAGCAGCCAGGCTTGTCTTTCTCTCCAGCTGCTATACTAATGCCTCTACCTGTGTCAGTCACTGCATGGTTGCCATCCAGTACAGAATACAGCATAAACTAATTACTTTCACCCATAAAGCTCTCCACAGCGCTGCACCCCCCTCATCTCCTCCCTCATCTCTGTCTACCACTCTGCCCGCTCTCTCCGCTCAGCTGCGGACATCAAACTACAGACCACAATCATCCGAACCTCCCATGCCCGTCTTCAAGATTTTGCACGTGCTGCACCCGCTCTCTGGAACATGCTACCACGTACCATCAGGCACAATCCTAGCCTTCACAGTTTTAAAAGTGTCCTGAAAATACATCTTCTTAGGCAGGCATACCAAGATCCCTAATTGCTAACCCACACCTTCTATCACACACATTTCTGTCACTCCCTTCACTACGGCACTCACAGGCACTTATCTGTATATAGATGTACAGTCATGGTGGCAGGTTCACCCAATTTTTATGTAAACCACCCCATTTTTATGAAACAAGGCTGGACCATTGTAAATTCAGGACTTCTCCCCCGTTGTTTCCCCCAGACAGCCTCATAGATTGTAAGCTCTTGCGAGCAGGGTCCTCACACCTTGTGTCTCATCTCTAAGTAGCTCTCACTGTGTAATGTCTGTCTTTTGGGTCTGAATTATAACCCTCTACATTTTTAAAGTGCTGGGGGAATTTGTTAGCGCTATATAAATAAAGATTATTATTATTATTACTCCTTGCTGTGTTAATTGAATTCTGCCACAACCATCTGTTTCCCCCAGCTGACTTTGTTCTGGGCTGCAGATGGTTAAAGCTGTTGTGATTGACAGTTCTTTCACTACTTGAATTTCTTCCTTACCAGTCTGTGATCTGTGTGGTCTGGATGTCAGGGCGCTGGCGCAATCGCGTTGTGGACTGGCCCTCTGACATCCCATAAGAATACCATTAGCCCTAGACCCAGTGTTTGCTGTAAGGATTTGGCTGGCATTTACCTTGTATTGCTACCATACTATTTGATTTCTGACCTCTTGCTTGCTCTTCTTGCTATTCTTTCTGATTTTATACCGCTTTTGCCCACTTGGTTTCCGTCCCTTTTCTGTACGACTATTCTTCTGTGTTTGTTCGTCTTGTTTGGTCTCTGAGTACACTTTAGTGTAAGCAGGGAAAGTCTTCCAGTTGTCGCTGACCATTTAGGGTCAGACAGGCAAGTAGTTAGGGACAGCTGGGGGGGACTTGTGCTAGGGTTCCCTGGGTTGTCTCCCCTACCTTTTCTCCCTGGTTGTATGTTTCTTCCTAGTCCCTAAAATCTGTAGAAGGGCCCCCAACTACCATGTCCCATTTATTTTACTAGTGTCTTCAATATTGCAGAAGAGGGCTCAGTTGAAACTGCCAACTTTGCACCCAGGTGTCCCTGTTTTTTAGGGGTCCCAGAGGTGGAAAAGGCCTGTATTTACAGCTTACAAGCACTCAGCCTAAAAGTGCCCCTGTTAAAGACTCATTTACACTTAGGGGTTGTTCACAGTGCGATTTTGGCTCCGCTTTGGATCCAAAAATCGCATGTAAAAACGCAGCGGTGATCGGATCTTAAATGGATCCAACACCTATCCAGCAGGATATAGGGTGCAGCAGGATCGCACCCTAGAGATTAAAATATGGCTCCTGCTACGTCTTTTGGACCAAGAATTTACATGGCAATTCTTGGAACGGATCCGAAAAACGGATCCGAAAGACGCTATGAATCACGCATTGGCGATCACTCGTGTGAACGCTGAGGCGTTTGAAAGTAAAAGCAATGTAAATCACATTGTCATTTATTAGATACTTGTTTGGGTCCATTTAGGGTCCGTCAGATGGATCCAAACACTTGTCTAAAAATGTATGTTGAAATCCCTAAAGAAGCATTTATGCTATCTATCATACATGAAGAAACTTTGGGGACTCTGGGGGGTTCACATATTTTGATCAAAAGATTTTTTAAGCTGCCCACGACTTTCAACGTGATCTCAAAATGGGGCCCGTCCTATGCTATCTTTAACTCTAAAACGAGCCAATCGGCCTACTCACTGGGTTCAACCGACCTCCATTATTCAGAGAGAAAAAAAAAAAAACACCCAACCGCAAGCTGCCCTTCTTATGAAAAGCCTGTGGAGTGGGCGGGGACAGAAACCCAAAATGGAAGCACCCTTCCTTCCATATAGGTTAAAATCAATGTACCCCAAGTATAACGTATTTTTTGCACACAAAAACATTTCTGAAAAAACGTATGAAAACCTGGGTGCCCTGGCAGGGTTGCGGCACACTGTAATTATACATGTACACACACAACCGCCGCCAGCGGCACACTATTTGCAAAAAAGGGCAATACACTACGTGGAAATCCTAAAGAAGCATTTATGCTATCTATCATACTGAAAAAACTTTGAGACTCTCGGTTCACAAAATTTTGATAAAAAGATTTTAAGCTGCCCCGCCCTTTCAACGTGATCTCAAAATCGGGCAGTCCTATGCTATCTTTACCTCTCAATCGAGCCAATCAGGCCTCTCACTGGTCCAGCCCGCCTCCCCATATATTCTCAGAAATGTTTTTGTGTGCAGAAACATACGTTATTACTTGGTGTACATTGATTTTTAAACCCATATGGGAAGGAAGGGGTGCTTCCATTTTTTGGGGTTTTTGTCCCCGCCCACTCTCACAGGCTGTCATAAGAAGGGCAGCTTGCAGGTTGGGTGTTTTTTTATTTTTCTCTCTGAATAATGGAGGTCGGTTTTACCCAGTGAGAGGCCTGATATGGCTCGATTGAGAGTGAAAGATAGTGTAGGACTGCCCGATTTTGAGATCACATTGAAAGTCGTGGGCAGCTTAAACATCTTTTGATCAAAATATGTGAACCGAGAGTCTCAAAGTTTTTTCATGTATAAAAATGTATGTTCACACAGACTCAACATGCTGTGTGAACATACCCTTACTGCCATGATTCACCTGTTTGAGCAAATCATAACAGTAATTAGTTAGTGTTAATAAAGGAGAACATCAATAACAAAGTTTTTACCCGTGATAATCACCAGACTGGGACTATAAATGAGCCCTGGTACAAAACCCTCACAGACCAATATACAACATCCACCTCCAAATTTTCTCCTAGGGTATGTTCACACGGTGTAAATTCAGCACGTATTTCACTGCGTATTTGCGCTTAATACGTGGTGAGATGTGTGCCACAATTACGGTAATCCCTAGCTCTCCTAGAGAACTATGGATTACGCCTCGTTCCCACCCCTCCCGTGTACAATCCGATCACATTGTACGCGTGGCGGAGATAAGTGACATGTCAATTATTCAGGGCGATTATGCGCCGTGAGTAATGCATGTCTGTAGGGCTGGCATGCTGCCGGCCCCTCGTGCTTGGGGAGTAGGAGCTGATCAGCGCGACTCCCAAATCACCCAGTGTATTGTGGCGCGTGCTGTACGTGCCGTAATTACGCTGTGTGAACATAGCCTTAATCACTCATCTCACCACTTTCTAAAGTAAACAACACTATAAACACAAACAAGAAAGTAAAAGTGGCGTAGAGAAACCCCTAATCCAAGGGTCAATGACAGGCATGCACTCGCTTTACAATCAGAGACAACTGTATGTGGCCACTATACAACCGCCAATATAAAATTCAATACCGACATATAGTGACGACATAGTGGTTACATCACCGATGGTCAGGTCTCCACCACGTGACCATGAATACAGCACTAATCCAACAAAGAAGCAAAATAACCACCGACGTTCAGGGACTCACAGAAGACGTAGTCTTTGATGGGATTTGTTCTCTTCTCCTTTTCTTCTCCATCCAGCCCAGACCATTATGACGCCTTCTCTGATGGAAGTTGTTTACTTTCCCTTTTCTTCTCCATTCAGCCAAGACCGCCATGATGTCTTCTCCCAACCACAACTCGTCCCTGTCGAATTTACCACACAAGCTTCTTAGACTCCTCTCTTTTCCAGCACTTCCCTACTAATTTCAACCTCTGTACAAACCCCCCATCTATAGCGCCCCAAACAGTAAAAGTGGCCAGAGCTGATTATTGGGCTACCATTTTATTTTTTGGACCATTCCAGTTCTGACATGGTTTTGAGGGGCCTGTATGTTATATACCCCCATAAATGACTTCATCTGAGAATCTACATCCCTTAAAGTATTCAAAACAGTGTTTAGGAAGTTTGTTAACCCATTAGGTATTTCACAGAAATGAAAGCAAAGTGGAGGTGAAATGTAACTTTTTTTCCAGATTTTCAATTTTTATCCATTACTAACTGGAACACATTAGATGTGACCAGGTAATTGCAACTGAACATGAATTCCCCAAATTCTGACGTTTTTAGAGATTTTCCATATGTGGCCCTCATGCACTATTTGGTTTAACCACAAGCCTCAGAATAGAAGGAGAACCTACCGGACTCTGGAGTCTCATTTTCAACACAATTTATTTAGGCGCTATTACAGGTTTGCAGACACTCTGAGGTGCTAAAACTTATTAAACACCCCTAGAAAGACACCATATTGGAAACTAAACCCCTTAAGGAATATATCCAAGGTGTAGTAAATATATTGGCCCTACAGGTATTTCACAAATGTTTTAGCTTTAGGCTGTGAAAATGAAAAATTGTATTTTTTTCCAACAATCAGCAATTTTAGCTGAAAAATGTTTAATTTTTACAAGGAATCCTGAAAAAAAGTACCACAAATTTTGTTATACAATTTCTTCCTCGGTTGGCAATACCCTATATGTGGGTGCGAATTGCTGTTTGGGTGCATGATAGGGCATACAAGGGAGGGAGTGCTATTTGAGTTTTGGAACGCAAATTTTACTGGGTGCCATATCACACTTGCATAGCCCCCAAAGTAGCAGAACAGGTGAAAGCTTCCAGGAGTCCCCCCGTTTGGGATTCAACACCCTTCATGGATGTCATCTAGGGATGTATTGTGCGTTTTGGGCACACAGGTGTTTTTTTAGCATTGGATCATGAAAATGGGGGGAAAAAAACACACTTCTCTCATTGTTTTTTGGGCTACATTTTTACAGCATTCACCATGTGGTATAAATGACATAATAACTTTACTATGTGGTTCGGTACAATTGCAATGATATAAATTTTATATAATTGTTTTTTATGTTTTACTACTTTTACACAATAGAAATGAGTTTATAAAAAGTAGCGTTTTTATGTTGTCATGGTCCGATAGCCATAACTTTTTTAATTTTTCTGTATACAAAGCAGATTATGGGCTTGTTTTTTGCGGTGTGAGTTGACATTTTTATTGGTGTCATTATGGGGGGCATATGATGCTTTGATCACTATTTATTAAGCAATCCTTGTAGTGTTTTTAATTTTTTACAGCAGTCACCGTGCGGTATAAATGACATGCTAGCTTTTCTCACTGATATATGCCACGGGTGGGCCTGCGACCCCCGTCCCAGATCGCAGGCGCACCCGTGGTCCCCGCACGGGCGGTGGGCACGCTCACCCGGCCGGTCAGTCACCCTCCTACTTACCCGGCCGCGCTCCTGTTGCTGCTTCAGTCTCCTGGAGCGTGTGTCCCCGCTCTCTAAGGCGCGTGCGCGCCGGCTCTGTGAAATTTAAAGGGCCAGTGCACCGGTAATTGGGTATTGCCGGTCACTGCCTTTATTTAAGCCTGCCCCTTCCTGGTGCTTGTTGCCGGATCTTTAGTGCCATTTAGCCTATTGAGAAGCGTTCCAAGCCTTGTTCTGATTTACCGTGTACCGTACCATTAGCTTCCGTTCCTCGACCACGGATCTTGCCGCCTGCCCTGACCTACTGCATGTCCACGACCACGAACCATTGCCGCCTGTCCTGACCTCTTGCCCGTCCCCGACTACGAGCCTGCCTGCTCCACGCTACACCTCGGCTGCCTCCGCAAGCAAGTCACGTCAGGGGTAGCGACCTGGTAGACTCCCGCCGCAGCAAGTCCATCCCGCTTTGCGGCGGGCTCTGGTGAAAAACCGGGACCTACTTAGATTCCGCTCCCTGGCGTGGCTTACGCCATCGCTTGCGGTGGTCCAGAGGATCCACTATCTCCGACCGTGACAGTAAGTTCCCCCCATGGATCCCCCCAAGGTGCCTTTGCCGCCCGACGCTGCCCTCCCGCCATTGTGGCTCACGCGCAACAGATCCTCGCAAGCCAGAAAAATCAGCCATCTCTCCCCCTGATGAGCGTTCCGGGCCGCTCAGCAGCGCAACCCCCCCTGGCTCCGCTGTCCCTCCGGTTCCGGGGCTCCGCCCGCTGGCCCACGGCTCCGTCTGTCTATTCGAGGGGACTCCAAGGCCGCAGGGGCTTTACCCCCAAGCTCCCTGCATATTAAAAATGGGAACCAATTTCCCTCCCGAACGGTAAAGGTGGTGTTTGCTCAGATTCTCTCCGGGAAAGCCTGGCCCGGGCTTCCCCCCCCTCTGGGCGGGAGACCCGGTACGCCAACCTTGCACATTCCTCACCGAGTTCGGGAAAAGTGTTTTCGGGGAAACCGGACGGGCTTCTTTGTGAGACCCCCTTTGCAAACCCTGCGCCAAAGGGGGACTATTGTAGGCGACTATCCCGGACATTTCCCACTTTGCTTCCGATTTATTTGGAATGAAGCGGCGTTGACTGCCATTCAAGAAGTGCCTCTCCACCGCTTAAGGAGCTCTATCTCCCCCGGGACCTCCGTCTTCCTTGAGGCCTTATCTCCCTGCCACTCGGATTGACATGTTTCTCAAAAAGCCGGGGAGGAATGGGCGGGAAGAGAAAGGCTAGACCCCCCGTCCCCCTGTCTGGCTCCAGTATTTAAAAGGGGCCCTACAGTTGCCCTCCCCGCCTGCTGCTGAGGAGGCATGGAAGTGGATAGAGCCCCCCTGTCTGCGTCGGAGCTAACCAGAAGCTGAGGAGAATCTTTGTCTTACGTGGCGGGTGCAGACCATTTCCCCAGATCCTTCCCCTACACCCCAGGTCCGGGGGAAAGGGGCGACCTGGGTAGTAGGGGAGGCTCCCTAGGTGTGGAAAACCCTTCCTGCCTGACCATGCCCGTGTCGTCGGGGATGTCCGGTTCCCAGTTTCACCTGTCCCCTTCCTGGAATCTGGGTCAGTGGAAATTTCTTAGACGCTCCCCCGGTGTCTCAGCATAATCTCCCCGTGATCCGCCCGGAGAAGCCCCTACTCATCTCCTCTTCAGTGGAGAATTTCTCAAGGATCCCAAATTTGGGTTTTTGCACTGGCCTCTGGTCCCCAAGTAGGGGGTTCTGCACAAGGGAGACTTGCGTTCTAATGTACCCCCTTTTCCTCTTTTTTTCCCCCCTGGGTCTCCCCTGGCTGCACGTATCTCCCGGGTTTGGGGCTGGCAAGGGGGAATTCCTGGTAGGGTTCGAAGGGCAGTCTCGGTTTGGTGTAGCTTCTCCGTGCTCTAAGTCTTGACGGGCCTTCCGCACCATACCAAAACCTTCCAGCGTCTTCTGAGAGCAAGCTGAGACGTTGCTGCCCCATCGCCCCCTATGACGTCCCATTGATCTTCTCCCGGGGCTTCCTCCACGGGGCAGGGTTTACCCCCCGTTGACCTGAGACCCTTGGGGTATGTCTACTAATCAAAGGAGAACCCGAGGGTTCACCGAAAAATCCTCCTCTCCCGTGGGGGCCCGGGTTCTTCTTCGTGGCTAAGAAGGGGGTACCCTATGCCTTTGCTAGACTTTTGAGGCCCCAACAAGATCACGGTAGAGAACAGCTTTTCCTCTGCCCTGATCACGGAGCTTTTTTTACCGGCTACGAGGGCCAAGATCTTTACTAAACTGGCCTGCGAGGGTTATAACCTCATAGAATACGGGGGCGATGAATGGAAGGGCGTTTTAAAAACCCCGACGGGGCATTCGAGTACCTGGTCATGCCCCTTTGGGGCTCTGCAAAGCCCGGTGTCTTCCCAAAAATTTGTCAATGACTCTTCCGGGACCCCTGTACAGTGGTGGGTTTTTTTACCTGAGGGCTTTCTGGTGTTCTCCCCCGACCTTGAGTCCCTCAAATTTACGTAAACCCGGGCCTCAGAGTCTAAAGGGCCCAACCCCCTCTTGCAAAAGTCGAGAAGTGCCTGTTTCATCAGCAGAGCCTCCCATTCCTCGGCTACATCATTTCCGACACTTACCACGCCAAGTCGGAGGGTCTGAACACACCTCGTTCCATCCTAAGGAATCCATACCGCAGTTCATCTAGGCAAAGACATGCTAGAAAACGCAATGTGAGTTTCTCGGTTATGGACATCTCCCATGAACGCTCCATGTTGTACCCCTTGGGGTTGCAGCTGAGAATTAACTACAAAAAGCGGAAAAAAGGGTGTACGGAAACCTTAATTTTAATTCCTCTTAGTGAGATGGGAGCCCAAACCCAAAAAGGGGCGAGGGGGGTGGGAAAAGGCTACCAAAGAACAGGTCCCGGGGCTTTGCCGGGGCTAAACAAGAAATTAATTTATTAGTTTTTTTTTTTGTCTTTAGCCAGCTTTCTGTCCTCTCCAAAGGCTTAAATTTTTTGCTCCTCCCTTTCTTTTTAAATTTTTTTATGACACTTTTTTTGGATATAAATAAGTTTCCCAAGGGCCATCACGCTTAAAATCTTTTTTTGAAACCCCACAGTCATATTCTAATGAGGAGGTAATTTTTAATGGGGAGGCAGGGATTCATCAAATTTTTTGGCCAGGGTCATAATTTTTCCCTTTGGGATTATGTGGGGGTTGCAAATTACGAAATTTAGAAGTGAGTCTCCCAAAAGAGGGGAAAACCTCATTAAGACTAAAACCCGAAGCCCACTTTGGAAACCCAGATTTTTAAACCCCATAACTCAAGCCCCATCAATTTGGGTTTTTAAATTTCCAAGAAAGAGTAAAAGGGTTTTTTCCCAATTACAGGGAAACAAGCCCTTTCAAGAACCACAGTAAGACACAAATTTTCTCTCGGGCAGACGGGGTGCTATTCGGGGAATTTTAAAAACAATAAAGGGGCCCTCATTTTTCCTTTTCCTGGGGATAAGGGAGGGGGGGTGGGGGTTTAAAAATTTAAAGGTCCCCTAAAGAGGGGGGAATTCAAAGCCAAACAAGATACCAATCCCCTATACCGTTCTTCCCCCGGACCCCACAAAAAAATTTTTAAAAGTTCTTTTACACAACATTTTTTGTGGAGGGTGTGTCTCGGGAATTTTTTTTCCAGAGATCAACAGACAAATTTTAAATGAAAAACCCCCGAAAAGGCTACTTCCATTCTTTACCTAGGAGCCAAAAGGGGGGGTTTTCCCCCCCCTTTTTTTTCGCCTATAGTGTCAGGTCTATTTTCCCCCAATGAGGTTTAAAGCCAGGGGTTTTGGATACCCAAATTTAAAACCACTAAACGAGCCATTCCAGGGTATATCCAAGACACAAAAAATTTGGGTTTCAAAATTTTGAGATTTTAAATGGGATGATACCCTTTTTTGGGGTTTTCCCATGGGGATGTTGGGGGCTTATACCCCTGTATTCCGAACGAATTACCCTTTGAATTTCCCTGTATGGGTTTTTTGCATCGTTTTGCAACTTTTTCCCCATGAAAAAATTCAAAAACTAGGGGAGGTCACGAGGGTATTTTTTTAAAACCCCAAAAAATTCTTTTCCTTTAAGGGGTTTTTTTTGCAGGGGAAAGGGGGAGGGGCCTAGGGGTGCCGTTTTCCCCTTCCCCTCTCAAATTTTTTTTGGGGGCTTATGGGAAAAAATTTTTTCCTTTTTGGGTGCAGAAAAATCTTTTTTCCCCCCCCAGATCAGGTGGGTAGGGGCCCGTTATAAAGACGCCCTGCTCCTGGTCTGGGGGGAGCCCCGCCATACCCCCCAAATTTTGTGGGAAATTTTAAAAACCCGAAGCCATGAAATTTGAAATTTTTACCTTCTTTTTTGTAAAGGGGTTTTTAAAAACTTCTTGATTTACTTTGAAAGGCACTAGGGGGGTAAAGGGGTGGGTCAGCCCCCCCCTTTATGGGAAAAAACAAACAGGTAACACCCCTTTAAATTTGGCAAATCATGTCATCCGCCCCTTTTCAAAAAAAACCCCCTAGGGGGAGTTCTTTAAGACCCCTAGGAATTGTAGGGATGATCAACAATTCAATCTACATTTTGGGGAAGTTAGTGTACGACACGTGAAAGGGGGTTTTATAGAATTTGGATTTGTCACCAGCCCGGATAAAAATTTTTCTCAAAATGGCCCAGACTTTTAAAAAATAAACTTTCTAATAAATATCCAAACGAAAACAAAAACATATTTTACTTTCAGAAACCACGTTCCATATGCTTTTTTAAACAAATTTTTTCCTATCATTAAAAAAGCATCTGCCAGTTTTTAAGATTATCGAATAAAATTGCAGGTTATACGGGAAACAGGGATTAAGTTTATTTAAAAGGGGCCCCCACCTTGGGCTCCTTTTTTCCCCGACCCGGGTTTAGTTCTATTCCCACCGTGGGTTTTTCTTGGCTGAACATACGGGCTATACAATGTGGGCATAGGAAGTTTACTGCATGTCGCTTTTGTCTTAATTTCCCAAAACAATTTTTACTTTTTTTTCTACAAAAAAAAGTATTGCTTAATAAGTTTACCCAAACTGAAAATAAAAATTTTTGTATTTACTTTTTTAGTTGCCCCCCAATTTAAGGTAAATTTAGTAGGTTGCATTTTCCTTCCACTAAAAAGCCCGTATTGGGAGACTTCTCTCTGACTAAAAAAAAATTTAAAAAACTTTAACGTTTTTCCCATGGTCCCCCAAAGTTTTTTTGGAAAACGCATGGGGGGGGATGTCACCCGGTTTTTTTTCCATTTTTGGGGTTTATGGGGAAAAGTGACAAAATTCTCCCCGGGGGGGAATCTGTTGCGCAAATTTTTTGACCCGGAAAATCTGCTGGATTTTTGATTTGGGGCCACAAAGGCCCCAAAAAGGGGTTTAAACATCAGACAGGAAAATTATGAAAATTTTATTAACTTTTTTTAAACCCTTTAGATGTATTCATGTATGTAAATCTTAAAATTGTTTTAAAAATTATTTGTATATTAAAGTGTTTTTGGCCCCATATTTTTCATTTTAACATGTGCCCGGGCCCTGATATTTAAATGATCATACTCATCTGTCATTTTTCTACTTTAAAAAGCTCCGGTTCGAACGGTCAGTCTCCTGTAGACACAGGTTCTACCTTTTTTTTTTCCATCAGGGGGTTTATTTTTTTTTGCATTTTTTATTCACCTGGATTTTTCAAAAATTTTTTTTTAATTTTTTTAAAATTTTCCCGGGATTTTGGATATTGAGCGGCACTTGGATTTCTTTTTGCGTTTTTTTAACCGGGGGCAGTGGCAGTGCCCAAGCTCAACCCCTTCCCGGGAGAAATTTCATATGCAGGTGAGCAAAACCCATTACCTTTTTTTCTTTTCCCCGAAAAGGGGGCCTGCGGGATGGACCCCGCAAATTTTGTTTTCCCGCCCCTACAGGGGCCCCGCGCCCCTTTTGGGGCCCCAAAAGCCATACAATGTTTTTCGGGGGTTCGCCCCCTATTATAGGCATTTTATACCCCCTTTTCCCCTTTCGTGGTATCCCCCATAGTGGAAATTGACCAAGAAGAACCCAACCCAAAAGTTTCTGGCCACCGGGGCAGAGGAACCCCCTTCCCCACAAAGTTAAAGTCTTTTTTTGCCTTGCGCCTGTGCCCCTCCCGGCCAAAAAACAAAAAAACCTTTTTTTTTTTTTTCCCCGGGTGCGCCCTCCTCGGGGGGGGGGCCGGGGCCCGTATTCTCCAAAAAAGGGGCCCCAAAACGCAAGCCCCTCACTTGCGGTTTTTTCTCTAAAATTTTTTTCCTCTGCTAAAAGGGAAATTACTCTATCGGGCCCCGGGGGTTTAGGGCCATCAAGTTTGGCTCGGGAAGGGGGGCCGGTATCTTTTGGGGGGGGGCTCGTCACCCAGTCGGCATTTATACCGCCCAAAAAACCTGCAATACCCTTCCTACTGCTCAACGTTTTTAAAATCCACGCCGGGCTCGTTGGCCCATTTTCTTTTTTCCCCTTTTAAATTTTTCCCTCTTCATTTTTCCCCTGCGGAACGAAATGTAAAGGCCCGACGCTCCCCCCCCCTGTTCGGTTTGTGGGGGGGGACGAGCCCAACCCCCGGCACATTACCCCCCAGAACGGCTCTTTCTCTGCCGCGCCGGAAAAACCTACAACGCATTCCTTTTCCGGCATGAAAATAGTCCCCCCAGCTTTGGGAAGAAAAAATTGTCATGGGTCTTTTGCTCCCGTATGGCGGGGCCCCCGGGGAGTGCAGAGGTCCTTTTCCTGCATCTCTCGATTTAAGGGGCCCCCGGGGGCCCCCTGCCCCTCTCTCAAACCGGGGGTCTGCCCCTTCCTCTCCCTTTTACCCAGTTTTCCCCTTTGGACCCATTTTGGCCATGGTTTTTATCACGGATCTCCCCCCTTCCTCGGGCCAACCCCCCGGGGATTGGGTTTTTTACGGGCCCGGTTTTAAAGTTTGCCCCACTTTTTTCCCAACAAAACCCCATCCCCGCCCACCCCTCCCCCTTTCCTTCCCCTTGGGGGGCCCCCTTGCTTTTTGGGGGGACGGTCCAGGCCCTTTCCCGCATCTAAAACCCAGCGCCCCAATTTTCTCTACTCCAGGTTCCGCCGTCCCAAAGGCACAACCCGACAAAAGCAAGACCTCCCCAAACCTTTTTTCCTCCCCAGGTGACAAGGTGGGTTGCGGCTAAATAAATTGTTTAAAGGGTTTCCCAAAGCTATAAGCGGGGCCCCCTTTTCCTGGACCCTTCGAGGTGTTAAAAGCGTTTAACCCAGTAGCATCCAAGCCCCCACCTTCCTCCCCACTATGAGGGCCCCAAAACTCCTTCCATTTTCTCCCCTTCAAAACCGGTCATCCAAAATTCGTTTCCCTTCAGTACGGGCCCTCCCACCCCTTTGGGGCGATGCCCCCCCGATGTCTTTACGGTAAAGGAGATTTTAGATGTAAAAGGAGGGTAAAGGGGGAAGCTTTTTTTTTCTCTTTGACGGGAAAGGGGGTTGGGGCCCCGAAGAAGGTCCTGGGACCCCGGGGGAAAATATTCGGGAAACGTAAAAACATTCAGGGTTTTCCCCCCAGGCCAAAAGAGAGGGAGGCCGAAGGGGGGGGGGGGGGGGTACAAATCAGGGGGGGGCCTGCGACCCCCGTCCCGCATGCCCGGGCGGTGAGCCGCCCCCCCCGGCCCGGTCAGTCACCCCCTATTTACCCCCCCCTCCCTTTTTGTTGCTGCTTCATCTCCCGATGCACCCCCGGCCCCAAAACTCAAAGGGCACGCGGCGCCGGCCTGTAAAAATTTAAAAAGGGCCCAGTGCACCATTAATTGGGTATTCCTTCACTCCCCTTATTTAACCCTTTGGCCCCTTCCCTGGGCTTTTTGTGGATTTTTAGTCCCAATTTGCCTATTGAAAAGCGCCCAACCCTTTTTCCTATTTCCCTTTGTATCGTCCCTTTTAGCTTCCTTTCCTCGCCCAACCGCATTTTTCCCGCCTCCCCCGGGCCCCTACTCCCTGCCCCAAGGGACCCCCGAACCTTTTGCCGCCTGTCCTGACCTTTCCCCCGTCCCGACTACGGCCTGCCTGAAAAATTCTGCACCCGTAAAACCTCGGTTGCCTCCCCCGCAAGTCAGTCGGGGGTACGACCTGGAAAAAAAAACGCCCCCGCAGCAAGCCCAATCTTTGCGGGGGGGCCTCGGGGTAAAAACCCGGGCCCCTACTTAGTTTCCCCGCTCCCGGCGGGGCTTACGCCATCCTTGCGGTGGCCCCGAGGACCCAAACCGAACTCCAACCGGGGGAACAATATATTTACATCATCATCATTTAGGAAAACTTTGGGATTGTTCAAAAATTCCTCACTAAATTTCTGGATGGAAGTTTGTTTTCACGGGAAAAGAAAAGGGGCCGAAAAATTTTTGCAGTCCCACTTTTCCCAGTTTTTTTTTTTTACAAAAGTTTAAAAGATCCAAAAAATTTCCCAAACCCATTTAAAATTGTGTCCCATTTATTGTTGATTTTTTTCACAAAAAAATTTAAAAATTTTTTATCTTTTTTTTGAAAAATTTTAAATTTTTGGGAAAAGATTTTGGGGAAAAATTCAAGGGGGGCCGGGAAAACTTTCGCAGGCACTGTAGTTACCAAAAGTTGCACAAGCAAAAAGGAGTCCCCACCTGCCTATGTTTCCCCAGCTACTGACAAAAAGCTACAAAAACCCAAACCCGCAACAATACTGCTTGGGAGGTGAGGGGGTTGACAGGTGGGGCTCACCCCATGGAGAGATGGAATTCTACCAATCATAAACCCAAAATTTTCACTACTCACAAAAAATTTGGGGGTATTTGGCCCTTTTTTTTGAAATTGCAGGATGAACATAAATTTTTTTTTTTTTTAAAAGGGAACCCAAATGAGACCTCAATTTGCTTTTGAATGCTATGTCTTTAGAACTTTTTGAAAAACTTGCGTCTCTAACAAGGACTTTAAATTTCAAATTTCCCAAAAAAGGGTTTTTATCCTTTTAAACCCCCCAAATTTAGGGGATTTAATTTGAATTGTGATTTAAACTTCCCCCCTCATCCGCTGGGTTTAAAATTTTGCATCATTTAGACTTTAAACAATTTCCCTTTCAATCAAAAGTAAAAACGCCCTTGCGAGGGTTTTAAACAGGAAACTCACAGATGGAAATGGGGGGCACTGAATCTATAGTGCAAACAAACTTTTGCTGCCCTTTAAAAGGCCCCTGCTATATTCTGGGAAAAGTTTGCAATTTATGTTTTCTCACGAAAATTAAAGACCCCTATTTTTTTGAAATTTCCCCGACATCCTCTTTTATTCTTACTGACTTAAATTTTTCACAAAAATGTAAAACAGCCCGTTTTAACAGATTTTTGGAAAAAAACAAAAGGGAAAACAAAGAAGTTGAGGTCCTTTGGTCCATCACACACTGATAAAACCCCTTCATTTTTAAACAATGCCTTGCGGAACCGGGATGAATTAACCCCAAAAAAAACTCCAGGGTTTTTTTTCCAAAAAGGGGGTTTAGAGGCCAACCGATGTACGCCCGACAAAAAGAACCATTTCCCTCAAGGGGGTCTGTGTGTTTGATTACCTGACCACTCACCAGGCAAAGGGTCATCATCTTGTATGAAGAAACTAAGCGGACCAAGATCAGTGGGTTGAGTTTATGAAATTGACTCACTCTTTTGCGAAAAAAAAAGGTTCCAACGATGCGGAGACTTTTAAAAAGAGGGCTTTGCATTAGCATGGGAATTTCGGGTCAGGGGCCATTTTCAAATTAGGGGGTGTTACACTTTTGGGGGCCACAGTTTAGCATTGTGGTTGTGTGTTGAGTTATTTTGAGGGACACTTAATTTTTAAAATTTAAACAATCGTACACTGACTACCTTACACGTACAAGGGTCTATTTTCGTGTTGTCCCATGAAAAATATAATACAAAAAAAATACTTATTCCCCTAGTATTTTGCTAGGACTTTATGCCCCAATTAAAAATAAAAAAATAATACTCACCTGTCCTCGTCCCCCTGACGAAGCACTCACTGAACCCTTTGTTCCTGCACCCGGCGGGGGCCATCATCCAAATGTTGTGTGTCCCCGAGGGTTGGGAAACAGTTGAAAAGAACGCCGGTGCTCCAGGCTAACGGCAGAGGCTCAGAACCCAGCAATTCACTGGATGCCGGTTGGGGACAGCGGAAGTTTTATGTGGGGCAAAAGCCTAGGATACAAAAATCATACGAGCCCCTTTAAAACCCTACCATGGATAACATAATCCCCATGCAAAAAATTTATTATATTTTTTTTTTCCCAATATTTTAAAATATGATTTTTTTTTAGTGGGGAAAACTCCTTTTTAAAACCCGCAAACTCTTACACCAAGGTATATCCACAGATTTCTGCCACTGGTTTGCAGCTTGAGTGCCTCAATTTTGGTTGCTAATGGGTTTAATCCAGGACTAGGGAAGTGAAAGCTGTCAGGTCTCTGTGTCAAACAAGTGACTTTTTTTTTTTTGCCCTAAGGGGACTTTCAATTTACGTTTAAAAAAAACCATTATCTGTTTTTTTTTTAGTGTGAATTATAGCACAGATTCAAATTGCAAACAATGGGATGCAGATCCAAGGTTTCTAAAATTTCTGTGTAAAATTTAAATTTAAGGGCGGGGAAAGTCCCCTTAGGGCTTTGCCATTTTTTGGGGTATTTTGGGACCTAAAAACTGTTTATGCCCCATTTTCTATATAAATGAACTGTAAATACACCCAAAAAGACCAATTTAAATACCAGACATGAAAACATTTGAATATGCCTAAAGTAGGGGCAACAAATATCTATGCAAAGTACTTATGCAAAGCGTCAAAATTTGGTGCAACAATTAAAACAAAGCAAAAGTATGTTTAGATGCCAAATTTTTCCCCAGATTTTTCATTTTGGTGCACTATACACCATTTAATGTGGCCCCTTAAAAATTGGGGGCGGCAAACGCTTCTTTTTGGGCATGTCCCCCCAAAAGTTTTCAACATATTTTTTTTTAAATGTTTAGGGGTCCAGGGCTAGATAGGTTAAGGGTACTGAAAAGAAAAAACTGAACAAGTATTAAAAATTAAAGGGAAGAGGAAAAGCTGGGTTTAAGGAGTAAAAAACGGAGGATATAATCCCTTGTTGCATTGTCATCTGCCTGCACCATATGTACAGGTCAGGAGCTGTGTTAGGAACCATATAAACCCTCCATATAAACCCACAGTTTTTTTTTACTCCAAATGAAAATTCTAATGTATATTTAGCACTACAGGGTAATTCAAAAAAAGGGGGCAAATATTAAGCAAGTTTTTCCTATACACTAAAAAATGTTCAAAGGAAAAATTTTCCCTTGGTACCCCTGCAGATAAACCTAGGGAGGTAGTCCAGTTCTTTCCTGACATGTGCTAGCAGATCCTTAGATATGAACTTTTAAATGGTTTTAAATGATGTTTGTCTCAGGGCAATTTAGGTCCTATTTACTGGAAAAAAGGGGGGATATGGTGATTTAATTTCCCTTTATGTAGTCCCCCAAAAAAAGAATCAAAAAGGTGTTAGATCCAAAAGATCCTGGAGGCTACTTTAACATTGTTTTGTCCTTTCAAACCCCCATTGGCAAATAAACAAACGGGAAATGTGGAAATGCACCATCCTGCTGATAGAAGACATTTGGAAGATCCAGGTAGAAGTGGCTGGTGACAGTATCCTCTGCAAAAACGAAGGAACTGTAGACTTTGCACTTGCTCATTGCACAGTACACTTTACTTTAGGCGAGGACTTCATGTGCTTAATAAGGCCCATGGTTTTACTAAATCCCATATTTTAAGTTGTTATAAAAATGATGTTCATGGGGGGGAAAAAAAACCCCCCCAAAGCAAAAAAACTAGCCTGTCAGGGGGAAAATTGGGCTTTTTCCTATTTGGCCGCAAGTTAATTCGAATTTTAATGCCCCTTTCAGAAGAAATTTTTCTTGAAAACCTTTTTTAAAGCAGACGTTTTTTAGAACATTCGTTGTTTGGGGGCCCCCTGGTTTTTTTCCCTAATACCAGCCGGGTTTTGTTCTGGGCTATGTCGTAACCCCGCCAAATCCTCTTTACTGTATCTGAAGTCTTTGGGTGGCCTGGACTTTTCTCAGGACATAAAAAACAGTCGCGTCGATTGTAGTGTCACACAACCCGTTCTTGCCCAAAAATTTTCCCCAACCCCCCCCCCAAAAAAAAAAAACCATGTGCCTAAACTGAAGATTTTCTTGATTCCCTAGTGATTGTGCAGGTCATTGCTCCTGGTCATCATACTATCTTGTATACCACCAGCGCGATTATTATCGAGGGTTATGTGAGAATTACATCTGTCTGACAGCTATACATGGTGAGATCAGTTTTTTTAGCCCCTGTGAGTTTTACTTTCATTTTAAAATTTATGGGTGGAAACCCTGAAAGTGCTATGACTTTGCATCAGGACCCCAAAGGGAATATTAAAACTGTCAAATTTTCCTACTAAAATCTCTTCAGATGTTCCCCGCTGTATTTAGGGAAGAAGGAGGAGAAGATTATTTCTAGGCTATATGAAAGTTTCATCTGGGGCAGGGGGTGTGTGGCCCTTCCCCCTATATAACAGCTCCCAAAAATTGAGTGGGGGGTTGGGGGTTCCCAAAATGTTCGCCTCCCCCCAATCTAGCCTCAAAGGGATTCCCTTTTTCAGATTTGGGGACGGGGGGATGGGGGTATTCACTTATAGCTCTCTGGATGCTTTGGTCCTACCAGGGATCGCGCTCATGCACTTCCTCCATTTGCTATTAGAAAGCGTTCCCCAGGATGCCCGGAACAATATTTGCTCAAAGCCAAAAATGACAAAGGGAAAAATTTAGGCAACTTGGAAGCCTAAACAACCCCCATTTTCCCCGCATCGTTCCCTGTTTCACCAAAACCCCGATTTCCCGGGAGGCAAACCCACAGGCTTTTCAAGCAGTACATAGACAAGGACTTGCAGGTGGAGCAGTGGAAAAAACCCCCCCACTGCAACCCTTTTGCTACACGAGCTCCAAAATTTTTTCCAAAGGGATAACTAAATTCCCTTTTTTCATTATCTGCATGCCACCAGTTTCTGCTGGGAGATTTTGTAGCTAATGAGGATATAGATTGGGACCCCACATTTGAGAATACTGCGGGGACCAGTAACCAGACGGGCACTGTTGTCCACCATATACAAATATCTACTAGGTATCAAAGACTGCACCCAGACCTGCACCCAGTTAACAAGATGGGCAGGACGTGACTCGTCGTGGCAGCCAACACTTATTTTGAACACCATAGCCATGGCCCACAAATGTCTCCCCTCGACACGCTACATGGAAATGCAACTTAAAGTAATACATAATGCATACCTTACCCTGATAAGAGGTTTCAAAATGGGCATTTACAGCTCGGACAACTGCTTCAGGTGTAGTTCGCACAAGGCAGACCTCTACCACTGTCTCTGGGAGTGTTCAGTAATCCAGCATACAGTATGCTCTTAAAAATAATATATTGTTATCGTCCAAAACACATCCATATATGATGCTTTCTTTATTCATCAAAGGAGGAGGATAAGAACTCTCTGCTGGAAACCCTTGCTTTGAGGAACATTATCGGCCGATGTTAGCATTTGACATTGGCGAGTACATGCAGGGGTTTGTGAGTATATCATGGCTGAGATGTAAAAGTTGTTAATATCTGTCATCTAAAGAAGCATCATATATGGATGATAGGTGTTGATGTGCTAACATGATCTCTATTGTGTAAAGGGTATCATAAGAATGCCTACTGCATCATACATGTTTTGCTAATGCATAAAAATCTGTTTAATGATTATATAGCAGCTCTATGCATATCACAAACAATTGATAGTGTTTCAGTCTGTGTGGTCCCTGATGAGCCCGACGATTGCACGGGGTGAAACGCGTAGGACATAAGTACATTGGGAAGAACATTGAAACTATCTGTGTTTTGGACGATAACAATATTCTATTTGTAAGAGCATAGGAACTGTAATATAGAGGATAGTAAATACATCGGGACAGAATATTGAAATCATATGTGTTTTGGATGATAACAGTATACCATTTCAAAGAATACATAGGAATAGGAATTGAAATACATACGAGACATCTGGATGTTATTTAGATGAAAGAGAGACATTAGTTGGGGTCGCCCTTATCGGGGCGGTTGCTCCAAATATATATTGTTTTTTTTTTTTTGTTTTTTGTAGGCTTCTATGGATGGATATAAGATATAGGAATAGATTTAATTGGTATTTATTAAAGGCTAAGTTTTAGGAGTTTAACTAGGTAAATTACTCTTCTGTGTTGTGAACCTTAAGTATTTATTGAGCAGGTCCTAGTCCGTACATATTTTTGTGTTGGGGCATTGATGGTATATATAATATATGTATTTTTCCAGAATCCATTTCTCTATTGTTCCCATATAGATCTGAAGTCAGGGATATAAAACGGTTATGGGTAGGATTAAATTCTTCATAAACAACACACCTTCTTATATGGGTTACTCAGTCGTTTCCCGTAGCTGCAGGTCCCCACCTGCCAATTAGTGCTCACAGTCAATGTTGCTACAGGTATAAACGAACATTCATCTTTATATTAGGTAAAAGAAGCTTTATTCCAAACATCTTAAAAGCTTGAATGACAGTAATTCATTTCAATTTCATGCAACAGTGCAAAGTTCTTTAGAACTAGTTCACCTGGTACCTCATATGGTAACTCCACATTACGGCATTTCAGCCTTGGAAACCAAGCCGGATCGGGTGTTCACGTTAGACGGAATCCGTGATGTTAGAGCTGCCAACGACTCCTCTCCTCTCAGACCCCGCTACTTTTCGCAACGTTTCGGGAGCAAATCACGCCCCCTTTGTCAAGCATGACAAAGGGGGCGTGATTTGCTCCCGAAACGTCGCGAGACGTAGCGGGATCTGAGAGGAGAGGAGTCGTTGACAGCTCTAACATCACGGATGTAAATACTGGGATTTAAGGTTAAGTTCTATTTTGCCATTGGCAATACATTTTTTGTTAGTGATTTTTGTAATTTTATGTTGGCTAGGAAATTGATTTATGGGAGTACTCCATCCTATATTATCTAGAGATTTGGTGGCTTTCTTATTTGAGTCTGACATATTGCTACTTTGTATTTTTTAAGTATTTTTAATTTTTTAGATCTACAGTATCTAACAAACGTGAGTACACTCATCACATTTTTGTAAATATTGTATTATATCTTTTAATGACATTGAAGATATGACACTTTGATACAATGTAAAGTAGTCGCTATACAGCTTGTATATCAGCCATCAATGTTTAAACTGCTGGCAACAAAAGAGAGTACACCTCTAAATGAAAAAGGACAAATTGTGCCCAATGTGCCATTTTCCCTCCACGCTGTCAGGTGACTGGTTAGTGTTATAAAATCTCAGGTGTTAAATTTGGTGTTATCGCTTTCATACTCTCTCATACTGGTCAACAGAAGTTCAACGTGGCACCTCATGGCAAAGAACTCTCTGGGGATCCGAAAAAAAAATAATATTAATACATAAATATGGTATGGCCTAGGCTACAAGAAGATTGCCAACCCCCTGAAACTGAGCTGCAGCACCATGGCCAAGTTCATACAGTAGTTTAACAAGACAGGTTCCACTCAGAACAGACCTCGTCATGGATGACCAAAGGAGTTCAGTGCACATGCTCAGTGTGATATCTAGAGATTTATATTCAAAATAGATGTATGAGTTCTGCTAGCATTGCTTCAGAGGTTAAAGGGGTGCGGGGTGCCGCCAGTCAGTGCTCAAACTATGCATCGCACACTGCATCAAACTGGTCTGCATGGCCGTGGTCCCAGAAGGAAGCCTTTTCTAAAGATATTGCACAAGAAAGTGTGAAAGAAACCTCAAACAAGATGTGGGAAACTAAATGATTACAAGAATCCCAAATATACTCGAAAAGGCTCAAAAATTCAACAAACAGAAAAAAAAACGTGTATTTAAAACTTAGCTTTTAATAAATACATATACTAAAATAGGGAAAACCTACCAAAGACAAAAATAAGAGGTCCTATACAAAAAGAGGGTACAATATAGAATGGGCAAAGCAGATAACCTACAAATACCCTAAAGAACTATCAGACCCTATCCTGCATAACAGGGCACTCGCCCCGAAAAGGGCGTTCCTGTCAGGAACCTCGCCCTACAATAAACTTTCAACGTTATTAACTACACGTTTTTTTTCTGTTTGTTGAATTTTTGATGCACAAGAAAGCCAGCAAACAGTTTGCTGAAGACAAGCAGACTAAGGACATGGATTACTGGAACCAAGTCCTGTGGCCTGATGAGACTAAGATAAAGTTATCTGGTTCAGATGGTGTCAAGCGTACTGTATGTGGGAGCACTCAGGAGTGCAAAGACAAGCGTCTTGCCTACAGTCAAGCATGGTGGTGGGAGTGTCAAGGTGGGGGGCTGCTTGGGTGATGGCAGCTGTAGGGAGCTGCACTTCATTGAGCTCTCCATGAATGCCAACATGTACTGTGACATACTGAAGCAGATCATAATATCCTCCATTCAAAAACTAGGCTGCAGGGCAGTATTCCAACATGAGAACAACCCCAAACACACCTCCAAGAAGACCACTGCCTTGGTAAAGAAAATGAGGGTAAAGGTGCTGGACTGGCCAAGCAGTTCTTCAGTCCTAAACTCTATTGAGCATCTGTGGAGCATCCTTAAATGGAGGGTGGAGGAGCGCAGGGTTTCGAACGTCTACCAGCTCTGTGATGTTGACATGGAGGATTCCAGTGGCAACCTGGGAAGCTCTAGTGAAATCCATGCCCAAGATAGTTAGGGCAGTGCTGGAAAACAATGGTGGCCAAACACTGTGTGGTGCACACCAAGCTTACACTGTTATACAAGCTGAACACTGAGTACTGTTACATTGTATCGAAGTGTTATATCTTCAGGGTGGTTCCATGAAAAGATATAATACAATATTTACAAAACTGTGAGTGGTGTACTTACTTTTGTGAGATGATGCATTTATTGTATTTTTCTTTTCAAAGATGCAATTTATATGTGCAACTTGTGGTTTGTGTCATCTGTTCTCTGTCAGAATGCCTGCATGTGATATTCTCATGTTTTTTTATTTCATATTCTGAAATGCCACTGTAAACAGTGACTTTTTGTGTGTGTTGTTATGTCTGGGCTAGGATTTGTGTTGTGCTATGTCCAAAACTGAGATCTCACAACGTAGAAAGCGACTTTTTGTGTGTATTATCCCTATACTAAATTATCACACTGTTTAGCACGGGCATAACTAGGTAAGCCTGGGCCCCATAGCAAACTTTTGGATGGAGCCCCCCTGACCACAAACATTTACATTTACCTATTAATAATTGTCATATAGTAACTAGATAATACAAGGCGCAAATACCACACCATACATATCACCATAATACTGCTAACAAACAAATCCTACTATACTATGAACTAACCTTACTTCTGCCCCCTGTGGTCTGTATCCAGCTCCCTACAGCTACCAAAGACAGAGTACAGGAGCAAGGGACAGGAGACAAGGGGAAACTCCTGCCCCCTGCGGTCTGTATCCAGCCCCCTGCAGCCGCCAAAGACAGACTGCAGGGGGCAACTCAAGAAAGCAGGTGTGTTAAATTTGGTGTTATCTCTTATACTAGTCAATAGAAGTTCAACATGGCACCTCATGGCAAAGAACTCTCTGGGGATCTGATTTATTTTTTTTTCTCTACATAAATATGGCCTAGGCTACAAGAAGATTGCCAACCCTCTGAAACTGAGCTGCAGCACCATGGCCAAGTTCATACAGTAGTTTAACAAGACTGGTTCTACTCAGAACAGACCTCGTCATGGATGACAAAAGGAATTGAGTACACATGCTCAGTGTGATATCCAGAGATTTTCTATTCAAAATAGCTGTATGAGTTCTGCTAGCATTGCTTCAGAGGTTAAAGGGGCCTTGTGGCCTGTTTCCTGCTCATTGAGACCACTAGAGACAGACCACAGGGGGCAGGAGACAGGAGCAAGGGGCAGAAGACAAGTGGGTAACTCCTACCCCCTTGTATACTCAAACATCTACACTCCTCCCCCGAACACTCAAACACACACCCCTTCCCCCACACTCCAATATACACACCCCTCTCCTGCACACTCAAACACACACACCCCTCCCCACATACTCAAACACACACCACTCCCCTGCACACCGAAATACACCCCCCGCACACTCAAACCCACACACCCATCCACGCCAAGACACACATCCCTCCCCTGAACACTCAAATACACACACCCCTTCCCTGCACACTGTAATACACACACAGCCATCCCCTGCACACTCAAACACACACCCCTCCCCAACACACTCCAATACATACACCTCTCCCCTGCACACTCAAATACACACACCCCTCCCCTCGCACAAACACACACACAAAATGTTGTATTCGTCTGTTATTTAAAGGGGGTTTCTCATCATGCTGTTTCACCAAGTCACAAGCAGCTTTTCATCCTCTGCCTCGTCAGGCTGTGGGTGGTTTTATAGCAGTGATTGGCTCTCCTGCACTGCTCTTTGTAATGTCTCAGCTAGTAACAGAGAAGCTAAATATGCTAATCTTCAGTAAGCAAAAGCTAAAAGTGCTCTGAGTGAGAACAATTGCTTGCTGTAAACAAAAGCTAATCTTGTTAAAGATAATTAGTCTGCTCCAAGAAGTGAGCTCTATCCATGGCGACATCACTCCCTGCTCTTTGTCTAATCAGGAAGGGAGATTATGGTCATGTTACCATAGAAACCTGAGTGCACTCAGAGCAGATAAAATTTCTCTTACTTCATGACCAAGGTAAAATCAAAAGACTAATGTATTTGGAAGAAAGTCTTCCATTACGGGTCCCTACATGCTGAAAATTAATCTTTGTAGTGAGAAAATCCCTTTAAACTGTGTATACCATAAAAACCTTAAACAATGCACAGTTAGGTTAAAAGTGAACATTTGAGAAGCAAAGATTAGTTAAAGAGAACCTGTCATGATCACCTTGCTGAGGGCAGCACAAGCTAGTGATAGACATGCTGTTTCCAGCGCTGTGTCCCTTATTCTGTAAGATGCTGGAGTTTTAGAGCATTTAGCCCTCAAATCTTATTCATGAGCAGGTGTTAGCCCTGCCCACCTGAGGCTAGCCCCACCCACCTCAACTGATTAACCTATTACTTTGAATAGGTACAAACATGTGAATAACTGTCAGTGGGCGGGGTTATCCTTTGGTGGCTGGGGCTAACACCTGCTCATGAATAAGATTTGAGCATTAAATACATGAAAACTGCAGCATCTTACAGAATAAGGGACACAGCGCTGGAAACAGCAGGTCTGACACTAGCTTGTGCTGCCCTCAGAAAGGGGGCATAAACTATGTGACAGGTTCTCTTTAATTCACCAGAGTGCAATAAAAGTAGCTTCAACTAAATGGTTTCTGAACTGATCAACTGTAAAGTGAGCCTGCAGTGCCATAGTAAAAGGGGATTTCTCACCATGCGGTTTTCACAGAGTCATAAGCAGCTTCAGGCTCACACTTCCTGGTCAGGATGTGGGTGATTCTACAGCATTGACTAGCATATCAGCTCTGCAATTCCTGTTATAGTGACAGGAGATTTATAATCTGTAGTGCACAAATTCACAGAGCTCTAATGGTTAAAACTTGTCATTCACTTGGGTAAACAAGCTCCTGTGCTAGAAATAAGACTCATCATGGTTGAATGACAGCTTGGAGCAATCAGATAAAAGAAAGAGCAGAGAAACTTGTGTACACTAGCAGTGGATAGAACCTTCTTTATCTCCTGAAGAAAGCAAAATCAAAACAGCAATATATTTGATAATAGTCCTCAATTACCTTTCCCTACATGTTAAATAATAATAATAATAATAATCTTTATTTATATAGCGACAACATATTCCGCAGTGCTTTGTTAAAAGCTAATCATTGTTGCGTGGATGGGTTCTTGCACTTTTGATAAAAAAATGTGCATTAAGACCCTCATATTTTCATTTAAAGTAGCAAAAGTAGCAGAAATCTGATAAAAAAAAGAATTCTTTATTCATTTTTACTGCTTCTTGGCATTTATACAGTGCTGCTGATATTGTGTTGGCATTGCATTGCCGCCACGCCAGCAGGCACTTACATAATTTTCTTTAAAATTGTTTTGAATGTGCTGATCATTTTTTAGTTCTGGATTGAATATTTATCCATGTAGTATTATGTTGGCCATATCTAAATATCCTTTTTCCTAGCAGCTACTTTGTCTGGGGTTAGGACCGTTAGAACTCCCGCCCAACATCCATATCTCCAAGTATGGCACACAACTATCACTAGGTGGCGATAAGAGCACATTGATTCATAAGGTACTGAACTCAATGAAAGCTGCATGAACCTTTATGTATCAGGCCGTCATAGCGGCAGCAGCAGGTTCTGCATTGCTTGTTGAGCTTTTTCTTTTCGGTAGCTAAACTCATAGAATCAGTGTAAGGGCAGACAAAATAATTCGTTCACTGATTCATCGCAGAAATCCAGGGCCATATCTTTAGACATACATTTTTACTTTCTATGCACTAGATTTCAGCATAGTTATGGAGGGGGGACATCTACTGGCTACAAGGGGGCAGGTACTGGCTACAAGGGGGGCATCTGCTGGCTACAAGTGGGCATCTACTGGCTAGAAGGGGGCATCTACTGGCTACAGGGGGGCATGTACTGGCTACAGGGAGGCATGTACTGTCTACAGGGGTATCTACTGGCTACAGTGGGAATTACTGGCTACAAGGGGGCATCTACTGGCTATAAGGGGAATCTACTGGCTACATGGGGCATCTACTGGCTACAAGGGGGCATCTACTGTCTACAGGGGGCATCTACTGGCTACAAGGGGGCATGCACTGGCTACAGGGGGGCATCCACTGGTTACAGGGGGGCATCTACTGGCTACAAGGGGGCATCTATTGGCTACAAGGGGGCATCTATTGGCTACAGGGGGGCATCTATGGCTACAAGGGGGCATCCACTGGTTACAGAGGGGCACCCGTTGGCTACAAGGGGGCATCTATTGGCTACAGGGGGGCATGTACTGGCTACAGGGGCGCATGTACTGGCTACATGGGGGGCATGTACTGGCTACAGGGGGGCATGTACTGGCTACAGGGGGGCATGTACCGGCTACAGGGGGCATCTACCGGCTACAAGGGGGCATCACCTGGCTACAGGGGCATCTACTGGCTACAGGCGCATCTAGTGCTGATAAAGTGAGGAGTCTAAGATGTTTGTTTTGTATATTCTACAGTGAAGAGTCGAGGCCGGGAAAAGATGTCCTGGCGTCTGGGACGGATGGAGAAGAAGAAGAGAAAGAGAACAACTCTTCAGAGACGTCTCCTGTAAGTCACTGGATATAACTTTACTGTAATCATTTATATGTCTGCAGAGCCTGTGTACAGCTGGTATCCAACACAGTATGGTCACTGTACACCGGTAATATTAGTTGTAGTATAATGGTTTATACTCAGTAATGGTCAGTTTGTATTATTCGGTCACTATGTGGTGATATGTGGTCATGGTGTGGTTTTATTATTCGGTCACCGTGGGCTGGTGATATGTGGTCTTAGTCGTCTTGGGATTCTGGTTTTGTGTAGCAGTGTTATTTGGTAACTGTATGACTATTATTTAGTAGTTTTATAAGTAGCACATTGTGGTAAAGCTTGTTGTATATTTTGGCTTTGGTTTATGGTGATGCAATGTGTCGCATCGTGGCGCATTATGTTACGTGGAGGTGTTGGGGGGGCAAAATTTCTTCACCGCGCCCTGAGTGCAATTTAGCCTAGGAACTGCCCTGATCCTGGTTACTCAGGCGACATGGATGAACGGGGCTGCGCCAGAATTCTGGCCTTAAAAATGCTGTAGTAGACCAGATCTATAGATGTATGAACAGGCGCACTCCAAACTTTGGGGCGTTCTGGGGGTGTGTCGCACCACATTAGTAGAAATAGACACATTTATGATTCTTTGATGCCAAAACTTTGGCGCAAAACAATTAAAACAGCCAGACCAAGTTAAAAGTGGGCTGCCTGAGTTGTCGTATTGGCACTACACTGCCCTGTATGTATGAACTGCAGAACAGGGTCATACATTCTGGCGCAGTCTATACTACCTTAAAGCGATTTAGAACTGGTCTATCAGCGCCAGAATTCATACATGTCGCCCTCAGTGGTTTGTTTGTGCAGAATCCAGAGGGAAACCACACCAATAGGTGACATCACTTAGTATTAACTACAGCGTAGATGCCCATTATATATAACAGGATGTTTGCCATTGAATACACAGCAAAATCTGTGTGAAAATCTGCTGCGTGATTTTGTGTTGTACAACATTTACTATTCATTACTGTGAGTGTGATGGTATTAAGCACCATGTAAACAGTATTTGTTCACACATATTTTGGCGTAAAATGTGTGTTATACACTCCACAACACACATAGAAAAATACATCTTATTGGAAAACCGCACCATTGGTGCGCATGAAGCATTTTTACATCACACGTTGTTTGAGGTGTTAAGCATTGCATAAAAAATGAAAGTGCTTGATAATTATTTCCATGTTTTCTATGCATATTCAGTGCGGAAAAGGCATCAGCAGCCAAGACTTGGATTAGTCCCACAGGGTGGAAGTAATCAGCATTCTGAAATGTGGTGAAGTCTGTGTGAAGAAATAAGTGAAATATGTGACATAAATCCAAGATTGTCTTAACCACAAATTACACAAATACAGTGAGTTGCAAAAGTATTCACCCCCTAGAACTGTTTATTTTTAAATGTTAGTCACAAACAAATGTATTTTATTGATATTTTATGTAGTAAAGCAACACAAATAGCAAGTATTTGTGAAGTGTAAAGAAAATGATACACGCTTTTCCAAATTTTTTGCACATTAAAAAACTGAAAAGTGTGATATTTATATGCATTTAGCCCTCTGTGCTCTGATACCCCTAAATACAATTCAGTATGACCAATTGCCTTTAGAAGTCACCTAATTAGTAAATGGAGCACATCTCTATCTAAATTATTCTCTGTATAACTACAGCTGTTTTGTGAAGGCATCAGAGGTTTGGTAGAACATTTGTGAAAAAACAGCATCCTAAAAAATCAAGGCCCACATCCGACAGCTTAGGGTTGTGGCAAAGTGTATTGCAGGGTTAGGTTTTAGAAAAAAAGCCCAAGCTTAGAATATCTCATGGAGTACTTTTCAATCCATGATCCCTAAATGGAAGAAGTATGGTACAACTGCTAACCTACCAAGACATGGCCGTCCACCTAAACTGACAGCCCAGACAAGAAAAAATACTGATTAAAGAAGCAGTAAGAGACCCAGAGTCACTCTAGAGAAGCTGCAGAGATCCACAGCTCAGGTGGGAGAATCTGCCCACAGGACAACTATTAGTCGTGTACACCACAAATCTGGCCTTTATGGAAGAGTGGAAAGAAGAACTCCCTTTTTGAAAGCAAGCCATAAGAAGTCCTGTTTGCAAAAAGCTATATAAGGGACCCAGCAAGCAGGTGGAACAAGTTGCTCTGGTCAGTTGAGATCAAAATGTAACTTTTGATCTGTGGAGAAAAGGGATATAGCACATAGCAAAACACCCATTGGTGTGCACACAGGAGCCTAGGGTCCCATTTAGGATCACCTTTATGCGCTTATGTTCAGGTCAGTTTCGTATGTTTGTACGTACAAAGGTAGATTTGTGACTTTAACCTGTGGATGATATGTATTCTATATTGTTATATGTGACTATATGCTCTGGTGGAGCCTTTTTCTGGGTGATTTTACCATGACTATTATTTATTTATTACATTGTTTTTCAATGAGTTTCCAATAATATTCTATTCAATTTATATTGGCCTTTGCAGTTCAGTATTTTTTTGGTTGTTGTGTGTTTCCATAAAGATTATTTTTTTTTTACAGTTCAAGGGCTTGTCCACTTTCTTTCTTTTACATTTATTTATACTGGTGCTGCAATTAGAAAATAAAAAAATATGATACCTCCAACCTCACTTCTAGGGCTGCCAAGGTTTACTTGTGCTAGTCAGCATGTACTTCTAAAATGCTCTGTGCTGGATCCCATAGATATGCACTTTCCCCAGTGCATAAGCGCAGAGAACTGACATGTCAATTCTTTCTCCCGGCACGTAATACGCATCGGGGAAAACGGCAGGTAATCATAGCTCTCAATGAGGGCTAAGAATTACCATAGTTGCAGCACAATTACGTGCCAAAGTACGCCCCACAAAGACGCCGTGTGAATATACCCTTACACTTACATATGCAGAGAGAAATGTAAATTTTATCCTAGCATATGTTATTAATGGTTGCTGGCGCATACAAATATATAACAAATTTTTAGAGTATACTAATATTTCAGCAACTTCTCTATATTAATCATCTAAAGAGGAGACTACAACATTAGCTTCCAGTTTATGCACCTTTGACGCTTTAAGATCTAAGCCTGTTTTGGATTTAAGACTGAAGCCCTTTTTAAAAATCTGACATGTGTCACTTTTTAATGGTTTTAATCATTCATGTGATTTTGAGACTGTTTTCTCATGACACATTGTACTTTAAGTTAGCAATTAATTTGTCTGGGGGGTCTGTATGTTAGACACCCCCATAAATGACTCCATCTTAGAAACGGCGATCCTCAAGGTATTTAAAACAACACTTAGAAAGTTTGTTAACCCTCTGGGTGTCAGATTTTCAGTTTTTATCCATTATTCACTGGAACACAGTAGATAATAACAGGGAAATGCAACTCAATATTGATTCCCCAGATTCTAGTGTTTGTAGAGATATCCCATATGTGGCCCAAGTGTGTTATTTGACTCAACCACAAGCCTCAGAATTGGAGGAGCACCTACTGGATTTTGGGGTCTCATTTTCATTAGGCTATATTTAAGGCACCATTAAATGATTGCAGACACCCTAAGGTGCTAAAACTTAAAGGGGATGTATCGCTTCCTTAGTTCGGCTGATTCACACTGCTCTCAGCTTCTCAACTCTGGAGATGCAGGGGCGTTTCTTCCCCTCCCAGCTGGGTGACATCATCCTCCCATTCACTGTGCATGCTGGCTCCCGAGACTCCCCCATCCCCTCTCTGCCTGAATCCACGTCACTGTGTCTCTCCCTATGCAATCTTATTTTGTAAGCGCTGCATACATACCACAGGCTGCATTCAATCTAGACTGAGCAACTGAACTCTTCTCCTCTCACAGCTGGAGATTTGTTACAGCTTTCTACGAACAGCACAGATCACCCTTCTATGCAGGAGAGTTAGGCACCGGGACAAAACTGTTATGTTTTCTCATTGTAGAATCTGTTGCAGTCTGTTTCTGCTGGGTGTGGAGAGAGAAAATGCTACAGCCCCTACTCTGAGTCGGGCAGGGATCAACACAAATTTGTGCTATTTCTGATTTGTGTAAGCCCTTCAGTGCAATTCTGTTTCTTCTGCCTGTATAATGTTAAAATGTGACGGTCCCTTACTCTGTGTGACAGACACAGCTCTGTGAATCGACCGGGGTGTGGGGGGGGCTGTACAGAATGCAAATGATCTCTCAGCTAGTGAAATGCAAGGAGGAGGGATCCGGAGGGATTCGACCAGGACTGGATATCAGTGTAAACAAAAATACAAGATAAGGAATACTGTGAATACAAGACAGCTTTGCTCATGACATCCATATAATGAAATGATAAAACCCCTTTAATAAACACCACTAAAATGACCTAACTTGGGAAACTACACCCGTTAAGGAGTATATCCAAGGGTGTAGACAATAGATCGACCACACAGGTATTAGACAATTTTTTTCAGCGTTAGGCTGTGAAAATAATAAATTTTATTTTTTACCAATAAAATGTAGTTTTAGCTGAAAATGTTTAATTTTAACAATAAATCCTGGAAAAAGCACCAAAAATTTGTTACACAATTTCTTACAAGTTTGGCAATATCCTATATGTGGGTGTAAACTGCTGTTTGGGCACATGGCAGGTGGTACGAGGGAGTGCTATTTAGCTTTTGGAACAGATTTTGGTGGGTGCCATGTCGCATCTACAAAGTCCCCAAAGTAGCATAACAGGTGAAACCTTCCAGAAGTCCCCCCATCTTGGATTCAACAACCCTCATGGATCTCATCTAGGGGTGTATTGTGCATTTTCGAGCCATGAGTGTTACACAATTTTTTTAGATTAGGGCCTTTCAAAATAAAAAAAAACACCAGAAGTTCCGCCATTGTTTTCTGGTGTTCAATTTTACAGTGTTCGCCATGTGGTAAAAATGACATGATAACTTTACTCAGCGGGTCGGTATGATTACAATGATATACATTTTATATAGCTTTTTATGTTTTGTTACTTTTACACAATAGAAATGGGTTTGTAAAAAATTGTGTTTTTGTCATTATATTCTGACAGTCATAACTTTTTTTTATTTTTCTATATATGGAGCTGAAAGGGGCTTGTTTTTTCCAGGATGAGTTGATTTTTACATTATGGAATTCATAAGACACTTTGATCTCTTTTTATCAAGGTTTTTGTGAGGCAGAATGAACAAAATACAGCAATCTTGGTAGTGTTTTTTATTTTTTTTACAGCGGTCACTGTTTAGTATAAATGACATGCTAGCTTTACTCAGCAGGTCAATACGATTACAGTGATAACCAAATTTGTATATTTTCTTTTATGTTTTATTGCTTTTACACAAAGAAAGCACATGTTTGCGTTGCCATAGTCTGAAAGCCGTAACTTTTTTATTTCCTGTGTACAAAGCTGTATAGGGGTTTGTTCCTCTTGGGTTGAGTTGACGTTTTTATTGGTATTATTCTTGGGACACACATGACGTTTTTAAATCCGTTTTTTGGGAAGCAGGACGAGGAAAATATGGCAATTCTGGTAGTTGTTTTTTATTTTTTACAATGCTTACCATGCAGTACACGTGACATGTTAATTTTACTCTGCTGGAAGATATGATTGTGGCAATACCCAATTTATATAGATTTTTTATGTTGTAGCAGTTTAAAAAAAATAAAACATGTTTAAATTGTCTAAAACAATGTTTATATATTGCTCTCTTCTGATAGCCATAACTTTTTTTTATTTTTCAATATACAGAGCTGTGTAAGGTCTTTTTATTTGCAGGACAAATTGGTACCACTTTGGCGTTTATATGACTTTTTGATCTCTCTTTATTCCATTTTATGTGCAGTAGGATTAACAAAAAGTGCAATTCTAACATTTTTTTTTATGGCGTTCACTGTACGGGGAAAATAACATGACCAATTTATAGGCTAGGATGTTATGTACGCGATGATACCATACATGTGCTTACTGTATTTTTTATTATTATTACACTTTTACTTTTTATAAATTTTTATGTTTTTCACTTGTCCCACTTCATTAGATCGCTGGTATAACACAGGTATAATACATTGCAGCAGGTCTTTGCTGCAGTGTATTATGCCAACTGTCATTCATCCTGTCAGGCTCCACCTCCGTGCAGAGTCAGACCTATGTCACAGACAACCCAGAGATCATTGTCTGACCCCGTTTGCCATGACAATCACTGAGACCCCGGAATCTCGTTGCAGGGCTTCTGATGAACGTCAGAGGAGCTCCCTCTGTCATACTCCAGTGCTTCCGTGATCACTATTGATTGCAGCAGCTAACGGGTTAAACCACCAGGAATAGAGTTATCTCCGCTCCTGACAGACCTGCAGGAGCCTGGCTGTCAATCAGAGCCTGGCTCCCACTCCAAACATGCAGGCACAGCTCACCTTGTGTACATCATGGTTCATTAACAGGCACTGCACCATGACGTACAGTGACATTAAGGAGTTAATATTGTGAAGCAGAAAAATTATCAGGTGGTCATTAGGTCTAGCTCAGTGGGGTCACCCCTGTCGGGGCCAGTTCCCTATGTGGGGGGGGCGGGGGCATAAAGTAGGGTATATACAGAGGTGTGAACAATTATTTGGCCCTTTTCTGATTTCTTAATCTTTTGGATGTTTAAATCACCAAACAAATTTACATATTACACAAACATAAGATGAGTAAAAACAAAACACAGTTTTTAAATGAAGGTCTTAATTATTAATTGAAAAAATAATCAAAACCTACAGGGCCCTGTCTGAAAAAGTAATTGTCCCCTAAACCTAATAACTGGTTGGGCCACTCTTAGCAGCAACAACTGCAATCAAACGCTTGTGATACCCGCCAATGAATCTTTTACAGTGCTCTGGAGGAACTTCGCCCCACTCATCTTTGCAGTATTGTTGTAATTCTCCCACATTGGAGGGTTTCCAAGCATGAATCGCTTTTTAAGGTTATGCTACAGCATCTCAATCAGATTAGGGTCAGGATTTTGACTGGACCACTCCAAAGTCTTCATTTTGTTTTTCTCAAGCCATTCAGTGGTGGACTTGCTGGAGTGTTTTGGATCATTTCCCTGCTGCATAACCCAAGTGCGCTTCAGCTTGAGGTTATGAACAGTTGGCCCGATATTCTCCTTCAGAATTTGTTGGTAGACAGCAGAATTCATGGTTCCATTTATCACATTAAGTCTTCCAGGTCCTCAAGCAGCAAAACAGCTGGTATGAAGTTAATTTTCTAAAATGCTGTGTAGTTTCTAAGCCAGATGTAATGTGACTTATACCTTCCAAAAAAATTCAACCAGATTCTTCTCCCAAAAGTCTTGGGGATCCTCAAGATGTTTTCTGGCAAAACTGAGACAAGCCTTCATGTCCTTTTTGCTCAGCAGTGATTTTCATTTGGAACTCTGCCATGCAGGCAATTTTTGTACGGTCTCTTTCTTATTGTGGAGTACTGAACATTTACCTTAACTGAGGCAAGTGAGCCCTGCAGTTCTTTGGATGTTGTTGTGGGGTGTTTTGTGACCTCTCAGATGAATCGTTGTTACGCTCTTGGGGTAATTTTGGACAGATGGCCACTCCAGGGAAGGTTCACCACAGTTTCTTGTTTTCTCCATTTGTAGATAATGGATCTCACTGTGGTTCCCAAAGTCCCAAAGCTTTAGAGATGGCTTTATAACCTTTACCAGACTGATTATTGATAATAGATTTTTATTCAATTACTTTTTTTGGCAACTGTTCCTGAATTTCTTTGGATCGCCCCTTGATGTCTAGCTTCTGAGGATTTTTTTCATCTACTTCACCATGTCAGGCAGGTCCTACTTAAAGGGGTTTTCTCTCTACAAAGATCATATCTGTAATGATGGGGACAGTAAAAAGTGCAAAGCACTTTTGCAATTGGTTTGCATTATCTAAATCATTTAGTATAGCAGCTATGAGCTAATCTGTGTGTGTGTCTAGAGCTAAATCTGAAGCCCGAGGTCGGGTCACGCCCACTCTGCTGTGATTGGCTGACTGATATTTAGTTCAGCCCTGTTGGGACATGCCCCCTGCTCTGGAAACATGCCCATGTGCTGTGATTGGCTGGCTGCACTCTGTGCTTACCCCCCTCTGAGCTGTGGAAAATGAAAGTGAAACTAGCTGCCTCAGCTTTCTGTGATGGCTGCTGTCTTTGTAATAAAGGCTGCCTGAGCTCCTCTACCAGTAATAGCTCTATGTAAAGGATCTGGGCAATTACTGAGTCTCTGTTAGATTCACCCCCATATAACACAGCCTTATACAGTCTGCTCCCCCTCTACCTCCTGCCTGATAACAGAGGGGGGAGCAGAATGCATTCCTCACATCTGTTTCATCAGTTCAGGCTGTATGTATAACTGCTTACATCAAAACAGGTGTTCTAGTTACAAGGATTTGAGCCTGGAGCTGGCAGCTCTGCAGGTATGAAAACATTGCAGGAGGTCTGCAGAGCTGGGACATCCTCTCCCTTCCCCTGCTCACAGAATGATGATGTCACCACTCCTCAGTGAGGGAAGACCCACCTACTGGGAGGAGAGACACGGCCATGCATTTGAAGCTGTAAGAGACATAGAAACAGCTAAAGTCTGTGAAAGCCTGTGGTATGAAAACCCCTTCAAGGGTATGTTTACACGGCTTATTTTGTGACATAAATGCGGGCGTATTTCACCACGTATTGCGCTTAATATGCGGCGAAATGCGCCCCAAATTACGGTAATCAATAGCTCTCATAGACAACTATGGATTACGCCTCATCCCCCCGCACGTACAATACGATCGTATTGTACACGCGAGGAGATAAGTGACATGTCAATTATTCGCATATTCGCCACGAGTAATGCATGTCAATGGGGCCGGCGGGCTGCTGGCCCCCATGCTTTGGGAGGACACGCAACTCCCAAAACAACCGCCGTATTGCAATTACGCTGTGTGAACATACCCTTAACTGTGCTTTCACAGTGCAGTTCTAACTGTGCTCCAATTAAACTGCCTTCATTACCAGCAAGTTTCTTTCACTTATCTAAACTGTTTGGAAAGTGAGTAATCAATATGTTTGTACCCACAAGACTCCAAACACAGTAATTGATTACTTACTTGAAACATCTTTCTGAACAATTTAGACAACTCAAAGAAGCTTGCTTGTAATAAAGGCAATTTAATTGGAGTGCAGTTAAAATAGCACCAAAACTGCGCTGTGTGAAAGCACCCTAAGGGGGTACATTGGCACATAATTGCACCTGAAGTATGCCCTGCAAACACAATAAAATCATAGCAGTCATTGAGTGCTATAAGCCGCCATATTTTCAGGCACACAGTACACGCCTGTAAAAGAAGTTACAGCTTTCAGTGTGCTCAAAAGGGGGTGCGTGTGATTTGTTTGAACTGCATATCATGTGACCCAGCAGGTTGCATCACCATACCGTTCCTCACAGTGTGCTCACTTTACTCAAAGGTCTGTTAGTGGTTACAAAGTAGCTGTGTGTTTAACCCCTTAAGCCGAACGCTTGAAAAGTAGTTAATGACCAGAACATTTTTTTTAGTTTTTGCCTCCTTGCGTTTCAAAGTTGTAACTTTTTCATTTTTTCAATGACTCAGCTGTATGAGGTCTTGTTTTATTCGAGACGAGTTGTACCTTATGGGGGAATAGTTTAAGTTCACTTATAAATAATTAAAGAATTTTTTTTTTTTAAATGTTTTTGTTTTTTGATTTTTTTTACACCATTAACATTTCACACTTAACAACTTGTTAGATCAATTCTACAGATTATTACGGTCGTGTGGATGCCTAATATGTGTAGGTTTTTTTGTGTGTAATATATGCACAATAATTTTTTATTAAATATTTATTTTTATTTTTTTTTATTTTTTTTTTTTCACTTTTCTTTTTTTTTTTTATTAGTAATGTATTAGTATTCATATTTGCTAATACATTATAATCTGTGTCATCTACACAGGCAGTGTTTGGGGCACACAGTGTGCCCTGGTCCGGGATTCATACCAACAGTTTGGGGGCCACTTAGGCCCTGGGGCTGACGGCACCGTTCCCGGGCTCTGTCGGGTCACCGGACTCCTGATCCCCCGACAGAGCGGGGGAAAAACCCTTTGATTGCGCTGGGTGCGATCCCCCGTAATAAAGGGTTTAAAAGACCGAGTTGCGGAGGTTTCCTCCCCACTTGGTGCTCTCGGGGAGATGCCCGGGGGGGGCTGTGTAGTACAGCCCTGACTCAGCGCAGCTGCCCGGGGGCCCGGAGCCCAAACTCCATTTTGCAGCGGGGCGTCAAAAACGGTGCACAGTCGTTAGGAGTTAAAAGATTTGCCTTCCACGCTAGGGAAAATGAAAAATTAAGGGGGGGAGTGGGAGCGCTTTTAAGGGATCATGGCCAAATGTACTTTTAAAAAGAGGTGTATATCGTGCGTGTGAACTCGGCCTTAGGGCCCACCCTACAGCTACGCTTCATGATTCTTCCACACTGTCTCTTGCTTTCTGTCTCTTTCTCACTGTCTTTCTCCCAGAAAAGTAGCGCAGGAGCCGACCAGGGGTTTCCCCTACCCTCCTGTGCAGGACCGGGACGACTGGTAGGTGACCGTCTAAAGCGCCACTTCATGTCAGGTAACAATAGGGGGCGCAAGCAGGCATGGAGTGGCTTAATATTACATTGGGGGCTCTATATCACATTTATTTAGGGCACCAGAATATCTTGTCCTAGACCCGTCCTTGTGGGACAGTCCAAGTCTGTAAGCAGTTAAAGCACCGCAATACGTCGTGTGAACCTGCCCTGACTCTTTACCATACTCATCGGCTGTGCAGGAGCCTCCCTGGTGTCACATATAACGCTATATCCGCGGGGGACGAGCAGCAGGCGTTGTATAACACCCCACAGCTGCTGAATGGGGTCACATATAAAACTATATCCATGGTTGATGTGCAGTGGGCGTCGTATAACACCCCACAGCCGGTGAATGGGGTCACATAGAACGCTATATCCAGGGGTGATGTGCAGCGGGCATTGTATCACACCCCACAGCTGGTGAATGGGGTCACTCAGCATTACCCGTGGCAGGAGTTTTTCAGCACAGTCACCCTTTCCCCGGACTATGCGGGCAGTCACCCTTTCCCCGGACTATGCGGGCAGTCACCCTTTCCCCGGACTATGGGGGCAGTCACCCTTTCCCCGGACTATGCGGGCAGTCACCCTTTCCCCGGACTATGGTGGCAGTCACCCTTTCCCCGGACTATGAGGGCAGTCACCCTTTCCCCGGACTATGCGGGCAGTCACCCTTTCCCCGGACTATGTGGGCAGTCACCCTTTCCCTGGACTATGGGGCAGTCCCCTTTCCCCGGGACTATGGGGGCAGTCACCCTTTCCCCGGACTATGTGGGCAGTCACCCTGTCCGCGGAGTATGGGGGCAGTCACCCTTTCCCCGGACTATGGGGGCAGTCACCCTTTCCCCAGACTATGGTGGCAGTCACCCTTTCCCCGGACTATGGGGGCAGTCACCCTTTCCCTGGACTATGCGGGCAGTCACCCTTTCCCCGGACTATGGGGGCAGTCACCCTTTCCCCGGACTATGCGGGCAGTCATCCTTTCCCCGGACTATGGGGGCAGTCACCCTTTCCCCGGACTATGGGGGCAGTCACCCTTTCCCCGGACTATGCGGGCAGTCACCCTTTCCCCGGACTATGGGGGCAGTCACACATTCCCCGGACTATGCGGGCAGGCACACGTTCCCCGGAGCAGGACTATGTGGGGAGTCACCCTTTCCCCGGAGCAGGACTATGCGGGCAGTCACCCTTTCCCCGGAGCAGGACTATGCGGGCAGTCACCCTTTCCCCGGACTATGGTGGGCAGTCACCCTTTCCCCGGACTATGCGGGCAGTCACCCTTTCCCCGGACTATGGGGGCAGTCACCCTTTCCCCGGAGCAGGACTATGCGGGCAGTCACCCTTTCCCCGGAGCAGGACTATGGGGGCAGTCACCCTTTCCCCGGAGCAGGACTATGGTGGCAGTCACCCTTTCCCCGGACTATGGGGGCAGTCACCCTTTCCCCGGACTATGCGGGCAGTCACCCTTTCCCCGGACTATGGGGGCAGTCACCCTTTCCCCGGACTATGGGGGCAGTCACCCTTTCCCCGGACTATGCGGGCAGTCACCCTTTCCCCGGACTATGATGGCAGTCACCCTTTCCCCGGACTATGCGGGCAGTCACCCTTTCCCCGGACTATGCGGGCAGTCACCCTTTCCCCGGACTATGGTGGCAGTCACCCTTTCCCCGGACTATGCGGGCAGTCACCCTTTCCCTGGACTATGCGGGCAGTCACCCTTTCCCCGGACTATGCGGGCAGTCACCCTTTCCCCGGACTATGCGGGCAGTCACCCGTTCCCCGGACAATGCGGGCAGTCACCCTTTCCCCGGACTATGCGGGCAGTCACCCTTTCCCCGGACTATGCGGGCAGTTACCCTTTCCCCGGAGCAGGACTATGCGGGCAGTCACCCTTTCCCCGGACTATGGTGGCAGTCACCCTTTCCCCGGACTATGCGGGCAGTTACCCTTTCCCCGGAGCAGGACTATGGGGCAGTCACCCTTTCCCCCGGACTATGGTGGCAGTCACCCTTTCCCCGGACTATGGGGGCAGTCACCCTTTCCCTGGACTATGCGGGCAGTCACCCTTTCCCCAGACTATGCGGGCAGTCACCCTTTCCCCGGACTATGGTGGCAGTCACCCTTTCCCCGGACTATGCGGGCAGTTACCCTTTCCCCGGAGCAGGACTATGGGGGCAGTCACCCTTTCCCCGGACTATGCGGGCAGTCACCCTTTCCCCGGACTATGGGGGCAGTCACCCTTTCCCCGGACTAGGGGAGCCGTCACACTTTCCCCGGACTATGCGGGCAGTCACCCGTTCCCGGGACTCGGTGGGCAGTCACCCTTTCCCCGGAGCAGGACTATGCGGGCAGTTACCCTTTCCCATACACAGGGCTGTGGAGGAGCCTCACTGGTGTCACACATAACACTATAACCGCGGGTGACGTGCAGCGCGCATCGTATAACACCCCACAGCTGCTGAATGGGGTCACTCAGCATTACCCGGAGCAGGACTCTGTCAGCACAGTCACCCTTTCCCATACACAGGGCTGTGCAGCAGTCTCCCTGGTGTCACCCATATCGGGCGTTGTATAACACCCCACAGCTGCTTACATAAAGCCGTCCAGGGTGGGGGCGGGAGCGCGGTGACCTCACGTGTTATCTTACATTCCCTGGTTAGTGAGGCTCCCGCTGCCGGCCGCTAGGGGCAGCATTCGCTGTGGACGGCGCATAGCCGTGCTACTCATAGCATTGTACGTAACCCACACGTCAGGCCTGCGGTCAGCCCATTGACCCGTCCACTGCCGGTCACTCCCCAGTGTGTGGTGGGGTCGCCGCTATCCGCCGCCCCTACGTGTTCCCACAGTCCTCTAGACTGCGCCACCACTCGCCGGGTTGCTGAATGCAGCGGCGCCTTTAAGAGGCCGGGCTGTGACGTCACGGCCGCTGTCCCCGCCTCCTGTGTGAGCGCACAGCTTTGGGGATAGGAGCGGGAGGGGAAGTTGCTGGAGCCTGGCACACAGTGGGCTACACGGGGCACACGTCCGCGGCCCACACGGGCACAAGCCCACTGACTCTGCTGTGTTTTGTCTGCAGGGTGCGGCGCTGACAAGGGGCATCTCCATTCTCCCCTCTACCAGAGCTGCACGGGGGCACTGACTGTGCGGTGCCAACTTCCAGACTGTGCTGGCAGCCGCGGTGGGCATGGCCCGTGTGCTGCGCTGCGGGAATCGGGACTTCCTGGGAACTCCGGCAGACTGGCACTACAATGAGCAGCGCGGAGACAAAGGACAATGGACTGCGTGTGGTAGACTGATGGAGACTGTCCTGTGCTCAGGTAGCCGATCATGGAGGTAAGATCTGAGCCCTTCTCCCTCAACCCCCCTGGCCTGAGCTCAGAGATGCTGGGGGTGGCAGAGGAAGCCTTCAAGGCTGGCAACTTTGAACTGGCAGCGGAGATCTACGGGTCTGAGCTGGACGAGCTGCCCCAACCAGAGAGATCCTTGTATCTGAAGAATGGAGATGCTTTGGCTTTGGCTGGACGGGTGGCAGATGCCCTGACCTCCTACACAAGGGCAGCCATGCTGCGCCAGCTTTGTCCAGAGGAGCTTGGCACACTGGTAGAAAGTATTGCTCGGAACATCCGAGAGAAAGAACTGAAATTACCATGTGCCAAGCCAAATAGAGACACTAACGAGGAGCACCAAGGAGATACCCAGCAGTCCCTGGGCTGGGACCTCTTCTCCTGCCCGCTGTGCAGCCTTCTACTACTGGAGCCGGTCACTCTGACCTGCGGACATTCCTTCTGTAAGAGATGCCTGGGGGACAGGAAAGCGGCTGAATGTACTTGTTGTAAGAACAGAGTGAAAAGCAAAGCGGAGGGCTACGAGACGCCCGGCCTGGACTTGAAGGGGAATGTGGTGCTGGGGAGCCTGATGGAGAAGTGGTTCAGTGCCGAGACCAGGGTGCGGAGGTTGTCTGCTGAGGGCGCTACACTGTGGGAGAACCGCGACTTCATAGGTGCATTAGAAAAATTCAACATGGCTCTGGAGCTGGGTGAGTGGCATCACTACCGAGAAGGTAGTCTGAGGTTGTATGCCCGTGCAGGTACTCCAACCAGGACGAGTAAAGTGTCCTTACTATTGAAATAACCTCTCAGGTGGTCAATATATATATATATATATATATATATATATATATATATATATGTGAGAAAAATATACACATACACTACTACAAAAAGTTAGGGATATTTGTTTTTGGTTAAAATTTCAGAATGAACTTGACATTTTTTGAATGCACTAAAATCGGAGCATCTCTTGGCTTTAGAATGCACATGTCCAACTGTTCACTTTATCAGTACTTTTTGTACAACTTGCTGATCTCTAGCAAGGAGCTTAATGGCAAAATTCACAACAGATGTTTGATCCCTGAATCACTCAATATATTTAGGGGATCAATTTGAATTGGGATTTACATTTAGACATCATGAGACCAAGATAACACCTAACAATTGATCAACAATTGTGAGGCCTCAGGCAGGATGCTCTCAGATGGAAGTGGCCACTGAGCTTAGAGTGTCAGTGTCATCAGCAGGTTGCAACAGAGAGACTGGAAGAGTCACAGAAACACAAAGACTTCCTTTGGCTTCATCACACACTGATGACTGCTTCATTGTAAACAATACCCTGCAGAATTGGGTGATAAATGCCACACAACTCCAGGCACATTTAAGGGGGTGAGAGGCAACCAAGCATCACCTCAGACCATTTGTAACCAATTACATCAGCGTGGTCTGCGTGCTAGACGACCTGGCCACATCACCAGGCACAGACCTCATCATCTTGCATGAGCCAGGGAGCATCTACGGGCTTGTTCACATGGAGTTTTTACTCCGTGTTACAAGCCCTTTACGTATCCGTCTCTGGGACTGACAGGACGGACCCAGAGACGGATCTAAACAATTAGCAGGAGATTTTCCCTGCTCGCTGTGTGAAAAGCGCAGTGGCATTCACATGACAGATCGCAGCTGCGCCTTTCAAAAGCGCCGCTCGGGTCCGTCTCTGAAAAAATTGCTTGTCAATTCTTTCAGAAAAAAAAAAAAAGACATGTACACTCAGATTTTCGATTAAGGTCTATAGCAGGCATCCTCTAACGGCGGCTCTCCAGCCGTGGGGAAACTACAACTCCCATCATGCATTTATATCATCTCTAACCGTGGGCATGATGGGAGTTGTAGTTTCCCAACAGCTGGAGGGCCGCAGTTTGAGGATGGCTGGTCTATAGCAATGGGTTTTACAGTAAGATTTTAATGGTCTTCTAATCAGTGTCTAAAACCGACTGTAAAACCATACCGTGTAGACATACTCTAGGGATGGAGGTTCCTATAAAATTTCTCCTGCACAGCTAGTGCCATAAACTTCAGCATAGCTCCATTGATGACTGTACTGTAGCAGGTGGCAAAGATTGTAAGGTTATGTTCACACGGCGTAATTTTGCAGCATATTTGTACTCTAATAAGGGCGAGATGCGTGCCGAAATTACAGTAATCCATAGTTCTCATTGAGAACTATGGATTACGCCTCCTCTGTCCCGCTCGTACAATACGATCGATTGCCGCGAGTAATGAATGTCAATGGGGCCGGTGTTATTCCTTCTAAAGGGCCGTTCACACGGCTTATTTCTGGGACGGATTGCAGCCGTATTGCGCGCCGTACTGCGCTGCAATATGTCTGGAATCCGTCCCAGGCATTACGGTAATCCACAGTTCTCATAGAGAACTATGGATTCCGTCGCTCCTCCCCGCTTGGTGAATACGCCGGGCGGGGAGAAAGTGACCTGCACATTATCCCGGCGGGATACGCGCCGTGGATAATGCATGTCTATGGGGCCGGCGGGCAGCGCCCCCGCCCCTTATTCAAGCCATAATTGCGGGTGAAATCCGTCCGGGCGGATTGCGGGCGAAAGCCGTGTGAAATGGCCCTAGTAATGTATTACTGAATCTGTCAGATGGGTGTTACCAATTGGGGAGTATTGCTGCACAAACTGACTCAGTCAGCACTGATTGGACAATGTCAGACTGTACATATAACACCCCCGCAGGTGGTAACACCCATCTGACTGATTCGGTCAAACATATTTAGATAGGAAAAAAAAGCAACCAATAAGGCATGAACATCATGGCCTCTTTGGAAGCTGGAAGAAAATGTCACCAAACTGTGTGTGAAGGTGGCCTTGTTCATAGCTTCACTTCCAGAATATACGAGAAACAAGCATCACCAAGCCCAGGAGGCCTGATGACTACTATTAGGCTGGGTTAACACAATGGGACAGATGTATGGAAGTTGCTGCACCAGTTTTCTGTCATAGGTTACTACAGAAATAACGCTGTGCACCATGTACGAAATATTCCTAAAGCATCTGCGGCAAAAAGAATGAGTCCGTCCGTCAAAAACCAACACTTTTGTCTGCGCCGCTCTTCAGGGGGTGTTCCTATGACAATTCGGACAATACGACACATTTATGTAGCTCTCAAGCCAAAAAGTGTCCCAGTTCATGCTTTATTATTCAGGCCATTTTCAAAGTAGTGAGGCTAAGGAACTTCTTTGGTGCACGGCAGTTTGTCTTACAACGTGACATTTATAAAGTGCTGCGAGACACTTTCAGACATAAGCATGAACTCCGCTTTGGTGCAGCACTATCTAAGACACTTTCACAGCGGCACTTTTCATATATCTGGCCCAATGGGTTCTCCCATGGATTTTGATGGGATTCGTCCAGAAACATGGTGAAATCCACGTCTTAATAGAAGACAAAATATGCAGAAATCCAGGGCAGTCTGTTGGATGCTCTGTTACATGGTGTATTCTTTCAAAGGAAAAATATGCCATGCAAGTCTAACCTTGCCCCTTAGAAGTAAGAGGGCTCTGTTCACACTACAGTCATGAGTTTTATTCATAGTAAGGCAATGCTAATGTATCTCGAGTAACCCTGATGAATCCCATTTACTTATATTGTGGTCCTTCATATTTTGTCAGGCTTGGGGCATGTTTAAAGGGGTTGTCCACCACATAGAAAAATCATACAACTGGGGTGGAGAGATGCGCTGCTTGGACCAGGGGAAGGTGAGATTAAGGTTTTTTTTTTTTTTTTTTTTACTTTACTGGGGCCTTAAGGCAGACAATCCCCTTAAAGGGGTTTTCTCACCATACAGTTTCACAGAGCCACAGCTTGCTTTTGACTCATACTTCCTGGTCAGGCTGCGAGTGGCTGACATATTGGCTCTGCTGTTCCTAGCTATATAAATTGTATAAAACAAGACTGCAGAGCACTGAAAGGTGAAATCTTGTAATTTACTTAGTTTAGCAGAGTCTGTTACTCCAGATAAGACTCTGCAGGGAGTGACTCTCCATGGTTGAAGCTTGTGGAGCAATCAGATAAGAAACGGAGGAGAAAGAGGTGGCGAGAGGTGGTCGGTAAGCTGAGAACCTTGTGTGCTATAAGAGGAGTTAAAATCTTCTTTCTCGTGACCAAGAAAAATCAAAACGGCAATGTATTTGTTAATAGTCTTTATTTACCTCTCCCTGCATGTTAAAAGGTACTCACTGGGGTGATAAAACCCCTTTGACAGAAAGAATAGTGCTCAGAGAGTACTCTTGCGCTTCAGATTTGGGTGGGGCTGTTCCTGCTGGATCAGAATTTTGCTGATGATGGCAGAAAATTTGTGTGATCAATTGCCAGCTTTTTTCAGACAGATGAAAGGAGATGTATGCAATTAATGAATGAATTATACATTTACCTTCTACTGTCTGGTAAAAGGCTGGTGACTGGTTACACAATTTGCCTGCAAAATCCTGATCAAGCTAAACTGGCCCTACCTGAATCTGAAGCACAACACCATCACAGTGGTCTTATTTTGAGCCTGCTTTTCCTTGTTGAACTGACTTGAAGGGGTATTCACATTCTTTGATTAGCTTTAAACGTATAGACAAAGGTCAATAAAGACTATTACCAATTTCATTGCTTTACTGATTTTGCTTCCTTTCAGAGTCAAAACAGATCTTATCTCCTGCTTGTGTGTACAAGCTTTCCAAGTTACTGACCGCCTCTCTGCTGCAGCAGCCGTGATTATGGTGACCTTACTCCCTGCTGTAGCATTAAAGGGGTTTTTCACCACAAAGATTAGCTTTCAACATGTTGGGACGGGTAATTGAAGACATTTTCAAAATCCATTGGTTTTGATTTTACTTTCCTCAGGAGATAAGAGAGATTCTATGGTTACCGGACCATAACTCTGCTATCTGATTTAGAGCAGAGAGTAGGTAGTGATGTCACCAAGCTGGTGTGTGGAGTGGATCTTCATTACTTGTACATTAAGGGCTGAAATATCCTTTCCATGAGCACCTCACACTATAACAAAGTGCTGTGCGTTGTATATGCTTATATAGCTTAGTTTACAGAAAAGCAATTGTTTTCACTCCTCAGAGCGCAGAGCATGTATAGCTTTGTTTACTGAAGATTAGCTCTCCTGCACTTAAGTTTTTGTAAAGTTTCAGCTAGTTACAGAGAAGCTAAATATGCTGACCACTGTTATAGAACCACCCACAGCCTGAGGAGAGCAGAGTGAAAGAAAAGCTGGCCGTGACTGTGAAACTGCAGGGTGAGAAAACCTGTTTAACCAAAGGCAAATCCCACAAGCACTCCAGTAAAGCAAAATGTATATTCAAAAGGAGGAGGAGGATGCTAATGTTACCAATCTCTTCATCCACAACATAAATCCAATCCATACAAGACAACATTAGCCTCCGGTCTCATATTGTTGGGTCGAAACGTTGCATGTTTGTCATGTTGGGATAAAATAAACACAAGATATTTTCTTCACCTGGACTGGATGCTGTTGCCGATTTGAATGAATTTCACTCCCTGCTGTGTCTTACCAGCAGCACACAAGCTTGTTTGTCTTTCCTTCTTACAAACTTTAACCTTTTTAGAGCTCTGTAGCCTTGTGCCCTGCTGTTAAAGAGAACCTGTCACATAGATTATGCCCCCCTTGCTGAGGGCAGCACAAGCTAGTGTCAGACCTGCTGTTCCCAGTACTGTGTCCCTAAGGCTATGTTCACACGGCTTATTTTGGGGCGTATTTACGGACGTCTTTACGTCCGCAAATACTTCCCGAAATACGTTTCAAATAATGAACAATTAGATTAGCATTGATTCCAATGTAAAATACGCCTCGTCGTTCACACGAGGCGTATTTTCGGGCGTAAATACCTCCCTAAAAACGAACGTAAAATTAAGTCCCCTGTCACTTATTGAGGTGTATTTCGCAACGTAAATCCCCATAGTAAAGAATGGGGATTGTATTTACGACGTGAAGTACACGCCACACTTTGTGACACGTATTTTAAACGTATTTGCGGACGTAAATACGCCCCGAAATAAGCCGTGCGAACATAGCCTTATTCTGTAAGATGCTGGAGTTTTAGAGCATTTAATGCTCAAATCTTATTTATGAGCAGGTGTTAGCCCCGCCCACCTGTCAGTTATTCACATGTTTCTACCTATTCAATGTAATAGGATTATCAGTTGAGGTGGGCGGGGCATGAAAAATTGACTTTTCATGCCTCTTTTCTGGCTGAAAACTGCAGGTTTCAGCACTAAATACTCTGAAACTCCTGCACTTTACAGAATAAGGCTATGTTCACACGGCTTAACTGCGGGACGTATTTACGCCCCGCAATTACGCCGTGGGGGTGTGGTGGGGGAGGGAGCGGGGGGCCGGCACTTTGCGGGCCCATAGACTTTCATTCACATGTCACTTATCTCCCCCCGCGGCGGATTCCCCGAGCAGGCAGAGGAGACGTAATCCATAGTTCTCTATGAGAACTGTGAATTACCGTAATGAATGGGCCGTTTTCAGCCTGTAATTTGCGCACTTCGGCGTGTAATTACGGACCGAAATACGGCCCATTTTAAGCCGTATGAACATGGCCTAAGGGACACCGCACTGGAAATAGCAGGTCTGACACTAGCTTGTGCTGTCCTCAGAAAGGGGGGCATAACTTAAGTGACAGGTTCCCTTTAAAACCTCTCCATCACCAATGTACCTCTGACGGTCTCAGCTAGGAATAGCACAGCTGATATGCCAATCACTGCTGTACACCTGTTCTCAGCCTGAACAGGAAGTGGGAACCTGAAGCTGGATGTGAAAAAAAGACTCTGAAATAGAAAAACCCCTTTAACTGATGGTGCATGTTGTGTATGAATGTAAGGTTTTTATTGCCATCTTTCTGAAATCCAGCTACGCAGACACTCTGCTGATCTAATGAGCATTGTCTTTTTCTTCCTGATGGTTCGGTACCTTTGCATTTAGTCTCTCTTTGCTGCAATAAAAGTTTCATTCATTTCCATTGGTTTTTCCACAGCAATCAGAGCTGCACATATGGAAAGGGGACGCGCCTAAGCCTATGATGCGATAGGGAAGCAGATTTCATACTACCTTAGTCATCCAATAAATAGGAGCTTAACTTGAGTCCTTGATCGTATCTCTGTATTAATGGAGCTGAGCTGAAAAGCAGCCAGTGCTGAAGGTAAATGAAGGTTAGAACTACAGAAAATGCATTTTAATTGCAGAATGTGAAGGAAAATTCTCCAGCTCTGCTTCATATTCATGGAACATCTGGTAGGATATGCAGGGCAAAGAAACCGTGGTAGCTCTCCTGAGAAATGTATCGTGGCATGGACTTGTCTGTAGACCAGAGCTGTGGAGTCGATAAGATAAAGCTCCAACTCCTCAGTTTCCCTAACTCTGACTCCAACTCCCATTTCCTCATACACGGCGCATGTTTAAGTGATAACTTTACTGTAGTAAAATGGTAACATCTGGCTTTTCATCACTTTATATTACAATAATCAAGCTATTTAGGTAGAACAGACACTGACAAGCAAAGGGTAACAATGTTTTGAGGCTTTCAGGCTCCATATTTTACCATCCACTACAGATTTGAACGTGAGACTCCCATCATTTTACAGACAATCGTATTGTCTGTCTTATGTATAAATTTGACTCTTATCATGTAACTGCATTGTTACCGTTTTGCTCCTAAAAATCAAAATGTTAATTTGTATTATTTTGTTAGTATTTGGGAAATCCACCTTTGGTTCTCAATACTGCCTGAATCCTTCAGGGCTCTGGATCAGATTCAAGCATGTCATGACCAAAATCTGATCCCAGGTCTCTTCTACACATTCCCAAGGCCAGTGCAGATTGAACTTGGGTACAAATACAGGCAGTCCCCAGGTTACAAACGGGATAGGGACTGTAGGTTTGTTCTTAAGTTTAAATTGTATGTAAGTCGGAACAGGTAGATTTATTAAATGTAATTCAAGCAAAAAAATAATTTTTAGTTTTGGATCGTGCAGGGAACAGTTTTTACATTTGTTTTGCTGTCTGTTGCCTTTTTAAGAAGATTTCACCTAACGTTCTGTATCTCATGTGCAGCTGTGGCGTGCTGGCACTTGGTTATCATGGGGCATGACTCAGTGTTGACTGTCAGCCACGCCCCCTAGATCTCCGTTTGTAACTAGGGGACGTATATAAGTCGGGGACTGCCTGTACAGCTTTTTCTTCAACTCTACCCACAAGTGTTCGATTGGATTGAGGTCTGTGGAGGCCAATACAGCATTCATTGTCATTGAACCATTCCTTCTCCAACTGTGATGTATGCTTCTGTCGTCCTGCTGGACACTATGTCGTCCTTTTCATACCCATAGTACTCAAGTATATAAAGTAACTCCTCTTGTAGGACACTCACATATAGCTCAGCATTGAGATCATCATTGATCCTGGTCAAGTATCCAACATCTTTGGCTGTAAAACATCCCCATATCCTCAGGCTTCCTCCACTGATCCTGACAGTTTCTCAGTCCGTTAGCCCCTTTTCCCTTGATTCTTCCAAACCCACTTGCCCCATCAGAGCCCTGTCTATTGACTCATCTCATCGCTCCAAATCACCCGTTTCCAATCTTCCATTTTTCATACTTTTTTGCAAACTCGAGCCAACGCTTCTTATGACGTGATTGAAGTCGAGGCTTCTTCATCTTATTTATAGGCCATCATTCCAGACCTGTGTAATGCGCATTGTATGGACGTCTGTGATCTCACTCTTATGAAGCATATGAGCCTCCACTGCTGTGTCTGTCACGTTAGAACTGATAGACCTTGTGATGAGCGACTTGTTGACTCTGATATTTTGCCTGGACGTCACCTCTAGGCTTTTGAATGGACGGACTTCATTTCATATTCTTCCAGCTGTCATGGAATCACATGATGCAGTTTGGCAATTGTCTTGGCCCAAAAAGCCTCGTGAGCTGGAGATGCTGTTCCTTTCTTTGGGAAAACTTTTTTATAGGCCTTTATCCGAACCAGTGACCTTTCATTTGGGAATCAGCCTAATAACACACTGAGCTCTTAGGAAATGTGAAAACATTTGTAGTATACAAATTGTTTTGCTCCACCAGAAGGAGCAAAACAGTAACAATGCAGTTACATGACAAGAATCTGCATAACTAAGCAGTCTCACATTCAAAGCTGTAGTGGAGGTAAAATGGGCCTGAAAATCAAACGTTCAAAAAATTGTTTTTTTTTGTTGTCGGTGTAAAAACCTATTTTTCGGATAAACTTTTTAAAAATACAAAACTTTTTTAAAAAAATTTTTGTAAATATGCAAAACGCTGCAAAGTGGGGAAAAAAAAGTTTTTCAACAAAAAATTGAAAACATTTGTGGGGTCTATGAATTTTTTGAGAAAAAAGTTTTGACAAAAAACCCAAAAAGTCGTTTTATTCTAAAAGTAAAAATTATTTAAGTTTTTTTTCCCTCAAACTTGTCACGTTATTTGGGATATTGTTACTTTTTGGGTCCCATATAATTTGGGGTGTTTTTGTATTATTGAGAAAAAGCATTTCCTCCATCAGATTCTTCCAGATTACCTCAAATTGATTTCATTATTCCAGGCTAGGAACAAACCCCTCTACATTAAATGGGTTGGGGCAAAGCAGTACCACCGGGAACATCTCTAACAATCTGGGAAAAGGAAATTTCCCCAGGGACATCAGTTTTGATGAAAAGGTTGAAACCCTTTTAATTTTTTGAAAACAAGTAAAAAATTTTGCTGAAATCTGGGCAATCTTTTACTGTTGGAGCAAATCTTTTCCCTGCGGAAGCTTTGCCTGCTCCAGTCTCCAATACTTTTCAAAAAGAAGCCCTCAAGTAGCGCTGGGGATAGGGAGAGTGCACCCGGGAAGACCCAAATTTCTCTTTGGGAACTATTGAACGAACGGGGGCCAATTTATTTATACAGGGAGTCCCCCGGTTACAAAAGGGGTAGGGACTGGTGTAGGTTTTTTCTTAGTTGAAATTGTATGAAGCGGAAAGGGTTTTTTATTAAATGTAATTTTTCCAGCAAAAAAAAAATTTTGGGATAGTGCAGGGACCAGTTTTTACATTGGTGTTGCTGTCTGTGGCCTTTTTTTTGAGAAGATTTCACCTAACGGTCTGGATCTCATGTGCCGCGGTGGCCTGCTGGCACTTGGTTATCATGGGGCGGTGACTCAGTGTTGATGTCAGTCACGCCCCACATAAGTCGCCATTTGTAACTGGGGACGTATGCAGGTCGGAACGATGTAAGTCGGGGACTGCCTGTATTTTGGAAGTTGGGGGCGATCCATTTTATAATGACTGACTCCACCAAAATGGGCACCGACTCTGACTCCGACTCCACAGCCCTGCTGTAGACCATTATCTCCTGATCTTTATAGATGTTACAATGATGGCCCATCCTAAGGCTGGGGTCACACGATCCTGCAGCCGTATGTGAATGACCATATGCCGTAGTTGATGTCTCCACCAGTTTGCCAGCGATGTCACTGTTTCACTTTCAAACTCGTGCAGCGATTGGCAGCCGCTTGCAGACGTGGTTTTGTCCGCCCGTGGCTGGGAAAATGGGTGACTCTAAACTCCGATTATGCCATCAATATATGATTAATAGAAGTCCAACCTCTGGGACTCTCACTAGCGCATAGAGTAAATGGGCACAGCACTCTTCCACCTCTTCACTGCAGTTCTTCGCACAGCTACATCCCAGTGGGGTTGTTACTGGTGAAACTCTGTATAAACCTGTTTTACCTGTAACCACACTTGTGGTAAATGTGAATGCGGCTTTTGGTTGCATTTACAAACACAGCAGAAAACAATTTGCACAAAATAGTGCACTGTGTAAACACCGTCTAAGTATATTCCTGCACTTCAAGAAGACTGTGTAACCGTAGCTGTATGCCTCATTCATGCACACTTTCTTTTTTTTTTTCATGAATCTCAAGATTTTTTTGCTTTTTGTTTTATTTTTTTACAAGTGACATTTGTGGTGTTCTATGTTTTGTTCCAATTTTTATATGCATTTTTCAGGTCTTAAAGGGGCTTATGAGGAAAAACGCAATTTTATGAGTGCGTTCTGGCACACTGGCTATAAGGTGCCAGTTTACGACTGTTTGAATGAGACCTGAATAGAGGCAAAGAAAGCTTTAATCTGAATAGAGAGAACTGAATTGCCACAGCCAATTAAGTAAAAGTTTGTTATCAGGAGAGGGATCGGTATGTTCACTTAGTACACATAAAGGAAAGGTTGTTCTGACCTGCAGATTGCATAGTACACACTGCACTGTAATGCTATCTTAGAAAATTCAGGCTTCATTTTTCATCAGGCTGTTTCATTTTACCGCAGTGTATATAAAAACAACACAAGCAGCAGGAAAGCGTTAATAAGAATATAATCCTTGTTCACTCTTATGTAAGACAAGTACTATATGATGAAAGACAATAGTGATAACTGATAGATTTGTGTTTTAAAGAAGACTTGTGACATCTCCTGATACTTTGCAATTAAAATAACAATTCTGGAGCATCTTCTCATCTCTGTGTTGTGCTGTTTTTTTGTTATTCCTGTTATACCCTATTAAGGGTATGTCTACATTACAGTGTTTTTTAGTCGGATTTTGACAGGGATTTCAGATTTGAAAACCATTAGAATCCGACAGTAAAACTATTTCCATAGACCTCAATAGAAAATCTGAGCTGTAGTCTACACAGCTCGGATTTTCTTAGGTCGGATTTCAAAACTGACGTTTTTGTCAAAAAACTTGGAACGTGTTCAATAATCTGCCATATTTTACTAGGAAAATGGTGGAAATGTTACTATTAAAGTCAATAGGAAGGCTCAAACCGACCGTTTTTTTGGCACAGACTTTTGTATGGTTTTTGGATTTGGTTTTAAGACTCCCAACTGATTATACAATGCTCAAAAAATAAAAGGAACACTAAAATGCCACATCCTAGAGCTCAATGAATGAAATATTCCTGTTGCAGTTCTTTATTTATTACATAGTGGAATACGTTGAGAACAATAAAACATAAAAATGATCAATGAAAATCAAAATTCATATGCCATGAAGGTCTGGATTTAGAATGATACTCAAAATCAAATTTCAGGCTGATCCAACTTCAGTGGAAATGCCTCAAGACAAGGAAATGAGGGTCAGTAGTGTGTGGCCTCTACATGCCTGTATGACCTCCTTACAGTGCCTGGGCATGATCCTGAGGGATCTCCTCCCAGACCTGGATTAAAGCATCAGTCAGCTCCTGGACAGTCTGTGGTGCAACGAGGTGTTGGTGGATGGAACAAGGAATGATGTCCCAGATGTGCTCGATTGGATTCAGGTCTGGGGAACGGGCAGGCCAGTCCATAGTATCAATGCCCTCATCATGCAGGAACTGTTGACACACGTCCCCCACATGAGGCCTAGCATTGTTACTGCACCTGCACATGGTCTCACAATGGCAAATGCCAATCACCCTGCAAGGTGTTGGGCTGTAAGCTCAACACTGGCTTGTGGACATTGGGCCCTGATTCCACCCTCATGGAGTCTGTATCTGACAGTTTGAGCAACATGGATATTAGTGACCTGCTGAAGGTCATTTTGCAGGGCTCTGGCACTGCTTCTCCTATTCTTCCTTGTACAAAAGAGGTAGCGGTCCTGCTGCTGGGTTGTTGCCCTCCTATTGCCCCCTCCTCATCTCCTGGTGTACTGGTCTGTCTTCTAGTATCTGCTTCATGCTCTAGACCAGACATCCTCAAACTGCGGCCCTCCAGCTGTTGGAAAACTACAACTCCCATCATGCATTTATATAATCTAGAACAGTGGGAATGATGGGAGTTGTAGTTTGAGGATGTCTGCTCTAGACAGTGTGCTGACAGACACAGCTAACCTTGTCACAGCTCGCATTGATGTGCCATCCTGGATGAGCTGCACTACCAGGGCAACTTCTGTGGATTGTAGACATCACCTCATGCTACCTCTAGGGGTGAGAGCAATGATAAAATGCAAAAGTGACCAAAACGGCCAAAAATGATGAGAACAGAGACATGGTCTGTGGTCACCACCTGCAGAACCACTCCTTTTATGGGATTGTCTTGCTAATTGCCTATTATTTCTATCTGTTGTCTGTTCCATTTGCAACAGCAGAATAAATTGATTCACAGTCTGTGTTGATGCATAACTGGACAGGTTGATTTCACAGAAGTGTGAGTGACTCCGAGTTAGATTGTTTAAGTGATTGCTTTATTTTTTGAGACGTTGTATTTTATGTGTGTGTGTGTTATATACTATATATATATATATATATATATATATATACTATATAGATTAGGGTTAGGGGTTATCTATAGGAGGATCTATAGAAATATCTGTAGGGGGATCTATAGAAATATTTCTATAAATATATCTAAAGATATTTCTATAGCTCTCTCTATAGATATTTTTGTAGATATATCTATAGACATCAGTCCTCAGGTTTTACTGTGTAAAAACGGATTCGGAATCCTACAGTATTTTGTCGTGTGGATGCAACCTTAGCCTGATAATACTTATGGGTCCTTTGCTTCATGGTTTCGCAGTACTTGCTCACATGAGCCAAGCTGGATTTAGAAAGAAGAACAGATGGCAAAAGATCCTGTATCTACTACTGTATGGAACTAAGCAGACTATACAGATCTGTGCAGTCATGAGAAAATAAAGTACACCCTCTTTAAATTCTATGGTTAAAATTAGGTAAATAAAACCTCAGATGAACACCACCTCACAGCAGATTCCACTATGTCATTCTAAATGTAATAAAAAGATGCTAAAATGGAAAAGCTATGTGTGGAAAACGAAGTGCAAATTGTGAATCATAAGCTTATAGAACCACCCTTTGCAGTCATAACTTGTTATCTTCTGTATAACTTTCAGTCTCACAAAAAAATGTTTCCCACTCTTCTTTACAACAATGCTTCCATTCATAAAAAGGGTAGTCTCATTACCAGTCTCTTCACCGGATGCGGGAGGTGTGATACGCCAATGCATATTTAAGGCAGGAGGGGCGGCGGCTAGCGCCATCTTCCTCTTCCACTTTCTATTGGTTGTTCAGAAGCTATAGCTGATGTGTCGTGTGGGATCACACCTGAGCATGAGCGGCCGGCAAAGAGAATTTCTTGTAACAGGACTACCCCTTTAAGGTTTATTGGCATTCATCTATACACCGCATAGTCTTCTACCACTGTTCTTGACAGCAAGTATGAGGTGTTTATACTGATGTTGGTTTTTGCAGTATAGCCAGAGATCTGTACTTTTATCTTTTCTGTCCTAAGGACATTGTTCTAGAAGTCTATTAGTGTGGTCAGATCCAACTTCGCAAACAAATGTTGTTCTATCTAATTGTAGATTTATAAGGTCTTCTCTAATTGTACTTTCAGGAACTTGAAAATTTAACAAGATAACTTAGACCTGTAAAATTTGAGTTGTAGGTCTTGTTTTTTTTGTTTTTTTTTCTCATTTCATTGCACAGTCTGACATTGGGGTGGAAGTGCACGAATGCCTACTTCTGCGAATATATTCCACTTTTAAATAAAATTTACACTGTAGAATGCTGGACTTTAAATTGTTTGCAAATTACATTATATTCCTTCCCAGATTCAGGGGCAGCAATTGTTACTTCTCTAAGATCATTGGCAACATCTTTCCTCCTTGAGACTGTGTTAATACACTCCTGAAAGCTCCATACCAGCAAGCTGAACAAACTTCTGTTTTAATAGAGATAGTCACACTTGCTGTTGATCAACTAATAAAGGGCATTTGATTAGCAGGACCTGGTTGCTACTTACTCTTTTAATGCCTATAGAAGCAGTAAGGGTGTATTCACACAGTGTGATTTGGGTGCGCCTTTTTTTTCTCTTGTGGAGGAGAACTGCAGAGAAACTGCCTTAATTAACAGCAAGCTCCTTTCAGTTTCCTAACTTGTTCGACACGGTGATAAGTGTTTATAATTTTATGGCTGTACTTCATTTTTCACACTTTGCTATTGAATTTTGGCCTAATTTTTGTTAATTAAACAATGACACAGTGGAATCTGTTGTGTATTGTTCATCTGAGATTGTAAATTGCCTTATTTTAAGGGCTGGTTCACACGGCTTATTCAAGCCGTAATTGCGGGACGTTTTCGCCGCAATTACGGCTTGAATAAGGGGTGGGGGCGCTGCCGCCGGCCCCCTGGCCCCCATAGGACTTTCATTATACACGGAGCGTATCCAGAAGGGATAATGTGCATGTCCACTTTATCCCCGCCCAGCGGATTCGCAGGCAGTTAGGATGAGATGGTATACTTAGATACTCTCATGAGAAGTGTGGTTTAACCGTAGTGATGGGACGGATTGCAGCCGTATTGCAGCGCAGTACGGCGCGCAATACGGCTGCAATCCGTCCCTGAAATAAGCCGTGTGAACGGCCCTTAAGACCTTCTAAGGATCAGATTATTTTGTCTTTATTATGATTATTATTGCCTGATCCATAAAACCGTAGAATCTTTGTCTTCCGACTGTATATTTTACCATGATGTGGGAGCACATCCATACAATATGGAAAGTCTAAGACTCAGTCTGAGCAGTAATGTACCAAAGAAATGAAATAATCTGTAAAACTTCTACATGGTCAGTGGGGCACAAGCAAGGGACTATTTAGTATTCTGGAGAATCTCTACATGGGCTCTCCTTCAATTCAGTAGGCACAACTTCAGACTGTGTCATGATAGTAATTCTGTTTGCAATATTATGTGAACAATGTGCCTTAACTGTGGATACATCTTGCCATTTGGCACAATTAAAGGGAGTTTCTTTTTGGCTCCCTAAAAAATTCTGACAGCGTTATATGGGTAAAGCAGTGTAAATATACCTAGGTGAATGGACATACTGTTCACAAAACGTTTTAAGCTTTTTTTTTTTTTTTGTGCTGTGATCGCAAGTGTCCTCTGGGTGGTGCCTTTTTGTGCAGTGTCCTGGCCCCTATTTAAAGGGGTTGTCTCACTACAAGGATTGCTTTTTGCAATATATGTCTACTTTTTCTGAGAGAACCCCTCTTGTATGGGCTGCATTCTCAGGTTGCAATAGCTACAGACCTGTTTGATCTATACTGATAGGCTGCCAGCACTGGTTGCTATAGCTAGAGACCTGGCTTCTACTGCAGCCTAGTGGAAGCCAGTAAACACGTCACTGAATTCAAAGTGAAACCAAGAAAACAGGACTGAGGAAAGGTGAATCTGTGTAGTGAGACAACCCCTTTAACCACTACCATTCTAACCTAAGTGATGGTTCTAGTGGTTTCCTGGATGACCACTAGAGCTGTTATGCGAGTGGTTGGGTTAGTTCATTGTACAGAGCCCAGGATACTGCACTGAAAGAGGATGCTTGGAATCAAAAAGGATTAAAACTTTCTTCTCAGGCATGTGTAGCACGACCATTCCACTCTGTATTTTTTTACTTGCGTAACCCTCCACCTATCTAGTTTTAAGGGATTAGCATTGCTAACAGATTATAAGGCTTTTGAAGAATCAATGTGGGATATGAATTCGGAACCATACTGGGCTTGTGCTGCCATTATTGCAGTTCTTAATCGTGCAGTAAAAGAAGAAAAAATGATTTCTCAGTGTCTACACTATTTTGTCTAGAAAAATCTCCTATAGGAGTCAATGGGTCTGCTTCTGTTCAAAGGCTCTTATGCCCATGAATCTGCTGTAAAGCATCTCTCTAAATGCTGTTAAAAGCAGCTCAGGCAAGATGGCTGCAGTATAATCATTTACAGACAACAAAATTGTTCAGAAGAAAAGAATATTTATCCGTATCTTGTTTTAATTATTAAAAAAAATAGTGATAAATTGTCACCCACATGCTGCATTCAATACACTCAAAAGCTGCTCAAATTCTGCTCTGTATTTGCAATAACACTATTGTTGTGGATCTTGCAGTGTAAAAACTGCAGTTCCGCAGCAGAATCTGAAACGGCTAACAACAAAACATGATATGTACCTAGGATATTATCAAAAAAAGCTCAGAGAAAACTAAATCCCAGAATATACTATTAAAGCTATACTTTTCTTAATATACATTACAATATTTATATACCCAAAAGAAAATCACACAGTCTACATACTAAGTAAGCACTACTCCAGGATCCTAAGAATGTCTACCGTATATACTCGAGTATAAGCCGACCCGAGTATAAGCCGAGGCACCTACTTTTGCCCCAAAAAACGGGAAAACTTATTGACTCGAGTATAAGCCTAGGTAAAAAAATGCAGCGCTACTGGTAAATTTTAAAAAATAAAAATGGATACCAATGAAATACATAGGCAGTTTAAAAGTCCCCCATAGGCAAATTATAGGCAGATATATGGCCCATATCGGTATAGGCAGGGTATATGTCCCAAAAGGCACGTATAATGGCCCCATAGGGATGTAAATAGGCAGTTATATGTCCCCATACGCAGTTAATAGGCAGGTATATGGCCCCATATGCAGGTATAGGGCCGGCTGTAGGCAGGTATAGGCAGGTATAGGACCGGCTGTAGGCAGGTATTGGGCAGGTATAGGCAGCTGTAGGCAGGTATAGGTCCTCTAGGTAGGCAGGTATAAGCAGCTGTAGGCAGGTATAGGCAGCTGTAGGCAGGTATAGGCAGGTAGAAGGCACGTATAGGGCAGGTATAGAGCCGGCTGTAGGCAGGTATAGGCAGCTGTAGGCAGGTATAGGCAGTTTAAAAAAATAAAAAAACAATCACTTACCTGGCTCCCTGCTGCTCCGTCTCCCGCGCTGCTTCGCCTCCTCGCTGTCCGTCTCCCGGGCGTGCTCCTCGGGTCTTCTCGGCACAGGCGGGTGACATCATCAGGCCGCGCAAGCAGCGTGATGACACACTCTGCCTGTGCCGGGAGCTCTGGACGGCCGGAGTCTGTGATTGCCCGGAGGCCACTGCGGAGCACGGAGCGCTCGCTCTCTGCTCCGCAGTGGTATCCCTTCACTTATATGCGCTCCGGAGTGTCGCATATAGGTGAAGGGATCGCGGACAGTGCCCGGGCACAGCGCAGCGCCCGGACACTGTGCGCTCACTCGGCAATCAGTTATATGCGCTCCCTGAGGAGCCGCATATAACTGAAGCGTCCCTGTCAGTACTCGCAGGCCATCGCAGCGCCTGAGCGCCGACAGTGACTCGAGTATAAGCCGAGGGGAGATTTTTCAGCACATTTTTTGTGCTGAAAAACTCGGCTTATACTCGAGTATATACGGTATATTGTCACCCAAAAATATCAAGGAAGACCTACAGTATACAATTGATGAAAACTACTCACGGTACCGTAGTCTTTTTTTCCACAGATGACGCCAGAGAAATAGAAACCGGCTTCAAGGATCCAGAAGAAACTGGGCAGGAAAAAATCATGCATACTAGCCCTGTTAATAATCTGTCAAAGGAAGAGCACCCGTCCTGATAAAGGACGACCCCCTCCTGTCGTTGGCTGACCCTATAATGCCCTTAAATGACAGATAAGGCTATATCCTGCACCAGTTTTAAAAATATATGCCAAATCGCATATATCACAAAAAGTAATTAGATATCTAAAAAAATGTCCCGACGCGTTTCCCCAGAATGGCTCGTTCATCAGGGGACAAACAACATCAAAATATCCCAAATCCAGATGATAGAGAATTAACAAGGTGGTAGCCACTTGATATGTAGATAGATGAATATGTAGCAAAAAATCCACGGCACTCCACAATGAATTGAAGCAAAATAGAGAAGTTTATTCCTCCATGCTCAAAGAATGCAACGTTTCAGCTCCTTCACAGAGCCTTTGCTTCAATTCATTGTGGAGTGCCGTGGATTTTTTGCTACATATGTCTTGAAGGCTTGTATATCGAAGCTGTTGCTGCTGGCACCCATTTCTCTGGAAAGGTGAACTTTATACAAGGTGTGCTGCTTTTTTCTTCTCTTTAAATAGATGAATAGATAGATGGCATATATTGAGATACGCCCCCAGACAGGAAACGTCCCGGCCACGCCCCCTGCACTGTGATTGGCTGCCTGCACACTCGGTGTTTTCTCCCCTCTGAGCTGTTAAAATCGATAGTGAAACCAAGGTCTGCCTGCTCTATACACATCTCCCTGCTCTAGGATGATGATCTGGGCAAGCCTGTGGAAGTCACAGATCCCCTCATATAACAGCGTCTTTTCGAGTCTCCGGGCTGTTAACAGGGGGAGAGGAGGAGGGGGAGGGCAGTGTGCATTGCTCCATATAACCCAGTCTGCTGCCTGGTAACAGAGGGGAAGGGGTGGGGGGCCGTGTAAACTCCTCATATGTCTCATCAGTTCAGGCTGACTGTATAACTGCATATACCACAGTCTTCGGTCTGGTCACAGAAGGGTAGGAGGGAGGTGGCAGTGTACACTCCTCACATGTCTCATCAGTTCAGGCTGTGTGTATAACTGCATATACCACAGTCATACAGTCTCCTGTCTGGTAAGAGGAAGGAGGAGGCAGTGTACACTCCTCACATGTCTCATCAGTTCAGGCTGACTGTATAACTGCATATACCACAGTCTCCTGTCTGGTAACAGAAGGGTAGGAGGGAGGTGGCAGTGTACACTCCTCACATGTCTCATCAGTTAAGGCTGACTGTATAACTGCATATACCACAGTCTCCTGTCTGGTAACAGAAGGGTAGGAGGGAGGTGGCAGTGTACACTCCTCACATGTCTCATCAGTTCAGGCTGTGTGTATAACTGCATATACCACAGTCATACAGTCTCCTGTCTGGTAAGAGGAAGGAGGAGGCAGTGTACACTCCTCACATGTCTCATCAGTTCAGGCTGACTGTATAACTGCATATACCACAGTCTCCTGTCTGGTAACAGGAGGGAGGTGGCAGTGTACACTCCTCACATGTCTCATCAGTTCAGGCTGTGTGTATAACTGCATATACCACAGTCATACAGTCTCCTGTCTGGTAAGCGGAGGGAGGAGGCAGTGTACACTCCTCACATGTCTCATCAGTTCAGGCTGACTGTATAACTGCTTATAGCCAAGCTGAGCATGAAGCTCTGCAGATACAGGAGGCTGTATAGCTGTTCTCTGCAGACATTCTTCTGCTTCCACTGCACAGTCAGAATGATGTCACAATTCTTCAGAGGAGAGACACGCCTGCTGAGAGGAGAGACACGCCTGCTGAGGGGAGAGACTCGCCTCTGGATTTCAAATTCAATCTCAGAGAATTAGCTGAAGAGACCGAACTGTTCAAACGATACAACCCCTTTAACACTTTCTGCTCTAACATTTATAGCAACAAATCGACACCAAAATCTGCACATTTGTTTGCAGATTTCGCAGTGCAGATTTACTTGTGGAATTGCTGCAAACAGTCTGCAGTATTTCCATCCTATGTGTAGTTACTTTTAAACCCATCTTACAAAAAAATGCAATTCTCCAATATTTTAGAAATCCCCTCCCTCTACAACTTTTGATTTGCTTTAAAATGAAGCAATGAATGGGATGTCGCTGCTGAGCAACCAGCAGGCACACCAAAGCTCTGGCAGAATAGGGGTACAGGTTCAGTTTTTATTTTAAAGCAGAAAATCTTTAAAAAAAACCCTTTATAAATGAAGCAAATTTAGTTAACCCATAATTGAATTGCTGTGCCACAGTGCAGTGACACGTTACCTTTCACCTCATTCTAAGCGTTATCTTTCTGCAGAGTAAATAGCATAATCTGGTAATTATTTGTTGTCTGTGTATAGTTAGCTTGGAAAGTCTGTCAACAACTGTGATAAGTTTTAAATGTAGTACATAGGTGATAAAGAACTCCACTTCTCACTGTTACTAAACTGGTACTATGGCGTGGAAAAAACTCTGTTCACCTTATTAATCTGAAAGGGTAAATAATAAAAGCAAAAAAAAGAAAGAAAAACACAATGATTTATTTAGAATTGAACTATAAAAGGGAGCCTGTTATGTGGTTTATGCTGCCCTATCTGAGAGCAGGATATGATAGGAGAGAAGCTAAGCTCTGTGATATATAGGGTTATATGATGGAGGGAGAGAAGCTGAGCTCTGTGATATATAGGCTTATATGATAGAGAAGAGAAGCTGAGCTCTGTGATATACAGGGTTATATGATAGAGGAGAGAAGCTGAGCTCTATAAAATTCAGATTTATATGACAGAGGAGAGAAGCTGAGCTCTGTAATATATAGGGTTATATGATGGAGGGAGAGAAGCTGAGCTCTGTGATATATAGGGGTATATGATAGAGGGAGAGAAACCGAGCTCTGTGATATATAGGGTTATATGATCGAGGGAGAGAAGCTGAGCTCTGTGATATATAGGGTTATATGATAGAGGGAGAGAAGCTGAGCTCTGATATATAGGGTTATATGATGGAGGGAGAGAAGCTGAGCTCCGTGATATATAGGGTTATATGATCGAGGGAGAGAAGCTGAGCTCTGTGATATTATAGGGGTTATATGATAAGGGAGAGAAGCTGAGCTCTGATATATAGGGTTATATGATGGAGGGAGAGAAGCTGAGCTCTGATATATAGGGTTATATGATGGAGGGAGAGAAGTTGAGCTCTGTGATATATAGGGTTATATGATCGAGGGAGAGAAGCTGAGCTCTGGGATATATAGGGTTATATGATAGAGGAGAGAAGCTGAGCTCTATAAAATTCAGATTTATATGACAGAGGAGAGAAGCTGAGCTCTGTAATATATAGGGTTATATGATGGAGGGAGAGAAGCTGAGCTCTGTGATATATAGGGGTATATGATAGAGGGAGAGAAACCGAGCTCTGTGATATATAGGGTTATATGATGGAGGGAGAGATGCTGAGCTCTGATATATAGGGTTATATGATGGAGGGAGAGAAGCTGAGCTCTGATATATAGGGTTATATGATGGAGGGAGAGAAGTTGAGCTCTGTGATATATAGGGTTATATGATGTAGGGAGAGAAGTTGAGCTCTGTGATATATAGGGTTATATGTTAGAGGGAGAGAAACCGAGCTCTGTGATATATAGGGTTATAGGATAGAGGAGAGGAGCTGAGCTCTGTGATATATAGGGTTATATGATACAGGGAGAGAAGCTGAGCTCTGTGATATAAAGGGTTATATGATGGAGGGAGAGAAGCTGAGCTCTGATATATAGGGTTATATGATGGAGGGAGAGAAGCTGAGCTCTGTGATATATAGGGTTATATGATGGAGGGAGAGAAGCTGAGCTCTGTGATATATAGAGTTATATGATAGAGGGAGAGAAGCTGAGCTCTGTGATATATAGGGTTATATGATAGAGGGAGAGAAGCTGAGCTCAGTGATATATAGGGGTATATGATAGAGGGAGAGAAGCTGTGCTCTGTGATATATTGGGTTGTATGATAAAGGAGAGAAACTAAGCTCTGTGATAAATAGGGTTATATGATAAAGGAGAGAAGCTGAGCTCTGTGATATATAGGATTATATGATAGATGGAGAGAAGCTGAGCTCTGTGATATATAGGGTTATATGATAGAGGGAGAGAAGCTGAGTTCTGTGATATATAGGGTTATACGATAGAGGAGAGAAGCTGAGTTCTGTGATAGGGAGAGAAGCAGAGCTCTGTGATATATAGAGTTATATGATCGCGGGAGAGAAGCTGAGCTCTGTGATATATAGGGTTATATGATGGAGGGAGAGAAGCTGAGCTCTGTGATATATGGGGTTATAGGATTTGATGATGTATTTATAAATAAAAAGCAGATAAAATACTTTTAATGATAGCATATGGCTAGAATATGCCATCATTGTATGATAGATGCGGGTGCTATCCCTGGGACCTGCACCTATCTTGGGAATAGTCAACTGTAATCGGAACTTCCATATAACAGACTGAAGAGTAACTGCATGAGCACGGCCACTATAAACAGTACTTTTTTTTTTCCCCAAAGTGCAGACTAATCTGGGTATGGCCTTTTTTCTTTAGCTGTTTATTAATCGGCTGTCCCACCCTGTTGACAACAGGAATGGTAACGCCCATCTGCCAATATGTTTATGCATTGTTAGGCTATGTTCCCACGGCTTAACTGCGGGGCGTAATTCCGCCCCGCAATTCCGCCATGTGGCCGGGGGCGGGAGCGGGGAGCGAGCGGGGGGCCGGCACTTCGCCGGCCCAGACACAGTCATTGCTAGCGGCGCGGATACGCCGCTAGAAAGTGACCTGTCAATTATCTCCCCGCCCGGCGTATTCGCCGAGCAGGGAGAGGAGACGTAATGCATAGTTCTCTATGAGAACTGTGCATTACCGTAGTTACTGGGACTGATTCAGCCCGTAATTGGCGCACTTCGGCGCGTAATTACGGACTGAAATACGTCCCAGAATAAGCCGTGTGAACATGGCCTTAAGAGGAAGAGGGCTCAAAGTGGAATTCTAAAAAAAAGATGCTCCAGCATTGTTATTTCATGGGGACATTAAGCAATTACTAGAGTGGACATGTCTGGAGAGTTGACAAATCCTGTGCCAGAAATTCTGCCTGAAATTATTCTTCATCCTGGAAATTTTACAAAAGTAGTGTTCCTATTGCTTGAGCTCTTTTTCACAGATCATGGATTCTTGTGGTCAAAATTTTTAATTAAAATGATTTATAAAAATCACCCTCAATGCTGTTATATGTAGATGCGGTCAGAAATATGTAAACATAATTTTTTGGGGGAAATATGGTTTCAATTTACAAAGTTATGTAAATCTTCAATTTAAGAAGGCATAATGTTCACTGATTTAGGAGTAGAATTCTGTAGACCTGCGGATTGGTAAAATATCTTTAAATATGAGTGAGAAAACAGCCCAAATGTTGGCAGAAGATTTGTAGGTATCTGTCCACCCACATTAGTTTCTTTCTGTGATAGTGAATGAAAGGGTCTATAAATGTTTGCGTGTATAGCATATATCTGCATGGAATGTGCTTATAAAGAGTACGGTGCATGCCCAAGGCTACTTATGACGAAACTGGTCAGGGCCCTACTGCCGCTGTTCTATGCTGAAAGGCAATGTAAAGTATTTTTTAGATGTTGTAAGACAGGAAAGTGTTGCATGAGTTGACTCTTTACCGGATGGTTTTGATTTTTAACACTCCACACTTGGGTGTTTTTGGAACTTCCAATGATTTCAGTGGGAGTGTTCCAACCACCACTCCATTCAAAACGATTTTGGAGCTCTCCAGATAGACCATAGGTGGGACTCGCACCCAGGGCCGCCCTCAGAAATTACAGGTCCCCATACAGGTGAAGTATCTGCCCCCCCCCCCATCAACCCTGCCCTCTGCCAAACCCATGGCCCTGCTCCCACTCAGATACAGCACCCCTACCCTCACATACAGCACTCCCCAGCCTCCGACACAGCCCCTTCCCAGCCTCCGACACAGCCCCTTCCCAGCCTCAGGGGGGTCGCTGGGGCAAAGGGGGGGCTTCAGTTGGGCCTTACATTATCTCAGCATGCGAGGAGGGGACGGCCGCGCTCTGATTATAAGGCTTGTTTTTTACATTACTACAGTTGCAGCAATGTCTCACACTTACTTTCAGTTCTTCTGCAGCCCGTGATCGGAGTCGGCCGCTGCTCTCTCTCTGCCAGCAGGAGTCACGGAAGCCCCGCCCACAGGCAGGGAGAGAGGAGGGGCCGACTTCGAGCACAGGAGATGCAGCAGAACTGGAAGTGACAGTGATCGGAGCGCAGCCCCCCTCCTCACACACTGAGCCGCATGGGTCCCTGCGGACGGTCTGCGGTGCCATGGGGCCCGTGTACAGGCTGTCTAGATTATGAAACGAGATTCTGCTTGCAGCGGGCCCCTTGTTTCACCGGGCCCCGTATAGCAGTACCCCCTGTACTGCCTTTACGGCGGCCCTGCCCGCACCTATCAGACATTGCTGGCATATCTTATTGGTCATCAATGTCTTTAAGCTGTTTTGTACTTAATAAAATTTTCTGTGTGCTTCCTGCAGTTTTACAATAGCAGTTTGGTGACAAAAAAAATGAATAGTTCTGTGTGTCTAAACACATATGAAACACTGTGTGGAGTCCATGAGATCAGGTTAGCGTTTGGCTTTTTTCAGGACAGCCTTTGAATTCACACTTTTTTAGCCCTGCCTTCTAAGCAGGGCCGGGACAATGGGTAGGCTGAGGCAGGCATCCACCTAGGGCGCCTGCCTCTGCCTTTCAGTAAGGAGGATGCATGGAGCGGGCTCAGGAGCAGAGCCCACTCCATACACGGCCGGTGCTGGCCGTTACTTGCAGAATTTTTTTGATGTACGGTACTTACTGAATGACAAATGCTTTAGAAATTATAATTACAGTATTTTATACTATTGCTAAAGCTCTATTCTTATGTGCAACAGAGCTCTTCTCTTAGATTTCGGTGTTTTCAACTGGAAAAATAGCGCTGTAATGCAGCCTGGAACAAAAATCGGTGTGTTGGATCTTTTTTTTTTTTTTTTTTTTTTTTTTAAACAATTTTATTGACATCCATGAAGAAAAATGCTTACATAGTATTTTCAATGAAGACCATTACGGTACCATGTCAATATTTTCATATAAACAACATCAACTAATAACTATGAAACACCCCCCCCCACCACCACCCATCCCCAACCATTGTTGCCGTCATCTAGTTAACCATATTTGAGCCTTAAGTATCCATTACCCTGAAAAGTTTCTCTACATACTAATATGATATGATGCAATACTGTAATAACCGATACTCAAAGGTATGAAATGATAGTGAAGGATAATAGATGGTACTAAATACTAAATTGTACTCCAGTCTCCCGAAAACCTACCCCCATGTCAGATCTCCAACCAAAGCTAGCGCTATCAAGACACTTTAAGAGGTCCCAAATCTTCAGCCAGCTCTCTAAGCATGTACCAAGTAGTGTCCCGAAACGGGAGCATGTGTTCCCGTATTTCGTGGGGGTCAAGCAAATTTGCAATAAACCTTCTCCATTTCTTGAAAAATTAGCTGGTCTGTGCTTCCGGTGTGTTGGATCTAAGGGTGAATGTGAGCTTTGGTGCTGTACAGATGTTCATTTTCCATTCCAAAATAGAATGGAAAGAGGGCAAAAACAAAATGCCTCCGTACCTAGATTGTAAACTTGTTTTGGTCCTCACTTGTCTGGATTATTATGTGAGCACAATAAATAGCACTTCATGTAATTGTTTTGTGAAGGTTACCACCTGCACTGATATCCTGTACAAGTAACCTGTCCTGAGAAAACAGCTTTTTGTTTTAATAGCAGTGCCCTTGACTTTATTGCTTTTTGGGTGGTGAGTCAAGGCTTGTCTACAGTCTATAGAGCAAGGTTAGTTCAGTTGTTTTTTTTTGTTTTTTTTCCACTTTGTTAGGTTATGCTAATGCAGTGTTATTTTCGCACATGTTCTGTTTCTGAATACATATATTGTGTGTCCAATTGAATGCAGTACCAATATGCACCATAGTTCAAATCATGAACTGCAGTACATATTCAGTAAGGGGCCGTTTACACGGCAGTGGACAAATACCGGCCGGTGTGCCGGACGGTACTTGTCCGGTTTTGCGGCCGTCCCCACGGCCGCGGGGGGGACGGCTTTTCTCCCCCCAGCCCTCCCCCCCTCCCATTGAGATGCACATATTCCCTCCGGAAACTGGACGGAAGATTGTGCATGTTCAATGTTTTGTCGCCGGTCCGCCGGCGACAAAACCGCCGGGCGGAAAACCTGTGCAGTGGGGACTGCTGCACGGGTTTTCCATAGAGCACAATTGTGCTCATTTTCGGACGGTTTTTCAGGCGGTCTGAAAAACCGCAAACCGGCTGAAAAACCGGCCGTGCAGTGGGGACATGCCCTAACCTGTCACTTTTTTTTTTGCATGTTTTCATTGAATGATCCTCCATATGTGGAAAAAAAAATTAAATACCCTGTTTCCCCCGAAAATAAGACACCCCCGAAAATAAGACCTAGTGCATTTTTTTATGCACTTCAGAGTTTGGCTGCTTATGCTGATGTTTGTGATTAAATCACTACAATATATTAATACATGTTGACTTTTTGGTTCAACAATAAAATGTGAATTCTTGTTCATAGGAAAATAAGATCTCCTCTAAAAATAAGTCTTGGCTCGTTTTTAGGAGAAAAAATTAATATAAGACACTGTCTTATTTTCGGGGAAACAGGGTACGTGGCAGAAATCAGACATATCTTTGGATTTCTGCTACACATTGTTTGCCTTGGCTTTCTGCATCATATTGCACACTATTATTTTCTAGTTTGAATCAAACTTAAGGGTGGGAAAACCGTATGACATTTAGTGGACGCATAGCAGGTGGGACTATCGGACACCGCAGACAGACCCTGTATGCCTACCCCTAAGGTGTAAGTCAGGGGTGTCAAACTGTCAGCCCTCCAGCTGTTGGGAAACTACAACTCCCATCATGCCCACTGTTATAGATTATACAAATGCATGATGGGAGTTGTAGTTTCCCAACAGCTGTAGGACTGGATGTTTGACACCTGTGGTGTAAGTGCTACGGGTCTTATTTCCATTTAAAAAACAATGAGATGCATAATGCAAGCATTTTGATTCAGTGATATAATGCGAATGTACCCTAAGGCCATGTTCACACGGCTTAAAATGGGCCGTATTTCGGTCCGTAATTACGCGCCGAAGTGCGCCAATTACGGGCTGAAAACGGCCCATTCATTATGGTAATTCACAGTTCTCATAGAGAACTATGGATTACGTCTCCTCTCCCGCCCGGCGAAGCCGCCGGGCGGGGAGATAATTGACATGTCACTTTCTAGCGGGTATACGCGCCGCTAGCAGTGATAGTCAATGGGCCGGCGAAGTGCCGGCCCCCTGCTTACTCCCCGCTCCCGCCCCGCCCCCGTCCACACGGCGTAATTGCGGGGCGTAATTACGTCCCGCAATTAAGCCGTGTGAACATAGCCTAAGGGTGCGTCCACACTGCACAGGACAAATACCGGCCAGTTTGCTGGCCGGTATTTGTCCGGTTTTGCGGCCGTCCCCACGGCCACGGGGGGGCAGCTTTTCTCCGCGATGAGCGGAGAACAGCCCTCCCCCCTCCCATTCATAAGCACAGGTTCCGTCCGGAAACCGGACGGAAGATTGTGCTTGATGAATGTTTTGCAGCCGGACCGCGGGTAGAAAAACGCCGGGCGGAGAACCCGTGCAGTGGGGACTGCAGCACGGTTTTCCATAGAGCACAATTGTGCTCATTTTCAGCCGGTTTTTCAAGCGGTCTGCAAAACTGCAAACCTCCTGAAAAACCGGCCGAAAACCCGTGCAGTGGGGACATGCCCTAAGGTAAGGAATGCAAAAGAACAGTCGCGGAGCAGCCTTTGCATAGCCAAAAATTACTGCGGAACCCTGCACCAGTGAATTTTAATTAGCTTTAAGCAACCACATGGAGTTGCAGATGAAAACGTGCAAAACTGTGCAACCATTGGCTATGACTGTTCATCAGTGTTTACTGCTTGTTAAAGGGGTTTTCTCACCATTTACTTTCAGCTAGCTTCAGACTAGCACATTCTGGTCAGGCTGTGGGCAGTTCTATAGCAGTGTTGGCATATCACCTCTGCTACTCCTGTTACAGTGAAATTACTGCAGAAGATGTAAAATCTGTAGTACACAAGATTAAAGAGCTCCAAGTTGTAAAAACGTGTCCTTACCTTAAACAGAGCTCTTTTCCTAGAGATTAGACATGGCAAAGAGTGACATCAGTATGGATGGATAGAACATTCCAGCTAATGGGATAAGAGAAAGGAGAGGGAAGTGGTCTGTAACCAAGAGAAACTTGTGTGCACTTAGAAGAGATAAAATCTCTCTTATCTCAACTAAGTCTTATAAAAATAGCAATGAATTTGATAATTGCCTTCATTTACCTTCCCTTACATGTTGAAAGCTAATCATTGTAGTAATAAAACCCCTTTAATGGCCACACGGTTATGCGGTTGTTCACCTGCAAATCCATGCAGCTGCTTATTAAGCTAATTACTGTTGCAGCGTTCCACCTCGGTTCCCTTGTGTATTTCTACCCTCAGTATGTAATAGGTACCATGCTGGTGAAAGATTTAGTATCAAAGTATTTAATATTTAAGCATATATAAATTGTGCATCAGCTATAAGCCAGCTTCAAAGTCAGAACTGTGCATACTCTGTGGTTGCTGCCGTGCTTAACAGCAGGGGATCACCAACCAGGAGAACCACTTGGTCATAAATACTATCTCTTCAAAGATACAGTCAGTGCATCTGATATGTGCTAAAAAATGGTTCATAGGAACTGTGTATAGCCAAATCTTGTGAAACGTAGTGTTAATGAATGGCAGGTAAACTGGTAATAATCTTGATGAACACAACCGCAAAAATGAAACCAAGAAAACAGGACAGAGGCAAGATGAATTGATGTAGTGAGATAACCCCTTTAAAGAGAACCTGTCACATAGTGACAGAACACGGTAAGACAGAACAAGCTAGTGTCAGACATGCTGTTTCCAGCGTTGTGTCCCTTACTCTGTAAGATGCTGTAGTTTTCGTGTATTTAATGCTCTATTTTGCAGTTTTCAGTCAGAAGATTCATTCGAAGAGTCCTTCAGAGTGTGTTTTTTTTTTTTCAAACCCCGCCCACCTCAACTGATAAACCTATTACTTTGAATAGGTAGAAACATGTGAATAACTTGCCAGTGGGTGGAGCCTTTGGTGGGTGGAGCTAACACCTGCTCATGAATAAGATTTGACGGGTAAATGCTCTAAAACTGCTGCATCTTACAGAATAAGGGACACAGCGCTGGATACAGCAGGTCTGACACTAGCTTGTGCTGCCCTCAGCAAGGGGGGCGTAACCTATGTGACAGGTTCCCTTTAAAGGTGTTGGTGATAAAATGACAGGATTTAGTCCGTAAAGATGATTTATATACTTGCACAATATGTTCTTAAACAAATAGAAGCACTTCTTATGTTGTCCTGACACAGCCAACGGGAAAGTCATCTGTCAGTTATGTAACGTATAAAGTCTTTTCCCGATGTTCATTAGAGAGATTGCCGTGAAGGAATTTCTAATCTGTATTCTCTCTACTGCATAACTGATGCTAGCTATGTCAACGTGCAGAACATGGCTTTCTAGTCAGATTATATGATCTAGGTCAACTGCTTATTGAAAGTGTTTTGGAGCTGTTGCATAATATGTCCTGTTTACTCATCTGATCAGAACACTCTGCATTGTGCAATTTTTTGCATGTGATCAGGACAAGCTTCAAAACTTTAAGTTGTTCTATTAGGAAAGCCCACAATGTGTTAGGGCATTTTGACTTGGTAGATGGAGGAACCCAAGCCTAGATCTGTAAAGAGCAAGCAGTCCTAGCAGTGAAGGGCTCTGCAAGGCAATGTAATACAGTATATGACGAAATATGACTTCTGCATTTCGTGATGGCAGTCGGAATTCTGGCATCAGCTGATCACCAGAATGGTAGTGCCATTGCCAGCAAGGAAAAGAGAAACTAATAGTTGTCATAGGAGTAAGGCTGTGTTCACACGGCTTAAAATGGGACGTATCTGCCTTGTATTTCACGCCGGAGTGCGCGAAATACGGACTGAAATCCGTCCCAGTTATTACGGTAATCCACAGTTCTCATAGGGAACTATGGATTTCATCTCCTCTCCCTGCTCGCACAATACGGCGAGCGGGGAGAGAAGTGACATGTCAATTATTCCCGGCGTATGCGCGCCGTGAGTAATGCATGTCTATGGGGCCGGCGGGCTGACGCCCATTCCCCCCGCCCCCACTTCCGAGCACACAGCGTAATTGCGGGCCGAAATACGTCCCGCAATTATGCTGTGTGAACCTAGCCTAAGGCTAGGTTCACGCGGCTTATTTGCAGGGCGTAATTACGCCCCGCAATTACAGCGTGTGGCCAGGGGCGGAGCGGGAGGCCGGCACCTCGCCGGCCCATAGACATTTATTACCAGCGGCGCGTATACGCCACTGGTAATTCACGTCACTTATCTCCCCCCTCGGCATATTCACCGAGCAGGGAGAGGAGACGTAATCCATAGTCTCTGAGAACTGTGGATTACTGGGACGTATTCCAGCCGTAATTTGCGCACTCCGGCGCGTAATTACGGACTGAAATACGTCCAATTTTAAGCCGTGTGAACATAGCCTAAGAGTCCGTCCACACGGCAAGCATTTCCTGTCGAATATCCACATGGATTTGGATCATAAAAGCCATCATACTGTAAAACCATCCCCATAGACTGCAAATGAAAATCCGCATTGTAGTCCACATGACCCGGATTTTCTGAGGTCGGATTTTAAAACCGTAGTTTGTTCAAAAAGCTTGTTCAATCTTTACTGTTGAAATCTATGGGATGGCATGAAAATGACCAGAAAGCTTTGTGCTTGTTTTCTGGTGCGGATCCATGTCCAAAAATTCAATAATGCTATATGATGTAAATCTGATCAGAATCCGACGAGTATTTTGCCCTTTGTTGTGTGGGCGTACCCTTAAGTTTATTTTTTTACTGTTAGAAGATGAAAAATGGAATATGAAGCATAGGCATAATAAGAAACCTCTGGCGATCATGTAAAAATACTATATACTGCATGACGCATGAAGCAGGTCCAAAAATACAGCACTGAACACGCAGCTCCCTCTATAAGGCACGCCTGAGGAGCTGCTGCGTTCAGGGCTCATTCCTTTCTGTGCTCCAGTTTCTTAGTTGCTGTTAATATTAAATTAGATTTTTAAAAGATTACATTTGTATAAAGGATACTATCTTAATAGTTACTAATCAGATGGAGATTACTACTTGATTGTTATTGCAGTCGTGTTTACTTACTTTTGTATCACAGTTATATAGATCAAGGTTACTTGGTGAAGTGAGTGACACAGATGAAAATCTAACTTCAAAGCTGGTTAGGCGTGGGAGAGTGATTAAGCTGAGATAATTACAGTCTGAAATTAATGCAATGTAAAGGCGCAATTAAAGGGGTATTATCACGCAGTAAAATTTAATATGGAAAGCTTACAAATTAAATAATAAAAAGAGCATATGTCCAGTGACGAGAGCTTCTCACTGCTGGCCTCACATGGTCAGAAATCAACTCTCCTCTTAGGCAGCTACTGTCAGTCTGTTTCCTGCCTAGTAATCACACACACTCAATGCTGAGCAGGTGTTCAACCTCAGGTGCTATTATTTTACTCCAGCCCTCTGTACTCCTTAGTAATTAGTCACACCGCGCAAATGAATAGAAAGAATAAAGAAACCTCAAACAGGTATATATAGAGGAGAAAAAAGAAAATCCGCATATTTTGTTCCTGCAGTGATGTGGACCTGGGATTTCTATGCTGAAAGGCAGAAGTTCTAACCCTTCAGCTACATTGTAGCTACTCATAGGTCTTTACATAAACAGACCTTTGTTTGACTAGAGTGAGCACACCTTGGGGAGAGGCTTCAAGATGTCAAGACTGCTGGGTCACATAATATGCAGTTCAAACAAATCAGACACGTCCCCTTTTGAACACACTGAAAGCTGAAGCATGAAATGCCTTTGTGGTAAATACTCCTTTAAGGAATTTGACGTCTAATGCCTTGTGTCCTGGAACAAGAGAATATAAATTAAGTATACGTTCATAGATGGAAAGGTAAACAACAGTACTATCTATTATACAGTGTGGTTGTAAAATAAATAGGAGTATTTGGGCATATAGAACTGTCGTTATTCTTACCAATAAATGAAAAGTCTTTACATTCGAATATTAAAAAGTAATGTATCAGTAACAATTGATTAACATCATAGGTCCATTTTGATTTGGATTCATGTTTGATTATAGGAATGTCTAAAGTGTTGTGTTGGACCAGTAGAGATTTCTCTTATTAGTTGGCTGACCGCTCTGCTAGTCTGGTTTTTTAAAAAAAAAACAAGGCTTCGTATAGGGCTAGGTGGTGCTCACCATTTGCAGCCTCCTTTTGTCCATCTTTAAAGGGGTTGTGTCCAGGGCTGTGGAGTCGGAGTCGTCATAAAAGGGACCGACTCCCAAAATATATAATTAGTTGGTCCAGTTAGTTCGATGCAAAAAACAAGAGGAATTGGGTCCGGTCAGTGCTACTGCTCCCATATCTTCAGCCTCATCACATGAGGAGTGTAATTGATGACATGGAGCAGGCAAAGCACTGCCCCAGGGGAAAAGATTCGGCTCCCAGGGCAAACAGATTTCAGCAAAATGTTTCACCTGCTTTCAAAGAAGTAGAAGTTCAACCATTCATCAAAACTGACTGTGGCTTGGGCAATTCCTTTATAGCCTGACATTGTTACAGATGCTGCCCCTGTGGTCACCACTTTACCCCCAACCCCAGTTAGTAAAGAGAGGCCGTTCTCTAGCCTGGAAATAATGAGATCAGATGTGAGGTCATCTATGCAGGATCTGATTAAGGCAATACTATTTCTCAGAACAAATTCAGAGACTCCACAAATGTTCCTGCAGTGTTTTGCATATTTACATTTTTTTTTGTGTCCTAAAGTCATATCCAATAAATTTATTTTACACTGACAAGAAATATGTTATCAATGGTTTTAACTTGTGACTTTCAGGCTCCATATCTCACCATCCAATACAGCTTTGTACACGAGCCTACTGTAATTTTATATACTGTCATCTTACCCATCTTATACATAAATTTGACTTGCAAGTATTTAGCATCTGCTTAGTTCTGCAGATTATTTCCTGTAACTGCATTGTTACTCTTTGCTCCTAAAAATCAAAATGTTAATTTTTATTATTTTGTTAGTATTTGGGAAATCCACCTTTGGTTTTCAATACTCCCTGAATCCTTCTGGGCTCTGGATCAGATTCAAGCACATCTTGACCAAAATCTGATCCCAGGTCTCTTCTACACATTTCCATGTTGGTGCAGACTGGACTTGGATACAAATACAGCTTTTTCTTCAGCTCTACCACAAGTGTTCAAAAGATCAAAACATTGTTACCCTTTTGCTTGTCAGTGTCTGTTCTTCCTAAATAGCTTGATTATTGAATCATAAGGTGATAAACAGCCTTATGTTGACAATTTTACTACAGTAAAGTTATCACTTAAACATGCGCCGTGTATGAGGGAGTCAGGAGTCGGGGTTTGGGAAATTGAGGAGTCGGAGTTGGGGCTTTGGCTTGCCGACTCCACAGCCCTGGTTGTGTCACAAGAAAGATTAGCTCTCAACATGTAGTGACAGGGGATTGAAGACATTTTACAAATATATTGCTTATTTTTATTTATTTTTTTATTCTTGCCTTGTTGTGGAGATAAGAGATATTATTTGCCCTAAGTGCACACAGGCCAACATCTGAGTGCAAGGAGTGACGTCACCATAGGTCAGACTTCAAGTACCTTAGTTTACCCCCTTCCTTCTGTGTGGTCATAATAAATATGGCTCTTCTTATTTTCATCCCCACTTTCCAAAAGCCATAACTTTAATTACCATTTACATAAATATGTAGGGTTTTTGTTATCTCTATCTTTTAAATTTGTGGTGCAGCACCATTTTTTGCAACCACCTATGGACTTTTTTGTTTTCCCACCTATGGACTTTTTTACAGTCTGAAGTGTACTTTTTATTGGTACCATTTTTTGGATATATGCACTTTTTTGATACATTTCTATAATTTTGGTGTTTGGAATTGTTTTTACTAATACAGTGTATGGTATAAATAATGGACTTTTATGAACTTAGCAATAGCAATTATGTGTAACTTTTTTTTTTTTGTAAAATGGCATAATGGGAAGGATTTGATTTTTTTTTTTTTTTTTTTTTTGCCTTAACATTTTCTCCCCCTAGAGTACTCGACCACTAGGGTGCTCGATTGCTTGTGCACCCTTCTGCAATATAAATTAGAAAAAAAAAAGGGGTCTGAGGAAGCAATATACGCGAAACGCGTGTTGGGGTGCTGGCTGTGGTCCTCCTGTGGTATGGACTTCTTACTTACTATGTACTCTCAATTTGCATGGGTGTATTTTACAATTGATCACTAGATACATGAGTTTCTTTCATTTGTTGATGTGATTTATTATGTATGTATTTTGTGGTGTTTAATCCCAATGAGTGTAGAAATATATTTAAGAGATCCTTAATTAATTTACATCTGTATATATTATGCATTGTGAGGACCACTGTATGCCGGCATTTTTTGGGATTCTTGGACAAGCCTCGATTTTAATGTTATGGTTTTTAATTTTGGTATAAATAAAGATGATGTAATTTGGGACTATATACTCTCCTTTTGTGATTTTTTTTTTTTGGAAAAGGTATATGTGGAGAGGGGACTGTTACTTGATGAGGTCTAACCCTTTATTAATAACTGGATTTAGTTGTCGCTTTACTTCCTGTCTAATGCAGGAAGTAAGAGAAACCGTAACATGGCAGCTATGGAAGCCTTTATTAGGCTTCCAGCTACTATGGAAACCGATCAGCAAATGGCAGTCTCGTTGTGAGGCTGGGATGACGATTGAAAGGAGGAATGGTACACGGTACCATTCGTCATTGATTTAGATGCTGCAACCACGATCATCGTAGCGTCTAGGGGTTAAACAGCAGAGATCAGAACCTTCAATCTTCAATCTTCGCTGTTAGGCTAAGTTCACACAGCATAATTGCGGGGCGTAAATACTGCGCTCAAATACGAGCGAAATGCGCCCCATTCATTACGATAATCCACAGTTCACATAGAGAACTATGGATTACGCCTCCTCTCCCCGGGCATACAATACGCCGCGTGGGAGATAAGTGAGGCTACGTTCACAAGGCATAATTGCGGGGCGTAAGTACACCCAGCAATGACGCCGTGTGTTCAGGAGCTTGCGGCGATCGCCGCGGGGAGACATGTTAAACTCACGGTGATAATGTCAATTATCTCCCCACGCGTCGCATTGTACGAGCGGGGAGAGGAGGAGTAATCCATAATTCTCTGAGAACAATGGATTACCGTAATTATTGGGACATATTTCGCCACGTATTGAGCGCAGTACGCCGCAAAATACGTCCCAATTTAAGCCGTGTGAACATAGCATGACATGTCAATTACTAGCGGCGAATACGCGGCGCTAGTAATGAATGTCTATGGGCCGGTGGGCTGCCGGTCCACCTGCCCCGAGGGAGGACGCGCCAAAGTCCCGGCGTAATTATCGGGGTGTACTTACTCCCCGCAATTATGCCGTGTAAACTTAGCCTTGGGATGTGGACACGTAGCTGAAATTGTATTCAGTTTATCATAGTCCCACACATTTCATAATGTATTTGGCTGCCCTCGCATGCATTGTTAGAACAGGGCGGTCACCACTGCCTTAGTGCTACCAACCCAACTAAGCAAAATCTATGGCTGTAATAGTTGCTTTATGTATAATTTCACGGAATGATGTTTTACAGGAATCCATGCCAAGTTAAATAGTAATATTAAAATGTTGTTAAATGTGAGGTTGCAAAGAATACAGAATTTGCTGTACGTTTTCAGTATCGTACCTTCATGAACACTCTTAAACTAGTATTTCTGGAATATCCAGCACCTGAGGGATATAAATTGAGTTATTGCAAAATGTAATCTTTCATCTGAAAATGATGCATCCCTGTATAGCCCTGTATAGGCTTGTTTTCACATTTCCTTTATAAATATGGTCCACATTTTCCCTTTTTTTTTTTCTATCTGCCCCCTGCACGTTGTATCTGTTATGTGAATGTGCATTACATGCAGGAGCTTAGCGGTTGGCCAGGATCATCTGGTTGCCAACTAGAAGGAGCCCTTGACTTCAAGTATGTCTTCCTCCACTCCAGATGATTGCTTGATATTCACGTTTTCCCTGGAAACGTGCTTTTGATCCTGCTCTAACACACGTGTCCTGAGAAGGGAGAAGTGCCGCGGCCCGGTTACCTAGAGACAGTCTCTTAAGACTCTTAGTCATTGGCCGAGGCTTTGCCTGAGCCTCAGGGTTCTGGATATTATTGAGATCTATGATATAACTGGTACTCGCTCGCAGCACTTTACTGGAGACAATTACACTGTACAGAGAGTTTCATTGGGAACGAGGTTTTTTGTGTCATGTGCTGCAGAGTCCAGGCTCATATGCTGCCTGTGTTATGTGCTCCATGTGACACTGTTGTATAACTTCTCCCTGGAATAACCAGTTTCTCCTACATGTACTCCTTTTCTTATCTACAGTTGACAAGGATTTTTCTTGGTTCTAATAATTTATTAGACCCCATTCACATCACATTTTGGCCTCTGTTGATATAATACTTCGAAAAGGAATACTTATGTAAACAGTGGCAGTCGTTGGAATCTAGGGCAGGGTGCACAGTATTTTCTGGTCCAAGAGCCACATTGTCCTAGGGTATGTTCACACGACTTATTTGGACGCAGTTTTCGAAGCATTTCCGCGCCCAAAACGCCCCCAGTTCATTTAATTGATGCCTATGTAAAACAACAATGCAGTTCACACACGACAAGGTTTTTACGCGCTGTTTTGGGCACTGAAAAAGAAATGTCATACCAATTCTTGAAGCGTGTTTTAGCCGCGTTTTTAGACACCTTTTTTTTTTTTTTTTTTACGTGTTTTTGGAGCGTTTTTCGGCGCGTTTTTTGACCTGGCTATTAAATTGTATGGGTGAAAACAGTGTTGAAAACCTCGTCCAAAAACGCGCCATGAAACGCATCTAAAACCTCTTCTGAACAAGCGTTTTTCACACAAGGTTTTGATGCTGTTTTGGGAGCGGAAACGATCCGAAAACCGCTTTGAAAACAGCATCCAAATAAGCCGTGTGAACATACCCTTACAGTACCTTTTCCCAGGGGCCACAATAAATCTTGGAGGGGTAATCCCAGTCTGAGACCGTTATTGCACTTCAAATATAAATGCCCAAAATTGCTGAGAGGTCATGGTTCCACTGAAGGGATTGCTTGGTTCTCCAGAAAAAGGATACAGGGCGCCTATTTCATTGTCGTTTTTGGGGGTTACAGAAGTTGCTGTTTCACAACTATAACTTGAGAGAAGAATACACATGTATAGCCACCTCTCCTACACATCTCCTCTGTGGAGTCGCAACCTATCATACATTTAATGGTATATGTTGTGGATATGTCCTAATTGTGTCAGAAACAAATACTACTTTGAGGAGCAAATATAGGGATAATCCAAAAAAATCTTTTATTACGGCCATAAAGTGCCCATCATAACATTGGCAGCTATACAGTGCCCCCATAACAGTGCCAGCAATACAGTAGCTACCATAACCGTGCCCACCATAATAATGTCATCAGTTGAATGCTGCTGTCAGAAGATAAATATCCCTTTCTGAGGTATGAGGACAGGGACAAAGCATGTAGCCGGCTTATAAAACATATATGATCAGTAAATAGTCCAAAGAAAACTGTACTTGGATATAATTCCCTATGGTATCACCAATGGAAGCTGAAAATGCGATATGACAGAGGCCTTCATTATGCATAAGTTCTGGAAAGGCAGTAATTTAATTTGGCTGAATGGGTTGTCAGGAATAAGAAACACATGTCTACTTTCTTTCAGAAACCGCACCACCTCGGTCACAGGATAAGTCTGGTATTGCATCTCGCCCCCATTCACTTCAGTGGAGCTGATCTGCAGTACCAGGCACATCCTGCGTGGCGCTGTTTTGAAAAGGGCGTAGCCATGTTTTTGGACAATCACTTTAATGCCAAACCTACTAATCCAAAGTACAACAGAACATGGAGTGTGATCTTATGCGCCACTGATCAACCATATAAGAGTGCCACAGTCCTTGAGAACAGCCTCTTAATTCTTGAACTAGCACACACCCTACTTTTTCATGACTAATAGACTCTAATATTAATAGTCTCTTTGAATACCCAGAGGTCACATAATTATCGTCTTGTTTAGTCCATTCAGTTAGCCAACAGGATGAATTACTATGGACTGCTTCTAGAGAGGGGTGGTATTACACGGAACAGACAGTTACAATATGTCACTGTTAGAAAACTGTATAATTTCCTATTCCATAAAAAATAGACTATGCCCTTAAGCCCTTCCTGCACCATGCTATACCTGCACTGGTGGGTGGCAACTCTATGGTAATGGCTCCTCAGAAACCCTTCTGCAACTGCTGGAATTCGAAAGCACCACTTGGTACTTTCATCCCATGCACTGTTCAAACCTTTCCTCTCGCACGAGTGCAATGAAAAAGGATGGGCTCCCTTTCAGCGGTGGGACCCCCAGTGATCAGACATTTCAGGATGCCAATGAGTTGCCAAAGGCCTCCATGTCTGCCATAGCACTGATAGAAATAGTATACTGTTAACTGCAATACAGAAGGGGATTAGACAACATTGGCAACAAAGGTCAGTCAAATTTATTGAAGTAGAAAAAAAAGAACGGCTTTTCTTTTAGAAAATGCTCTGCAATACATAAAAGCCAAATAAAAAAATATAATTAACTACGCATCACTGGTAGGTATAACCGCTTATGTGACAATCTGAACTGTAAAATTATTAGGTTATTTAAGACGCATGGAGAACACCATTGGCAATAAACACTGCCAGCCCCCTTGCCTATAGAACAGAGATGGGAAACCCCTCCCCCCTGTGCCGATGATGAGACACAGCAGGAAGTGACATCACCATAAAAGAGCAGAGCTGCTAGAGCAGAGAGAGCTGGTAACCTTTTGAAGCTTGTGTACACAAGCAGGAGATCAGATCTGTTCTAGCTCTGAAAGCAAAATTAGAACAGCAATGTGTTTGGAAATAATCTTTATTTATCTTTGCCTACATGTTTAAAGGGGATATATCGCTTCTTTAGTTCGGCTGATTCATACTGCTCTCAGCAGGGGCGTTTCTTCCCCTCCCAGCTGGGTGACATCATCCCCCCCTTCACTGTTCATGCTGGATCCCGAGACACCCCTCCCCCCCATCTGAGTCCACATGTCACTGTGTCTCTCCCTATCAGTCTTATTTTGTAAGAGCTGTATACATACCACAGGCTGCATTCAATCTAGACTGAGCACTGATCTCTTCTCTCACAGCTGGAGGTTTGTTACAGTTCAATCCAGCTTTCTATGAATGGCACAGATCTCCCTTCTATGCAGAAGAGGCAGGGATCGACACACAATTGTGCCGTTTCCTGATTATAGAAGCCCTGCAGTGTTATTCTGTTTCTTCTGGCTGTGCAGAGTGAAAATGTGCCCGGTACCTTACTTTGAGTGAAAGGCAGGAATGCAAGCTCCGTGAATACAGCCGACCGAGGGCCGAACAGAATTTAAATGAGCTCTCAGCTAGTGAAATGCAAGGAGGAGGGATCCGAAAAGTACTGGATATCAGTGTAAAAAGAAACAGAAGATAAGGATAACTGTGAATACAAGACGGCTTTGCTAATGACATCTAATTGCAAAGTTGCTTGTATTCACTGTCCCCTTATTCTGAAGACCATTTAATGAGATGATACAACCCCTTTAAAGCTAATCAGGGAGGTGAGACTACCCCTTTAAGATAAAAGCTGCTAAATCCATCTAATTGTTATTTTGTCCCGAAATGTTTTAAATATTATCTTTATTCTTGCACCTTCATGCTCATGGGTGATTTAAACTTTTATGTTTTCATGGAAATGTGTTAGTGGTCAAAACTTCCAACCAATTATTGTACATGGTTATCTCCTTTGCCTTGCATTATAATGTCCCACCTTTTGTTGAAATGCAACACAAATCTAATATCCCACTATAAGTCTGCTCATTATTTCGTTAGCCTGCAGGGAATGGGGGATGTCATGGAAGGTTTTTCCAGGTTCAGTCAGTTGTAGCTGTGAGAGGTGGGGAACTGGCACCTGTATTTGCCTGCAGGTTGTAATTTGTTCTGCTTCATGATCTCATTTAATGTGCGTACGTGAAAAGAGACAGTTGACTTTAGAAACAGAGAGCTATGATAGGCTATACACTTACTATATTTTGTAAAGACTGCATGTGTTCATTGTAAAGGCACAGAAATGCATGTCGTAGCATAGGATATGTTGTTTTCAAGTGTCTCTAAAGTTCAGCTGCTCCACTGTAGCATGTTGGTTTGCCCTCGCAGACCTTCATAGCTGACATCACCTTTCACATCGATAGCATGTAGTGGTCCGCAATTTCCACATTGTAGCGCCATTTGCAAATCGCAATACACTTTCTTAACAGCAGCACGCACACATTTCACAAATTGCACAGTATTGGCACCTTTGGCCTGAAAGCCAATATTTATCCTTTTTTTGCAACTCTGATAAATCATCCCCTCTACTCAGAACAGCGACTTGGGATATGTGTGCAGACAGCCTATCGCACACTTTATATACCTACCAAGCCAACTTACGACATGTGATTTCCTTCATGAGATATGCGCTGCTGATGTTGAAGGTAAAAAGTGGTCATAATAATGTGACTGTGTATACAGAATAAATAGGGTAGGCAACAGGGGCATAACGAGTTATCATCTGAGCCCCATAGCTGAATTATTACTGTTTCTTTACCTTTGTACATTACCATTTTTTAACATAGATTTTTTTATTGAAACAATTCTTCAGAATACAGTGAAATAAAGCATCATAATGGCTTACATGTAAAACTCTGAAAGTGTTAACTTTATCATCCGAGACATCATACAGTGGGTACGAAGTATTCAGACCCCTTTACATTTTTCACTCTTTGTTTCATTGCAGCCATTTGGTGATACCAAAAAAGTTCATTTATTTGCTGATTAATGTACACTCTGCACCCCATCTTGGAAGAAAAAAAACAAATGCAGATATTTTTGCAAATTTATTAAACAAGAAAAACTGAAATATCACATGGCCATAAGTATTCAGACCCTTTGCTCACTATTGAGTAGAAGCACCTTTTTGAGCTATTACAGCCATAAGTCTTCTTGGGAATGATGCAACAAGTTTTTCACCCTTGGATTTGGGGATCCTCTGCCATTCTTTATTGCAGATCCTCTCCAGTTCCCTCAGGTTGGATGGTGGACGTTGGTGGACAGCCATTTTCAAGTCTCTCCAGAGATGCTCAATTGGGTTTAGGTCAGGGCTCTGGCTGGGCCAGTCAGAATGGTCACAGAGTTGTTCTGAAGCCACTGCTTTGTTATTTTAGCTGTGTGCTTAGGTCCATTGTCTTGTTGGAAGATGAACCTTCGGCCCAGTCTTAGGTCCAGAGCGTCTAGAAGAGGTTTTCATCCAGGATATCTCTGTACTTAGCCGCATTCATCTTTCCTTCAATTGCAACCAGTCATCCTGTCCCTGCAGCTGAAAAACACCCCCATAGCATGATGCTGCCACCACCATGTTTTACGGTTGGGATTGTATTGGGCAGGTGATGAGCAGGGCCTGGTTTTCTCCACCGCGTACAATTAACACCAAAAAGTTCAATCTTCGTCTCATCAGACCAGAGAATTTTATTTATCATAGTCTGGGATCCTTCATGTGTTTTTTGCAAACTGTATGCGGCTTTCATATGTCTTTCAGTGAGGAGAGGCTTCCGTCGGCACACTCTGCCATAAAGCCCTGACTGGTGGAGGACTGCAGTGATAGGTGACTTTGTGGAACCTTCTCCCATCTCCCTACTGCATCTCTGGAGCTCAGCCACAGTGATCTTGGGGCTCTTCTTTACCTCTCTCACCAAGGCTCTTCTCCCACAATTGCTTAATTTGGCTGGATGGCCAGGTCAAGGAAGAGTTGTGGTCATCCCAAACTTCTTCCATTTAAGGATTATGGAGGCCACTGTGCTCTTAGGAACCTTGAGTGCTGCAGAAATTCTTTTGTAACCTTGGCCAGATCTGTGCCTTGCCACAATCCTGTCTCTGAGCTCCTTGGGCAGTTCTTGGACCTCATGATTCTCATGTGCTCTGAAATGTACTGTGAGCTGTGAGGATGAATCAAATTTGGCACCATCTTAATTCCCTTGTTTTCCCATATCTTAAAATGTTTGTTGTTAGGCCCCTGCAGAAATTCTTGGTGCCCCGGAGGAGACATAAATTTGCTCAGCAAGTGTAGTTTGTAAGCTTTTCTGCAAGATCTCCAAGTCTGTGGGACATTTCTTTAGGAAGGGCTGAAAATGGTGTGGTAAATCTTCCCCATTCTTGTATGTAGGTGTGTTTCCCAGCGGCAACAAAGAAGTAATTGTTAAGAGTCGAATAAAGATTTGAAATTAGGCCACTGCAACTGGGTCTTAAGTCTCAAATTCTTTCAAATTAGGTTGGCATAGAAACAGCAAAAGTACCTCATATGGAGAGAGAAAGGTGACTAATTTGACTACAGCCAGATGTGGCCTGTGGGGGAGGCAAGACCTTTTTACGTCAAGAGTCTAAATGGTGGATAGTTTGTGTACATGTGTCTAGAATGTGTGTATGTCATAAATGTTTAAATGATTTGCGGAAAACCAAGGGAAATCATCATACAGTAGGGGGGAAGCTATGGAATTACTCCTGTTGCATGGTTTCTAAATATGATATAGTAAAAAAATGAATGTACAGGTGTGGATGAAAATGATTATGCATTGGGTTCACAAGAACTACCAAAACCCTTTAAAGTAGTTATATGGCTTAGAAAACCTATTGTCATATACACTATTAAAGAATCTTAAGATCATAGAGGGGGGGTCGGTTACAAAAGGTGTCTCTCACTTTTGAGGACCTGTCCTGCATTACCCAGACAGCCTATTGATGTGGATGGACACTGTGTAATGCTTCATTTCTCTTGGGGTGGCGCTGCAGGAATCTGTATTCTTATTTCCAGATTTCCCTGCAAATTACAGTTTATCGCTAGGGGTCCCAGCTGGGGGACACTTTGTGATCAACATTGTCAAAGGGTCTTTGTAGCAAGTCAAGATTGTCCAAAGCAGATAACCTTGTTAAAGGGGTTTTTCCAAGTGGTTGATTCACAGAGCCTGCTCTTCACAGCCAGCTTGGGGTCACACTTCCTGGTTACCTGTGGGCGGTTCTACAGCAGTGATAGGCATCCTACTATTCCTAGCTGAGCCTGTAATAAGGATTTTAGTGCTGGAGGTTTGTAAGCAAGGCTACAGAACTCTAAAGAATTAAAGTTTGTCAGTAAGAAACACAAACCAGCTTGTGTGCTGCTGATAAGACTAAGCAGGGAGTGACGTTGCAATCCCAGCCATTGCTGCTAGAGTCTGCTAGAGCAGAGATAGGTGGTCGGTAACCTAGGGAAGTTTGTATAAAAACGTAACTTTTATTACTACAAAAAATATAGTATTAAATAGGCAGAAGGACTTAATATAAATACAAAGGGTAACCCTATTCTCAACCCTTAGAAAGGACGACCCCACAAATCTAGCACCTGTCTCACCCTATCCTCTCATACTAGAATATGAGAAATTAAATAATATCATGTATGACTACCAGAATATTTACAAAAAGAGTAGATAGAAATGTCAAGTGAAACATTACAAACCTCAGACACGTTTCGTCAAACAAAGAACTCTCTGGGGAAAACCACCTCAGTATAGAGGGTCCCTAGTGATCCATTCAGGAGCAACTTTCCTATTCTAGTGGGACCAGAACACCGTATCTAGTCCTTTTACCAGTTTTGTGAGTAGAGTGGCATCTAAATATGTCTTATATTTGTTATTAGGTTGATAAGGTGATTACCCCACTGAAGAGTCCTTTGTTTGACAAAACGCGTCTGGGGTTTGTAATGTTTCACTTGACATTTATATCTACTTTTTTTGTAAATATTCTGGTAGTCATACATGATATTATTTAGTTTCTCACCTTCCAGTATGAGAGGATAGGGTGAGACAGGAGCTAGATTTGCGGGGTCGTCCTTACGGGGCGGTTTCTAAGGGTTGAGAATAGGGTTACCCTTTGTATTTATCTTTAGTCCTTCTGCCTATTTAAAGGGGTTTTATCGTTACAAAGATCATGTCTCAGATTATGGGGACAGTAAAAATAAGCGCTTTTGTAATTGGGATGCATTACCTCTGTCACTTGGTTTAGCAGATATGAGCTTCTCTTTAAATCTGTCTTTCTGCTGTTCTGTCAGAACGCCCCTTCGATCTCGCATCTAGACAGCGCCCCCTGCACGTTGATTGGCTGGCTGACATTTCATTCACCTGTGGATACGCCCTTAGACAGGAATGCCGGCCACGCCCCTGCGCTGTGATTGGCTGCCTGCACACTCTGTGTTTACTACCCTCTGAGCTGTTAAAATCGATAGTGAAACCAAGGTCTGCTGGCTCTATGTACATCTCCCAGCTTTAGGGTCAATGTTCTGGGCAATTACTGGCTGTTTAAGGGGCTTTTGCCAAGAGGTTGATTAACCTCCTCACAGATCCAGTCCTTAAGCTGCTACTTGGAAAAGAAGACGTTCTGTTCCTCAGATCGAATGCAAGCCCTGCCTTCTTATGACATCACCTGTAGTGTATAACATAAGGATTCAACACTGTGTCTGTATAAGCTGCTTGTGTGGTGCAGCGCTTAGGTGATCAGCCCTGCAAGACAGAGGTTGGGAGTTCAAGTCTCATCAGTAGTTTTTTTTTTTTCTTTTATAAATTGTACACATATGTAAAGATATGAAACCATATGTGTAGACATCTATAATTTTATTCATATACACACACAAAGCTCCCCTATATAGTGTCCCATTGTCACAGTAGTCACACCAAGCACTTCCAACATATGTGATACAATGCATATATTCTGGGGGATGAGACATGATATAGGGGAGCTATGTATGTGTTTATATATCATTTTAGAGATTGACATATATATATTTTAGGTCTCTCTACATATGTGTAGAATTTAGGGGGGGAAAAAAACTCCAAACCCCTTCGTTGTAAAAGCAATAGTCAACCACTGCTCTACCTCTGCACCACGAGCCAATGTCAGTTAAAGTCTGAGCAGGGCCTCCTCTCACAGCTGATTTGCTTCTCTCCCCCCATTGTTTTCACTCACATGTCATTGACAGCAAGCAGAGATCTTTACTTGAAGCTGACATTTGTAGTTGAGTAAAGATCTCTGCCTGTTGTCAGTACAATTTGGATGAACACCACTAGAAGTAACGGCTGCTGGCTTTCAGTTGTGTGTAAACTAAGACATATGGCAGGTACTTGCTGGAGTTTGGAGCCTCAAGGCTGCAGAAATAAGCATGCAGGAGGCTACAGAGCTGTTATATCCAGACAACCTTCTGTATCCCCTGCTTCAAACAAAATGATGATGTCACAGTTCTTCAGTGAGGACAGACACGCCTCCTGGGAGGAGAGACACGTCTGCTGATAGGAGAGACACGCCCCTGGATTTCAAACTCAATCTGAGAAAATTAGCTGAACAGCACGAGCAGCTCAAACGATAACACTCCTTTAATATTATATTTTTTGTAGTAATAAAAGTTAAGTTTTAAGTAAGAATTCTTTGTTGGGAGAGAATTATATGTTGGATTTCTTCTATATATTTAATTTTATTTTTTGGAGTAAGGGCCTGTTCACACGACTGATTTGGCCGCGGTTATGGCAGCGGGTTCCGACGCGGTGTCCGCGGCCAAAACCGCGGCCAAATTGCGCCTAGTTTATTAACATGGTTTCCTATTGGAAACCAAAGTTTGTATAAACAAGCAATTAGTAGAAGTGGCAACCAATAATCAGATGGGGACGGACGCAAGCATCCCTCACTCTATACAGTTTAACTGTCTGATTAGGGGGCCGTTTCTGGATAGATAGTGCTAGTTAGCTAAATAACTATGAGACCTTTTTTTAAATTGAAACGAAAGCAGGGAATGAAGAGGACATTGGGAATGAATTCCTGTACTAAAGTTACAGGTTTTCTGTATTAAATGTTTCAGATTCTAAGCTGACATAATATGATATTTAATCTATCCGCACATGTCTTTGCATATAACTTGACATGTCTATAGAAAATGGCGTTTTTACATCTTGATAAGGATATGTTTTTCAACCGCGCTATGAGAAGATCGTGACGGGCTACCTGCCAACTGGAATGACATTACAGAAATACTGAAGTTAGTAGCTTTGTGAAAGTTCTGCGTTAGAGAGATAAGGATGAATTTATAATGGCAACTAGCCAGGTAGCCAGATTATTCAAAAAGTGTGGATTGAAATTATAATCAGTTAAAGTGTAAAGTAAAGGGCATGGACCAATTGGATGGAGAATGTCCACCAATGTGATAAAGTATGTTAACCAATCAAAAGTTAGGCTTTACTCATGTAAGTCCCTCCAAAGGGTCTGAAATAAAACCGCCCTCCCCTCCCCCCTTATAGGAATTGATGGGGACTGCATGCTGAAACTCTGTGTGTGGCTCCTCTTATTCCCTGTTCACGTCACTTCACTGGCTAAATGAGAATATGATCACGGGCTGGCATCTGGGCTTGCTGTGACAGATAAGGGGGAAGCTCATGTTACGCGCGTTGCATGGTTTCCAAATCTTATGTGACTTTCTACATGGCCAAAAATGTACAAGTGTACAAGCAAATTATTCCACAGAATTGCATTGGGTGCACAGGAACTACCCAAACCTCTTTAAAGAGGTTTTCTCATTTAGAAAAACTATGGTCATATACCCTCTTAAAAAATCTAAGATCATAGAGGAAGGTCCTCTGTTCAGAATCCTCACCTTTTGGGCAGAGCCAGTTGCAGAGGGTGTCTCTCGTGCTGGAGGACCTGTTCTGTCCTGCATTACCTAGATAGCCTATTCATGTGAATGTACACTGTGTAATACTTTATTTTCCTTAGGGCGGCGCTGCAGATTGCCAGGTTTCCCTTCAATTACAGTTTATCGCTACGGCTCCCAGCAGGTGGACACTTTGTGATGAAAATTGTCAAAGGGCATTTCTACAAGTAGAGACTTTCCCAAATGGAGAACCCCTTTAAAGGGGTTTTCCCATGTAGCTGTTTCACAGCGCTTGCTCTTCACAGTCGGCTTCAAACTCACACTTCCTGGATAGGCTGTAGGCGGTTCTACAGCAGCAATTGGCATATCAGCTCTGTTATTCCTAGCTGAGCCTGTTAGAGGGATATTAGTGCTGGAGGTTTGTAAACAAGCATACACATGGCTACAGACCTCTAAAGGGTAAAAGTTTGTCTGTAAGAAACATGAACAAGCTTCTGTGCTGGTGCAGGAGACACAGCAGGGAGTGAGGTCGCCATTCCAACCATTGCTGCTAGAGTCTGTTAGAACAGAGATAAGGAAGTTTGTATAAACAAGCAGGAGATGAGATCTGCTCCAACTCTGTAGGAAAGCAAAATCTGAACAGCAATGTGTTTGGTAATTAACTTTTATTTACCTTTGCCTACATGTTTAAAGCTTATCAATGAAATTGGAATACCCCTTTAATCTTGACATGTTTATTGTATGCCCGCAGGAAGGTCCATAATGTCAATGCCTCAAGTAAGCTAGCTTTAATTGAAGCTAGCAGCGAGGTCTCCCCTTTGACTCATGAGTAAGAAGGGGACTGATTTTACTTTGTGGTGGTCTCTTTAAAGGGGTTGTCTCATCTCAAGGTTTTATAGAATGCATGAATGAAATAATGCTGCTTTGCTCTGTCACTTCCTGATCAAGCTGTCTGTAATAAGCATATTAGCTCTGTGTATTCAGACTTCTTCTAATTAGATAAATCTCATGCTGTCAGGACCAGGGAAGCTTCTGAGTTAAAGTAGACAGTAGTAATTACGGTCTCTTGTCTGAAAGATCAGATAACAAACAAGTTCTCACTGTCCGGAGTTCTGTGCTGTCAGGACCTGTGTGATGACGTCACTCCCTGCTATCAGATAGAACAAACAGCAGGACAGAAGGAGTACACAGGTCGGTCACTTGTGAAACCTGAAAGCACTTAGAAGGTGATAAAATAATTTGTAGCTCCTCAACAAAAAAATGAACAAAGCAATATATTTAGAAAATGTCTTCAGTGTTTCCTACATGTTGAAAGCTATTCTTTGTAGTGAGACAACCCCTTTAAGCCTAAATCACACCAAGCGAGTCTACTAAATTTTAAGTAACTCTGTCTGAGAAACTTTTCACTAGATTTGGCAGTGTAGTTGCCTGGTGGTGATTACGTGAGGTAGATGAGGTAGAGCATGCAGATCAATGTGGTCTGCAGGAAGCACACTGGACTGGGCCTGGAAAGGCTGCTGGAAAGGTTCTGCCAACAGGAGACTGATACACCAGACTGTAAAGAGGGCTCTTGCTAAACCTATAGATTTAGAGGATATAGTGGTTCTATTACTACTGTGGTTCAATATGGCTTCATCATGGACTGGTCTCACTTAGATCATGTGTCCTGACAGAGATAGGTACAGGGAGGGTACTTTACAGAGCTGGGGGGTCGCATTGTTCATAGCTGACATTGGTTTTGGGTTCTGGGAAGTTTCTATTGGCAATCATGAGATGGACTTAAAGGGGTTGTCTCGCTACAAAGAATAGCTTTCAAATTGTAGGGAACACAAAATAAAGACATTTTCCAAATATATTGCATTGTTCCTCTGTTTTCCCTAAAGAGATACAAGTGAATTTATTACCTCTGTGGCTATTTCAGTTCCCTCAGTAACTGACCTGTAAACAAATCTCCCTGGGCTGTTTGTTCAATGAGATAACAGAGAGTGAGTCATCACACAGGTCCACAGTGTCAGTCAGTGTCCTGTGCTGCCAGACAGTAAAAAGCTTGATTTATCTCAAGTAAACAGCTCTGTAATTAGGGCTTTTGTTTTGGGGATCAGATAAGAAGTCCTGCCAGTAGTTTGAGAAGCTAATCTAATCTAATTAGCATCTGAAAGCACAACGGACCTGTACAAGCATGGAGCTTATGCAAATTAGTCTGAACCAGGAAGTGACAGAGAATTTCTTTCATGCATTCTTTGAAACCCTGTGGGGAGACAACTCCTTTAAGGCTCAGTCTTTAGCTGCATGGGCTTACAGTCTCATGCTGAACGATATGTAATTAATTTCCAGGTCCAGCATTGCTTTTCGTAAAACATTTGTAAGGACAAATACTGCCATACTATGAGTACTAAGATGTAGCATCCCATACACCTTATTGGGTTAATTTTTAATATAAGCCCAGCCTGGAATTACCATTAGGCTATGTTCACACGGCTTAAAATGGGACATATCTCGGCCCGTATTTTGTGCCGTACTGCGCGAAATACGGGACGAGATCCGTCCCAGTCATTGCGGTAATTCACAGTTCTCATAGAGAACTATGGATTACGTCTCCTCTCCCTGCTCGCACAATACGCCGCGGGGGGAGGTAAGTGACATGTCAATTATTCACGGCGTATACGAGAATAATGCATGTCTATGGGGCCGGTGGGCTGCCGGCCCCCCCGCCCCGCCCACGTACACACGGTGTAACTACACCGTGTGAACATAGCCTTAAAGTGCTATCAAAGGAAAAAAAAAAACTGACACCTTGATGATGGTATGGTTCGCTGATGCAGTGAGTTTTATAGTCTAGGTCATTTTCACACTCAATCTTCCCTTGTTCTAGTTCTGCTTAAAGTGAATGTGTCATCCAAAAATGAGTCAATGTTCAAGTCCCATTTTTTTGTTATACACATTTTTTATTAGGAATTTTTGGTTATTTTTTTTTATTTTTCATATTACTTTCAATATTTTGTAATAATTCTTAAAGGGGTGTTATCATTTCATTAAATGGCCTTCTGAAAAAGGGGGACCGTGAAAACAAGCAACTTTTGCAATTGGATGTCATTAGCAAAGCTGCCTTGTTCTCACAGTCTCCCTTATCTTCATTTTCTGTAAACAAACTTCGCCAGTGCTGGTTGGATAGTCGGATCCCACCTTCTTGCATTTCATTAGCTGAGGGCTCTAATAATTTATGTTCTGTTCGGGCCCCCCGGACGGCCGTATTCACGGAGCTTGCATTCCTGCCTCTCACTCAGAATTGGGGGCCGACAACAATTTCACTCTCTATACAGCTAGCTACCTCCTCATTGACACTGCAGCTGTCTCTGTAATCAGAAAACAGCAGAATTGTGCGTCGGTGCCTTATGTAAACATGAAGGGAGATGGATCTGTGCTTTGGATGGATTCAACTGTAGCAAACCTCCAGCTGTGAGAGATCAGTGCTGAGTTCATAGAAGACTGTTTAGACTGAATGCAGGCCTGTGATATGTAAACAGCTCTTACAAAATAAGACTGCATAGGGAGAGGTCAGTGATATGTGGAGGGGAGGGGGGGATACACTGGAGCCAGCATGAACAGTGAAGAGGGGATGATGTCCTCTCTCTTCAGTTAAGAAACACCCAGCTGAGAGGGGAAGAAACGCCTTTGGATTTCAGGAAGTGAGAGCGTCAAGAGAACAGCCCAACTGAAGAAGCGATACATCCCCTTTAAGTCTTGCAGTTTTCACTTTGGCCACTAGGCTTTGTTTGTCCTGTTTTTAACAGCAGTCAGAGAGATGCTTTACAGTAGCTTCATGCACCTAGGAGACTTGAGACTGACTCGGTCCCATTCATTTCTATAGGAGAGTTTTCTAGTCATGCTATGTGACCTGGTAAGAAGTCACTGTGCAGGGAGGTGAAAGGGTGAACTGTGACCATCTCCTCTTGTGACTGATGGATCCTGTGTTATCCACACTGGTGTCTCCTTTCACTCTGACCCTCTTTGTGCTGATAATGAGCAGACAACTGAGAATCTTTCTGTACAGAACAGGAAGTGTCAGACTGTTATTAGGCTTAGTGGCCAAAGTGAAAAACTGCAGGACTTAAGAATTCTTAAAAAATATTGAAAGTGATCTGGAAAATGAAAAAAATATATAACCAAAAATGTGTTGAACATAAAAATGTGAGATAAACAATAAGTCATTTTTGACGACACATTCTCTTTAAGCTATAATCACCGTGTCTGTGGCTTGTGTCTGAAGAATCTCTCCTGTACAAGAAGAAAAAATACAGATGTAAGTATGTCATGCATGTGCCAGAAAGACACGTTTCTGCACAGCACGTTACAGGATCTCTGGGCCACAAATGTGGTATAAATAGAGCGTAATTTTCAGCTTTCTTGTTCATACAGTAGGGGTCAGTTCACAGCTTGTGGTGAGCTTTATGTGCTTCCATTGTCATTGACTGTAATAGTACATTACAGTGACTGTATCTGGACATGCAGCCTTTTCCTGAAGAGAGAGATCCCACTAGCTCTTCAGAGTTATAATGACTGGGCCCACTGTTCCAATGGGGTCGTCACATTAGCTGTATGTTAAATTTCCAAGCCTGCGAATTTGTACATGTATAGCCTCTGCGTCTGTAGGTGGACATCTTCCCTGCAGCTGTGTTCACACTGCTGTCCGCGGCACCATTCAAGTCCTCCATCTATAGCGCTGTCTGCTTTGACTGGGTAAATTGCTCAGTATGCTGCACTATTCTACTGATAAAAACAAGGGACACCCAAGGAACCTCATAGACAGCATGAGAAGTCAATGAGGTTTATTGAGCACAGTTAGCCTCTTCTATAGAGCTCATGTATTGATAGTGCTTATCCTGACCAAGGAATGCATGTCAAAATATGGTTTTAGGATTGTAGTTGATGACAGCCAAGAACTGCGCCTGTGATCATCATGATAATATTACTGTGACCTGTATTTGTTCCCTTGTTTCTTGGTTTTTCAGTACATCCTTTTAGATTCTGATTAGATGCTAGTTTCTGATGTTTAGAAAACATATAGACACTAAGAGAATTATTGAGATGGTGGTCACACAAGATTTATATTATTTTCTTAAAGGGGTTGTCCAGTCATAGGAAAATTAAAGGGGTTTTCCGGGACTATTTGTTATATAGCTCACAACTTAATTAAATTATAATTTGTAATTGATACTCAGTAAAAATTATTTACCTGTCCTGCTTTGCAATACCAGGCAGGAAGCCCTTTACTCCCCTTCTTCCTACTTCCTGCATACAATGTTATGTCCATTGATCACATGGCTTTGCTTCTACTTCCATGGATGTTTTGTCATCACTCTGGGTGGGCTTTGAAGCCAGGCTCAGCTCAGAAACACTGTAGTGGGTGTGACCTGAGCAGAGAAGGGCTGGCTGCCTCTAGTCACTCATCAGTCACTATGTAAACAGAGGTGATGACAGGAATGTAATGCTATGTACAGAATTGGAGTCTACAAGCAGAAGACTTGATTGACTGAATGTGCATTAGAACCTCTGAGATGATCAAGCAGCAGTCGGAAAAAAGCCTGCCTATTGCTCTTTATATAGTAGTGGTGGCAGGGTAAAGTATCACGAGATGCTTCCCTGACATCACTGTGTGCAGGGAGGATGGTACATCCCCTACAGCAGGCACAGAGCTTTCCCATGATCAAAAACTGATTGCTGTGGGGAATGTGACATCGCCCACCTTTCATGGATGCTAGATAGGCTATCCCATGTACAGGAAAGCTCGGTTATGCCACATTCCCCTCAGGAATCTGATGGGATAGCTGTGCACCTGCTGTGGGGAATGTACAGCACATAGAAATATATAAACCCAAAATATAAATATATATATATATATATTTTATATATATATTATATATATAAAATATATATATATATATATATATATACACTCCCCGGGCCACTTTATTAGGTACACCATGCTAGTAACGGGTTGGACCTCCTTTTGCCTTCAGAACTGCCTCAATTCTTCTTTGGCATAAAATTCCACAAGGTGTTGCAACGATGCTAAATTTGGGTACCAAGGGCCCAAAGAGTGCCAAGAAAATATTCCCCACACCATGAAAACCACACCACCAGCCTGAACCGTTGATACAAGGCAGGATGGATCCATGCTTCATATTGTTGACACCAAATTTTGACCCTACCACCGATGTCGCAGCAGAAAAACGAGACTCATCAGACCAGGCAACGTTTTTCCAATCTTCTACTGTCCAATTTCGATGAGCTTGGGCAAATTGGAGCCCCCCCAGTTTCCTGTTCTTAGCTGAAAGGAGTGGCACCCGGTGTGGTCTTCTGCTGCTGTAGCCCATCTGCCTCAAAGTTCGCCGTACTGTGCGTTCAGAGATGCTTTCTGGCCTACCTTGGTTGTAACGGGTGGCTATTTGAGTCACTGTTGCCTTTCTATCAGCTCGAACCAGTCGCCCATTCTCCTTTGACCTCTGCATCAACAAGGCATTTCCGCCCACAGGACTGCCGCTCACTGGATGTTTTTTCTTTTTCGGACCATTCTCTGTAAACCCTAGAGAGATGGTTGTGCTGAAAATCCCGGGAGATCAGCAGTTTCTGAAATACTCAGCCCAGCCCCTTCTGGAAACCCAAAAACCCCGCCTCCCCGGTTTCCAAAGGGCACCAAATCCCCTTTTTTTCCCCAACTAAACGTCTTTTTGAACTGCAGGAGATTTTTCTTGCCCATTTTCAAACATCCCCAAAATTTGCACTGATTTTCCCGCCAGGGTAAAGGGCCCTGTTTTAAAAATTAAGTTTTTAAACCCGAGCTTTTGGACGGGTTGTACCAAATAAATTTGGGCCTGAGTGTGGGGTATATATAATATATAAAAAATGTGTACATGTTTTTTAAAGATATAATGGGTGAGGATTAAATTTGTTTTTTTACCATTTTAACAAACTGTTAGGGACTGAAACTACACACAGCCTGCTGCAGGCAACCGGGGAAAAGTAAAATTGGGGGCAGAGATGAGGTTTACTGTTTGTAAAATTTGATAAATAAACCGTGTAAAAGGGAATTGGGGGCGGTGCAGAGAAAGTCCTAGAGTGTAACTGAAAAGGGATTCGGGGGTTTTTGTGGGAAAAATAGCTGAAAGGAAAACTATTTGACACCCTACAAGCAAAAAAAGGGAAAAAAAGAAACACAAGAAGGTAGTGGGATATCTTTTCAATATAAATGCTGTTTATAGTGTTCTATGAAAACCTTAAACTCCCAGAAAACCCCTTTAAACAATACACTAGTGCAGGCCAAGACAATACAAAAACCTATACTCGCCTTCCTCTGTTTAAGCCTTGGGTTTCCCTGTTGTTTTATTTACCTTCATTCTCTTCTGAATGGGACATCACACGCTTCTGCTTACATCACCGTTCAGAGCTTTTTACTTCTGAACCCGGGTGATGAAAATTATTTGGCCGTAAACCCCAATGCAACCCAATCGTAGCTGAAAGGCTTGAATTTTTTTTTCGAAGAAAAAGAAGCTAGGCAGAAAAAACCGGGAAAAATCTGGCGGAGAAGCAGAGGAAGGTGACTGTAGACTTTTTTTTTTTCCATTTTATTGGCCTGTACTAGATTATAATTTAACTTTCATATGACCTGGAAAACCCCTTTAAGAATAAAAAATGGCATCTCCATTACTTTAGCCAAAGTTCCCTTAAATTCTGGTCCATATGATAAATTTATCACTTGTGTTTAGCTAATCACTAGATATGTCTTCTTTTAAAGCCTTTTTACGCTACCCAACCTGAAAACGCTTCCCTAACAGAATTTATTTGCCAGGTAAACACTGGGCTATTATTTGTAACAATGTACCTGACCAATTTTGTTAAATATTTTGACCCGCTATAAAATGTTAGCGTAATTATTGGCAGAGTCGTGTGTGAAATAACACTGTGGCTGCTGTACCAAGTTCACAGTGTTCTAAATATAGGGCGGCATGTCATTCCGAGAGACTATTGATTAGAAAGAATAGCTGCATTCTGCTGCCTGCCCCACATAATGGGAAAGCACTGGTCTATTTTTAGCTGGAACAGAAGTGTGTGAACCGTGTCGCTGTTACATATCGTCTCTTAATCGTGTTTTGACATTAAACATGAGTAAAATAGGATGTTTAAAGGAGCACTAAATGGAGAAAATACAGAAAAAATTCTAAATATACCAGCACTTCCTCCAATCGTTTCCTCTTTTTTTTTTTAATCATTTTCAGTTTTAATTACAGTCAAAACATTATATATATATATATATATATATGTATGTGTGTGTGTGTATATGTGTGTGTGTGTATATGTGTGTGTGTGTATATGTGTGTGTGTGTATATGTGTGTGTGTGTATATGTGTGTGTGTGTGTATATGTGTGTGTGTGTGTATGTGTGTGTATATGTGTGTGTGTATATGTGTGTATATGTGTGTGTGTATATATATGTGTGTGTGTGTATATATATATATATATGTGTGTATATATGTGTGTGTGTGTGTGTGTGTGTGTGTGTGTGTGTGTATATGTGTGTGTATATATATGTGTGTGTGTGTGTATGTGTATATATATATATATTTATTTATATTTTTTTTTATTTATTTATTTATTTATTTTTTCATTTTCCATTAAGCTTGGTGATAGTTTGACAGCCGGTTTACAGACGGCTTTCAAAACCGTAAAACCGGCTGAAAAACCTGCCGTGGGGACATGCCCTTACTGTGAATAGGTAGAAAGCTGTCAATCTGCAGCAGGTGGGCGGGGAAAGTAGAAGTTTAGGAATATAGTTGACTCATCTCTGCTAGTACCAGCTGCGCACTGCAAAGATGAGTTCACTAAACTGCTGTTAAAGGTGTTCTTCTGGACTATCTTATATTATTTGTTATAGGGATCACAACTGTATTATATTACACTTTGCAATTCATACTTATTAAAAATTATTTACCTGTCCTTCTGTGCATTACCAGGCAAAGAGCCTTGTCCTCCCTCGACCCCAACTTCCTGCAAACCATGTGACGTTCATTGATCACATGATTTGGTTTCTGCCTCAATGAAAGTTTTGTCATCAATCAATGCGTGTGCTGAAGCCATTCTCATCTCAGAAACACTCTCCTGTAGTGACTTTATCAGAGAACGATCTGACTGCATTCACTCTTTCCAGCCTGTAGTTTGAAAGTGAATAGAAGTAATTACATTAGAGTAATTATAGGGGAGTCCTGCCAGCAGACAGCTGTACAAAGCTATAGGTTGTGTTGCATTCTGATCGCGCTATAAGCGGTTTAAATAGTGACTCATAATTCCTAGCACAAAGTTGCAGTCATGATAATGATGATTGCAAGTACAGAGCTGGGGGATTACACCCGAAAGTCAGCACATAGATCCTAGCAGTAATAACTGTAGAGGGAAGTCCTTGATTACAACTTCATTGCAGTCTGGGAGTTGTAGGAAAGACATGCTGGAGAACTACTGATACTCACACAAGCAGGAAGTTTCACTGCAAAAATTGGATCTCATGAAAGATGAATAAGGAGGCAAAAGAAAAAAAAAGAAACACATGAAAGTTGTGGAATATCTTTACTTTTCAATATAAATGTTGTTTATAGTGTTCTATGAGATCTTTAAACTCCTGGAAAACCCCTTTAACTAACGGCATGGTGGGAGAGGGTACGCCACTAGAAACAGTGGCTCTTTTACTACATTATGCTGCTCTGAGTGAGGGTGGCATAAGACACAAGTTCCATTTCATTAACCCCTTTAAATCTCATTTTCTCTAGGGTGTATAAAGTTATGCTAGTCTGTACTGTGGCTACTGATGCATACTAAATTGACATAATATGTATTTACAACTGCAAACTAACTATATAATTAACTATGTTAATGGGAAAATTATGCATTTTGCTTTGACTTTAATTGGATGTGCCATTGTGGCCAATTTGTGTGCTTCATCTAGCATAGCTCTATTGTCAAATATGTTATTGAAGGCAGCACACATGCATGATCACTAAAAGGAGGTGCACATCTACGTATGCACACTGTCACAGATACAGGGTAATTTGCAGTAACAAAACACTTAGGGCAGTATATGGATGGAGCGATGCAAAATGGTATGCCATTTAATTGAAGCTGCAATGTCACGGAGATATAAGAGCAACAACGGATAATACTGTTCTTAAAAGCTTGCAGAGGATGTGAAGCAGGACCAGCAGTTGCTGATGACTGCAGGTCTTTCTCTGCATCCCTTTCCTGAGTGCTAAAGGACAGCATTGTCCGAAATGTTGCTGCCTTTATAGCGAAGGGACATTGGAACTCCAATACTGTCTTAAAAAGTTTGCAGAGGAGGTGAAGCAGGACCAGAAGTTGCTGATGACTGCAGGTCCTCCTCCCCATCCCCTTCTAAAGTGCAGAAGGACAGCATTCTCCAAAACATTGCTGCTCTTAGATCGAAGTGAAATTGCAGCTTCAGTCATTGAGCTCCACAGACTAATTTCCATGTGGGAGCCTGAAATGTGTAAAATCCACCTACAGTATAAGGCTTCGTCTACGCTGCAAAGGACAAAATACTGGTTAGTCTAATTAGGCTGTGTCTACACTGCACAGCATTACGATCGTATTTTCGGCGCTTTTAGTTTTTTAAAAGCGCTGAAGATGCGAACGTTTGTGCACCTCCATAGGCGGTAATAGAAAAGATGAGCTGCAGTCTCCACAGCTCGTCTTTTCTCTGCTCGTCTTCTGGCGTCGGCGTATTATACAACAAAAAATGAGAAACAACCGTGTTTTTTTGCGCAAAAAGTGACAAAAACCACAGTCCTGCATCGGAAAAAAAAAAGTCCGCTAGTTTTTTTTGGGTAGTTTTTATCCGATGCAGTGTAGACATAGCCTTAGAATCCGACAAGTATTTTACACTCGGTTTTTGTTCTCATTTTTGGTCATATTTTTCCCTGCAGTTTTCAGACTTTGGACGCCTTATTCAATTTAACAGTACTATAGTCCACCATGTTTTCTACGTTTTTTTTTTTTTTTTTTAAAAACCTTCGGTTTTGAAATCCGATCTCAAAACATCCGAGCTGTGAAGACTACAGCTCAAATTTTCTATTGAGGTCCATGGGGCTGATTTTACAGTTGAATTTTTGTGGATTCTAAATACTGAATCCGCTTAAATATCCAACTGTAAACCAGTCCAGCGTAGACATAGCCGTCCACTGCTGCTCTATTTTTTCCCAGTGCTTTCCACTATCTTTTAAGTGGTAGCATGTCACAGGGACCATGGCGATTCTTAGAACAAGTTTGCTGCATGGTGAGTGGCTGGAAGTGCAGGAGAGCAGCCAGAGTGACTTCACCGCCTTCTTTTTTCATATTGTCAGCAGTCACGGAGGTCGGGCACCCACCGATCAGAATGTTAGGTTACATCAATGATGAGAGAACCCAACCATTAAAAGTGTGTTCCCACCATAGTCTTTGATGGCATATTGCAAGGTAAAGTCTGATAGGTGCTGGTCTCACCCCTGGGACTCACGCCTATCTCAGGAACAGGCCCTCAAAAGTTACAGGTCAGAATAGAGAGCCGGACACACTTGCGCACAACTCTCCATTCTCTTCTATGGGAGTTCCGAGCACGTAACTCTCCATTCTGTTCTGTGGGAGTTCCGAGTACAGCCAAAAACATAACTTTCAGGGATTGGTGCGGGCCCCATAGGTGGAACCTGCACCTATCAGAAATTGATGACATTTTCTTCTGCTATGCCATCAAAGTCTGTGGTGGAAACACCCCTTTAAAGGGTTATTTTTATTTTAGACACTTCAATGTGGGGCTGTTTTGTTACTCCCACTTGGTTACGGTAATGGTGGAACACAGCTAGCTGTAATCCTAGCAAGCTCTCTGTTTAGTTCCTGTCTATATACTGTGGCCAGCGCCATATTCCTAGTGGGACAAGGATTGTGGAATCCCAGTTTAAGGAGATAGGTTCAGATACCAGAGGTGGCACCTGTATCTATCACATATATATGACGATATCCTGCGAATATTTCACAGACATCTGATGATTTCACATCTGCATTGGCACATTCTTTCCAAAATTAAAGAAAAATATGCGTGGCATGATACGCTATTTTCTCAGTCAAAATGATGGCCACCACGTGTTGGTGTCCATCATTCAATGGACCTTGACCTGCCTCTGAGATAAAGTTTCTGAACAGAACCTCCAACGCAGATGTGAACTATACCTAAGATAGGAATATCCCCTTAAAGCAGGTCCCCAAATAGTTGATCGATAGTTCTTGTGCCTCAATCTGCTATCTGTAGTAAAAGAGACTAATTTCCACACATGGGTTTCGTATAAATAGACAGAAATACACTTTAAATAAATGTTCTATTGTTGACCTATGAAAATAAAATTAATTTATTTTTTTGTTTTTTGTTCTTTCAGCTCCCCGTGACGCCCTGTTAACAGTACAAAGAGCTCAGCTCTACTCAGCCATGAAGAACTTCAAGCAAGCCCTTAATGATGCCGATACTGTGTGCAGAAAACAACCACTCTGGCCAAAGGTAGATAATGGCTACCCTCCAATTAGGTAGTTATGTACGGTAATGTGGACCACAAGAAAACTACTCCTAGAAGTAACCCAGCAAAAAGCTGCTCTTTTTAAGTAACCCATTATTAGGCTGAACTTTCTTAATGTAGTAAAATGAGAGATTTGACACCACCAGAAACAGGAGACTAAGCAATTAAAGGGGTTGTCCACTTTATAATGTTTTTATTTATTATGTGCATAGTAGGAGATCATACCATTTTCATCATTTTCTAATAAACATGTTTTTAAACATTCTGCTTCTGCACCACTTTATACCCATGTCATAGGCCCATATCTAGAACAAAATGGTTTAACCCATTTTCCTGTCCAGTAACAGCTGCTATGGAGTAACTATATGGACTAAACAGTCACGTGACCACCACTCATGTCATGTGACTCCTGGTATTCAGGTAACACTGTGCAGGTATGTAACAGTAGTGTATGGAGGAGTAGAACTTCTACCTCCAGCAGTGTCTTATCATGTGACCACCACACAGGTCATGTGACCCCTGGTATCCAGGTAACAGTAGGTTATTGAGGAGCAGGACTTCGCTAGTATTATCACTGTGTGCTTTTAGTCGTGGCCAGTAATGCAGCGTTATCAAAGATTGTGAGAATAAGTTCCTGTGACTGGGATAGCAGAGATGCGCATTGTCGCTTCTGTACTCCCACTCCCCGGCCAGGCCACAGGAACTTATTCTAAGACCGTCTTTGATAACACTGCATTACTGTCCACAACTGAAAGCACATGGTGTTGGTCTGTAACCATGGAGACATGGGAATACCACTGTAAGCTTGGGCAACAATTAGGCCTCGTTCACACGGCTTATTTGGGCACGGATTGGCGCCGTACTCCGCGCGTAAATTGCGCTTCAGTACGGGCCATATTCCCTGTCATTACTTAATCCATGCTCTCATGAGAAACTGTGGAATCTGTCGCTCCCCCGCTCGGCGAATCGCCGCGGGGAGAAAGTGACATGCACATTTTACGCGCGTACGCGCGAATAAGCATTGTCATGGGGGGAGCGCGCCCTCGCCGCGCATCGGCCCCGCCGTCCCGCCCCTTATTCACGGCGGATTTGTGAGCTCAATACGGCTCACAAATCCGTCGGGAATAAGCCGTGTGAACACGGCCTTAAACGTTTATCTCCCAACCTTTTCAGTTTCACCTGTCAGGAATACCTTGGGGTGAGTTGGGTTTCATGATATTTCATTCTATGAACTGCAGTGGTCATGAGACCATTACAGGGTTATGCCCATCTCACACATTAATGGCATATTGATAGGATATACCATAAATGTCTGATAGGTGCGAGTCCCAACTCTGGGACCCACACTTATCATGAGAACAGGTCCACGAAAGTGTCCCTTTGGAAAGGAGGCTACTAGGATGTTGACCGCAGGAGATGTGAGTAGATGTAACTAAGAACTAGACAGACCCACTGGTGAATAGGGGAAACATGCAGGTAGGCCACTGAGCATGTAGACCTGGAGTTGTCTTTTAACTACATAAGAGGCCGAAAAGCAGAGAAAGAGCGGCAAAAAGCAAGAAGAGGTGTATGACAGCCATGTACAGTCATTTATAGTAACTGTAGTGCAAGCCCCCAAAATCTCTACAGTTACTTAAAGGGGTTGTACGGGACTTACAAAAGCTTGTTTGTCCGCTGAGTATACTCTCTCCTTGACGATCCTGTTTTGTCCCAGTGGCCGGCCCGTACATCCTGGCTGCACAGTGTGCAGCCAATCACAGGCCCCTGGGGTCATGTAGACGTTCGGTTGTAGCTGCACAAAGCATTTCAACTATGTACGTTCACTGTGCTGCCAGGTTGTCCGGGCCGGCCACGGGGATGGAACGGGAGCATCACAGAGGTGAGAAGGTTTTTTTTTTTTTCTATTTCGAATCATACCCCAGTGCACCAACAAGCTTTTGTAAGTCCTGGACAACCCCGAATGTGTGTAAGTTTGACAAAAATTCACTGCTTTTTTTATGGTGGAAAAAAAAAACGGGTCCCGGATTTAGCAGCAGAGCTCTCCAATCCACAATGTAACCTAATTACTAAAGAAGAGATGCAAGATGAAGAATATCGCCCGCTACATTCCTCAGGTTTGCTTACCAACATGAACTGCGCGGTTTCAGTTCAATGTGAGGCCACGTCTGTAGCAGCCAGACCTCACGATCGGCAACATTCCTGTTTTCCATCACATTTCTAATCTCTTTATTTTTGTGGAAAGCAAGACATCATTAATACATTTTCTTGTCTCCTGAGAACATCATGTCCTTTGCTGTTAGTGTAATCCGGTGTGCCAGTTTAATAGAGAGGATTATTTTTAGAAAGCGTGGTACAAGATGCTTGGTTAATCGCTTTTAAAGCATGTCACGTTGTTGTATCTGCAGGGACATTATGTGAAGGCACAGGCGCTTTCCGGATTGGCGAGAACGGAGGAGTCTCTGAAGGAGTTTCTGCATTGTATTGCCTTAAATCCTGAATGGAGTTCAGTGAAGGCGGAAGCACAAAAGGTAGCGATGAGAATGTTGCCCGTTTCTTGTCAGTTACCCATTTTATGACTTTTATAAACATGCACCAGTAAGTATTGTCCACTGCACAGTTCGTTTTAGGTTAGTAGCAAAAATGGTAAATCTGGAAGCCTTCTAACCCTTGCCTGCAAATACATTGATGACCACGCTTATTCAACCAGCCAGACACATTGATTATTTTTTTTATATTTGAGCTGGTGACACATAGATCTGATCTCCCCCCTCCATTAAAGGGGTTCTCCACTTTGGACATTTTCTGTTGTTAGAAGAGAGCCTCGAGAATACACTGATCACAAATTGTCCCTCTGCTTGGCTCTCCCAGCAATTGGCTGTAATCTATCAGAAAACCTGTCACTAAGCGCCTCATGTATGAAAACTGTCAAGGTCTAAAGACTTTTTTTGTTGCCCCTAGCAACCAATCAGAGCTCTCCTTCATTTCATATAGTGCTCTGAAAAAATGAAAGGGGATCTGTAATTGGATTCTATGGGCCACAAAGAAAGTCTTACACCTTGACAGTTTTTCATACATAAGGCCCTCAGGGGAACATGTATAAACGGGGCTGCACCAGAAGTCTGGCGTCGTTTCAACCTGAAGACTAGCGCAGCCCCGTTCGTTATATTTTTAACTGGGCGCACTCCGATATCGGGTGCATTACAGAGCGCCCGCAGCACTTTAATGCACCTATAATGCGGGGCGTGCTGGAGGCGTGTCGCACTACAACCGTACAAAGCTACACACTTATAGCTTCAGTACGTCAAATCCAGGTGTATTACTGTTGGAACAGGTAAACTACTTTAAAAGTGGTTTACCTGAGCCTGAATTGTCATTTTTGCGCTAGAATGCGCCTGATTTATGACCCGAAGTAGAACCGGTTCATAGATTCAGGCGCATTCAACACTACTACTGTGCGCAAAAAAATGGCGCCTGGGCGCCAAAAATCATGCATGTCGCCATAAGTGTTTAATTTCCCTGCCGCACCCCCACAGGGGAGATGAAGCATTACACAGTGCCCCTTTATATGAATGAATGTTTTTTGTAATGAAGGACAGGAAAGGTACTCCAGAGCAAGAGAGTCTTTTTCAATGCTTTTAACTCTGACCGAGATGAAGATCGTGGAAACGGTACCCCCTCTATTTACTCAAAATTCCCTACTAAAGTGTATGAAAATAGGATTTTTGAAGCAGAGAACCCATTTAACAGAACAAAGCAGTCATAGAATACAAAGCAGAATTTGTGGCTGTAGTGTTTTGTAACTTTACACCTAGGACCTGCACCAGGTTTCTCAATATGAGTGTTTTTTTGTTTTTTTTTTTACAAATTTAGTAGCTAGATACACCTATATCCGTTACCAGTGTCCAAAACAGATCCATAGGGAACATTTGCTTTATTTCACTAGCAGATATGCTTTGTGTCAGAAAAAGCGGGGGCAACCGCACTCTTTTCCTAGCACAGAAGAAGTATACAGTAGATTAAATGTAGTCGCTTTGAACTACGTTTGCCCAATTGTTCCCTATGGATCTGTTGTGATAAATGTCAGGATACTCTTTTCAGGCATTCAGATTCAGATACTCGTGAAGGAAGTCCTGAATGGGTCATGGTGTGAACACAGCCTTACTTTGTTTATCAATGCGGATACGATTTGGTTCTGTGTCTATAGATGGTTGTTTGACAACTAGTACGGGCATAATAATGGCTTTCATTAGAAATTCTTATACAGTAACAACAAGGACACAATTCATAGCTAAGTAGAGGTCAACTTGGCTTTGTTCTGCTTTTATTTATTTCCAGCATACCTTGTGACTGAAGTCAAAATGCTCAGAGCTGAATTTTCTGATCTTCTTAGTGATGTCTTTGTTTACATCCTGTATTGCTTTTCCTAGAAATCATGGACAAACTTCAAATGTGTGTTGGTAAAAAAAAAAAAAAAAAAAAAAAAAAAAAAAATATATATATTATAAAATATAATATATATAATATATTATAATATATAATATTATATTATATATATTATATATATATATATATATGTGTGTGTGTTGTATAAAATTTATATGTTTTGTGTATGTGTATATATATATATTTATTTTATTTTATATATGTGTGTATGTATGTATATATATATACATATATATATATTTTATATATATATGTGTATATTTTAATATATATATATTAGTGTTCAGAAAAAGAGCCAGCACTTCCGACAGGAATATATTGCGGGGTGCCAGGCAAAGACTCCAAAAGTGAATATCACAAAGAGAAAAATTTGCAGCACCCACGTGGTAAAAATAAAACGATGTTTATTCCCACATGCTCCAAGACCGAAACGTTGACCTTGTAGCATGTGGGGATAAAAATCTTTTTATTTTTACCACGTGGGTTTCTTTCCAATTTTTGTGGTGTGTGTATATATATGTGTGTGTGTGTATGTATATAATATATATATGGGGTTGTGTATGTATGTATATCTCTTCGGGGCATGTTCACAGCTCAATGGCTGGACTTAAACTGACTGGGAGCCTGTGTTTTGTGTTAGGGCCCCCTAGAAAGTGCTGGGCAGCCCGCCCCAATCTAATAGTATGGGTGTCACTAATAGGTAGTAAGCCAGCATGGTGTACCACACGGATCTGTATTTATGGCACCCTTCTGTATTGCCGTATTATATGCAATTGTAGTACCAGTAATCATCCCCCTCATGCAGTGAGAGTGTGTGAAATGGTTGTTTTATTGGTAATTTTGCATTTGTGCAATCTCCCCATGCATTATACAGCGGCTTTTCTGCATGTGGTGTGAACAGGTGTCAAGTCGGTGTGCAGTTTTCATCTAATTGTTCTCCTAGCAGTGGGGGTATGTGACCTTTTGCTCAAGTAATTAGCTGCACCGGCTAATTTTTCCCAGTTAGCATAAAGGCCAGAGTTGCCAGCTTCTAGGGTAAGTTTAGTCCAGCCATTGAGCTGTGAACATGCCGCAAAGAACTGGAGTGTTTTTGAGTAAGTAATGTCCCATTTTTTTGTATGTTTTTTTCCTTAAACATACATGTATTTAATTTTACAATCTTATGAGATAAAGAAAATCTTACAGAAATTTGGTTTGTGCTTTAGCCAAAGAGTCAGGGTTTAACTTGTCTTCTATTACTGAAAAATCAGTTTTGGTCATTTACTGTGTAGTCATGTTTTACATCATTCAGAAGCGCTTCCACTGTGTTCAGCTGTCATCTAAAAGGCTCAACATGAGGGGAGCATTTTTTGTTAGTAAGCTTGGCTCTGGATGATGTAGACTAAGAACTTTAGGGTATTTTTTCCTATGTTTTAGGCTCTGTTTACAGCAGTGTCAGTCCTTTAACCTTGTAGCATGTGGGGATAAACATCTTTTTATTTTTACCACGTGGGTGCTGCCAATTTTGTGTGTGTGTATATATATGTGTGTGTGTGTATGTATATAATATATATATATGTGTGTGTGTGTGTGTATGTATGTATATCTCTTCGGGGCATGTTCACAGCTCAATGGCTGGACTAAACTGACTGGGAGCCTGTGTTTTGTGTTAGACACCTAGAAAGTGCTGGGCAGCCCGCCTAATCTAATAGTATGGGTGTCACTAATAGGTAGTAAGCCAGCATGGTGTACCACACGGATCTGTATTTATGGCACCCTTCTGTATTGCCGTATTATATGCAATTGTAGTACCAGTAATCATCCCCCTCATGCAGTGAGAGTGTGTGAGTGGTTGTTTTATTGGTAATTTTGCATTTGTGCAATCTCCCCATGCATTATACAGCGGCTTTTCTGCATGCTGGTGTGAACAGGTGTCAAGTCGGTGTGCAGTTTTTCATCTAATTGTTCTCCTAGCAGTGGGGGTATGTGACCTTTTGCTCAAGTAATTAGCTGCACCTGCTAATTTTTCCCAGTTAGCATAAAGGCCAGAGTTGCCAGCTTCTGGGGTCAGTTTAGTCCAGCCATTGAGCTGTGAACATGCCCCAAATAACTGGAGTGTTTTTGAGTAAGTAATGTCCCATTTTTTTGTATGTTTTTTTCCTTAAACATACATGTATTTAATTTTACAATCTTATGAGATAAAGAAAATCTTACAGAAATTTGGTTTGTGCTTTAGCCAAAGAGTCAGGGTTTAACTTGTCTTCTATTACTGAAAAATCAGTTTTGGTCATTTACTGTGTGGTCATGTTTTACATCATTCAGAAGCGCTTCCACTGTGTATCAGACTGTCATCTAAAAGGCTCAACATGAGGGGAGCATTTTTTGTTAGTGAGCTTGGCTCTGGATGATGTAGACTAAGAACTTTAGGGTATTTTTTCCTATGTTTTAGGCTCTGTTTACAGCAGTGTCAGTCCTTTAACCTACAATGGGCTCCATTAGGTTCTATTGTGTTGTCTGTTTTGACAGAAAGCATGGTATAGCATGACCAGAGCCTCTGATGGTAGTGTGAATGGAGTCTTAATTACCCTAGGTGCAGTGTCCTTTTAAGGCCTCGTTCACACGGCTTATTTCGGACGGATTTGCCGACGGATTGACGATCGTCAATCCGTCGGCAAATCCGTCCGAAATAAGTCACTGCCTATTTTCTATTGATTTCAATAGAAAATACGGTTCGTCGTTCAACACGACGCAAAATTCCGTTCCGGATTGCCGCCGCGGATTGACGACGGCAATCCGGACGGAAAAACAATTCACATGTCAATTATTTCCGGACGGATTCACCACCTACAATGATTGTAGATGGTGAATCTGTCGGGAAATCAGTTACAAATACGTGCCACACTTAGTGGCACTTATTTGCAACTGATTTTCAACTGATTTCAGAACGTATTTACATCGGAAAGCCGTTGTACATACGTTCTGAAATAAGCCGTGTGAACGAGGCCTAATAGTGATAGGTTTAAATAGTAACTCTATGTCCTGTTTCTGTATGTAGTGGCCCAGTTTAAGAGCAGATTAAACAGTTAATAGAAAACATGTAATGGCTAAGCTATGCAGCCCGACAATTAGGTTAAAGCCAATGACCTACTTTTGCCATTCCTTTATTGCCTGGTATGTCATGTATATTAGGACTTGATGTTAAGTATATTAATGTAAGGCTGCCTATAATTTTCAGTCACAGCAACCATTTATATTGAGTAAAATCAAGGTGATAAATAGCAGTTACTTGTCAATAAATTTAGAACACATGACGTAAATCAAGCAAAGTGTAGTTACAGCGCCTTCACCTGTTACATCTGTAGAATGCTATTATATAATCATGATTGTAAAGTATATAGAGTAAATATTGTAGTACCTATATATGACTGAGCTAGTATTATTGCTCAGTGCTGCATTCAAGGTTCTGTCGTTTCCTTTCAGAAACGATCAACGATTATGCTTGCAGACTCCAGTTTAGCAAATAAACTCTTTTATTGCAATGGAAAAATTTGCTTTTCCACTATTTGATTATTGTTCAATCCCTAGAGTAATAGTTAAGCTTCCCAGAAGTCAAATCACCAGCTGTATGCAGATACTCTGAGATCTCAGCTTTAAGGATAGAAGAATTGTAAATGCACTCATGGATTGAAATATAGGCTACATAAGGATAAGTTCATGATAATGTAATGCATTTTATTTAAAAAATGTCTTGAAAGGCTGTGTCCACCTTCACAACCAATTTTTTTTAATGCACCAATTAATCTTAAATGGAAAATAAAGCAGATTTGCAAGGTCTGGTTTTGTTTATACAGGCTCTGTGCAAACCTATGTGTCTCCATGACAACAGACCGCAAACAGATTCTGTGTAGTGTAATCCTGCAGTCTTATGCTTTCTTTATATTCTATGCTTTCTTTATATTCTATGTTGTATGTTTGGCAGGTTAGGTTGAATTCTGTAACAGAGAGTATGAGTCCTACAATGGACTACAATAGCGTTTTTTATTGTTTATAACCATGGATACGTAGTAGAAAGAAAACCATATGAATTTTTTATGAATTCCAATTGCAAAGTTGTCTAATTTCTCATTTTATATACATGTAGCAAATAAAATTTGTGTGCAAAGGTGGACATAGCATTCAGATTTTTACATATATTAATTCTACAGTACATGTAATTATAAAATTATATCGGCATACTCTTTAATGGATGTAAACTGAATAACATCTATTCTTTTCTCTCAGCTGATGTGTGAAATGCTGTTTCCAGCCTTTGAGAATGTCCAGGCCAGTTTTACTGCCCGCGCCCCAGCTCCATATACTAGATTGAAGCCGGTCTCTTTAAGTGGTCTAAACAGCCCTCCTTCTGTGGATGATGTATCTCTGCCAGGAGGTTCAAAGGTAAAATGGTTTGGTTTGTTTAATACCATTTTATATTATTAGCGGTATAATTTTTTTTTATACAAAAAGAAAAGTTGTCAAGGATCTAAGAATTCACCAGTCGGGTAGAACAGGAAATACACGTGCATGAGTTTGTTACAATAAAGTCTCATGGGAGAACTGCAGAAGCCTCCTTTTGTTTATAGCAAAAAAAATAGAGTGGTTCCCATACAAAATATGACATTACACCGATACTTTTTGTGATAATATGAACAAATAATATATTACAGATAGGCCTCGTTCACAGGGCTTATTTTGCCGCGGATTGGCGCCGTACTGCGCGCCGGATTTGCGCTGCAGTACGGCGCCAATCCGTCGGAGTCATTACGGTAATCCACTGCTCTCATAGAGAACAGTGGATTCCGTCGCTCCTCCCCGCTCGGTGAATCCGCCGCGGGGGGAGAAAGTGACATGCACATTATTTACGGCGCGTACGCGCCGTAGATAATGCATTGTCTATGGGGCCGGGGAGCGGCGCCCCCGTCCCGCCCCTTATTCACGGCGGATTTGTGAGCGCACAAATCCGTCGGGAATAAGCCGTGTGAACACGGCCATAAACTTCAAAAGCTTTGCTAACCGTATTTTACTACATGCACATGAGAGTTGGCTATACCAAGTTTAATCCACTTTGTGTTGGGTTCCTATTATAACCTTAGACTATAAGGGCAACATGTATGAGCGGGGCTGCGCCAGAATTCTGGCGTCAAAAAGCTGTAATAGACCAGTTCTATAGATGTATGAGCAGGCGCACTCCAAACTTTGGCGCGATAAGTGCCTCTGTACTGCGCCAAACATACTTTTTAGCGTGCCAAAGTTTGGGGACATTCTGGTGGCGTGTCGCACCACATTAGTAGAAGTAGACACATTTATGATTCTTTGACGCCAAAACTTTGATGCAGAACAGTTAGAACAGGTTCATGTATTCTGGCGCAGTCTATACTACCTTAAAGCGATTTAGAACTGGTCTATCAGCCCCAGAATTCATACATGTCGCCCTAAGTTTTCAACCTGCAATACCCTAGACCAGGGGTGTCAAACTGCGGCCCTCCAGCTGTTGGGAAACTACAACTCCCATCATGCATTTATATAATCTATAACAGTGGTCATGATGGGAGTTGTAGTTTCCCAACAGCTGGAGGGCCGCAGTTTGACACCCGTGCCCTAGACATACCCTGTTTCCCCGAAAATAAGACTCCTAAAGACGAGCTAACACTTAGTTTTAGGATATTTCTTATTTATCCATGGACAAGAATTCACATTTATTTTTGAATAAAAAATCAACATGTATTAATATACTGTAGTGAATTCATCACAAACATCAGCATAAGCAGCCAAACCCTGAATTGCTTAAAAAAAAATGTACATTGGCGAATGCCAAAGCCATATTCTGCGCAGCCTACGCAAACAGAGATATATGATTAGTATGTATCTGAAACTCCGCTCCCCAGAAAGTTCAAGAACATAGGTAAAAGTATTTGCATTGACCAACATCATCTTCTGTATTACCAGCTGTTGCTGTGCATGATGAGGTCAGTGTTAGCCATAGAGTTTAGAAGATTTTGATAGAATTCAGGGTTACCTTTTTCAGGCATCAAAAATTTTGATGGTTTGAATTTCGAAAACTAGCTTCTTCTTCAAATGATTTATCCCAGTTGAGAATTACGACTGTTTATCCAAAAGTTGGACCTTATAAGAATTTGAATTAAAATTAAACATAACAAGGCATGTAATACTAAGTAAATAATCCATTTTACAGCAGGTCGAAGACGGTTGAAAATGGCACTAGTTCAAAGCCGCCCAGCCATTGTTGCTGTTTATGGAGTTTGTAACCTCTCCCTTCATAGGTTTCTTCAGGGTTCTCTGGTTTCTTCCAGTGCATCAAAAACATTTTGATAGGTTAATTTGGAATTTAGATTCTGATCTTCAAAGATTCAGGGACCAGTGTGAGAGATACGAATGTCTCCAAATATGTTGGAGCTATATAGATTTGTGAATTAAAATGAAAGATCAGTTTCATCACAAGGCAGGTAACTCACATAGTGATCACATAGTGATAACGCAAAACACCATGTAAATAATCCAGTGTTGTACAGAGGAATGTCGTAGAGCAGGGGTGCAAAACATGGCCCCTAGTTCCCCTCAAGTCCGCCCCCAGCCATCAGGACACAAACATTGCCTTTGTCCTCATACTTCAGAAAATAATATTCATCTTTCCACAGCTGCTTTCCATTGATGTCACTGTTATGGTGGGCAGTGTATAGCTGGCTCTGCTATGATGGGCACTATACGGCTGCCTCTGTTATGATGGGCACTGCATGGCTGGCACGATAGGGTTGTATATGCCATTTTAAGCAATAAAATGAGCAATATAGTAAAAAGTTTCATATTATTTCTAGATTTTTTTTCCTCAAAGGAATTTTTTTTCTGACGGTTATGGCATATCCATAAGACATACCATAAAAATGTCTAATTTTGGAGACTCTAAATAGGGGAGAGGAGTTGGAGCGTGTGTGTGTGTTCTCTCCAGTTATAGTTGTGAAACAGCCACTTTTGTAAACTCCAAAAACTTCAATGAATACAGGCGCCTCATATACTCTTTCTATGGCACCGAGCAGGGGACTCCCAATTCTGATCTCTGGCAGTACCTAACGTGAAGTCAAGACCTCTGTCATTTTAGGTATTTATAATTAAAGTGCCATAAAGGTGTCAGATGAGGAATACTGCTGTAAGATTTACTGCGGTCCCTGGGAGATGTACAATATGGCCCTTGGACCAGATATTGTTGTGCACTCCTGTTGTAGAGACTTGACTAAATACGAATTTCCAACACATCTTTCTTAATCATTAGAATTAGATTTCACTCTAAATGGAATACCTTCTGACTGGCTGAAAGAAGAATGGTTGCTTACAATCAAGGCTTTGTCTCCTTAATAGGACTTGGCATTCAGACTAACCAAAGCCTCGTTTCCAAAATCTGATGTTCTGGAATGTCCTGCTACACATGACCTACCAGATGAGAAAGCCACAAAGACCATTGGAAGTGTCCTCTCTTGCCTCCCCGGAGTAGGTCTGAAAAGAAAACATACCAGCACCTCTGAAGATGTTCACAGCGTTGAGCTCCCAGCCAAAACTATAAGGAATGGTAAGAGAAATGGCTTAGGGCAGAGGTTCCCAACCCTAACGTGCAAGTCAAAAACATCTGTCATGGTATTTTATGGCTTTCCTTAGGAATACAGTGTGTATGATTTCAGGCTCTGGGAGATGTACAATATGCCCTTGGACAGTATTGTTGTGCGACTCCGTTGTGAGAACTTGGACTAAATAGAATCTTCCAAACACATCTTTCTTAATCATTAGAATTATTTCACTCTAAATGGAATACCTCTGATGGCTGAAGAAGAATGGTTGCTACAATCAGGTTGTCTCTTAATAGGACTTGGCATTCAGACTAACCAAAGCCTCGTATCCAAAATCTGAGTTTCATGGAATTCCTGCTACACATGACCTACAATGATAACACAAGGACATTGGAAGATTCCTAACTTGCCTCTCGGTGGTCTGAAAGGAAAACTGCAGCACGTCTGAAGAGTACACGTGAGCTCCCAGCAATATAGGAATGGTAAGAGAAATGGCTTAGGGCATCTTCCCTCAAAACATGCTTCAGGTTATTTTATGTGAAATCGGCAAGTATCAATGCATTACTGTAGCTCAGTGTTTCTCAACTCCAGTCCTCAAGACCCACCAACAGGCCAGGTTTTCAGGATCTCCCACAGAATGCACTGACAATGGTATCACCTGTGCAATGCTAATTATATCACCTGTGCAATACTGATGAAATCCTGAAAACTTGGCCAGTTGGTGGGTCTTGAGGACTGGAATTGAGAAACACTGCTGTAGCTGAATCGGTGTAATTTGTAGCACCCAGCAGTAAAATAGAGGAAAATGTTAGAAAGTATTTCATCCAAATTAAAAAAAACATCAACTCTGTTTACTCCACAGATGCTGAATCCCAATGGGAAGAGCCTACCTCACACCTTGCAGTTAGAGAGATCCCCAAAGATCTTGTGGATTCTTCAGATTTTGAGTGTTCTCTCTGCATGAGGTATTAATATACAAAGTCTTGTAGTGTGAATAGACACACACATACACCATACACACACAGTGGAGTCACATTATTATAACCACCTACTAATATCCAAAGTAACTGTGTAGCACAAACAGCAGGTAAATGGGCTGTAAGTGACAGGGTCCTGGTATATGCGTGTGTGTGTTTTTATATGAATGTATGTATGTATGTATGTATGTATGCAGCAAAAACACATGCCTTACACTTGATACAAATTCTGAACACCCGGGTAAAATTCTTATCAAATGTAGGTATGTATATATATATATATATATATATATATATATATATATATATATATATAGGACACTACCTACAATAGTGAGAAGTGAAAAAACAGTCATTTCTTGACATTGAATTGTTGAAAACATGAAAAATGGTGAGTGTACGGATTTGAATTGTGATGGCTGGACAAAGGGTTATTAGAGCATCGTCCAAATGGCAGGTTTTGTGGGTTGTTTTCCATATGCAGCAAGCAGGGGGGACAACTGATGAACAGACAGGGTCGTGGGTTCCAAGATTGATTAATGTGCGAGGGGAGCGAAAGTTGATGCTGTTTGTGATTGCAAAAGGGTCAGAACACACAGTGCATCACAGCGTGCCGTATAACCCAGAAAGCCCAAACTGACCGATAGAGTGGACAGGTAAGCACTGGTGCATGCAGTGTATTGCTCTAGGCAATGCTTTGCTGGGAAACCATTTAGGGTCCCTCCACAAGGCATGGTTTCTTGGTCGGATTTTCAGACGTTTTGAGGATTTTCAGGCGCCGGCGTTCTGAAAAAACTTGGAACGTGCACAATCGTCTGTCTGGTTTTCCGGCAGAAGATGTGCAGTTCAGTAGTTATTGGGGACTGTCAAATCTGCAAAGCTTGAACAGAATCGTCCCTCAAAACCATGCAAAAGACCATAAAATACAGTCCGGATTCTTAAACAGAATCCGACCTGCATTTTACACTTGCTGTGTGGACGCACCCTTATGGGATTGTTCTGTCGATACATATAACTTATCTAATTGTTGATGCAGACCAAGTACAACGGTATTTTCTAATGGCAGTGGCCTTTTTTGGCAAGATAGTGCACCCTGCCACGCAGCAAAAATTATAGACTAGTACTAACCTTGCATGCCTTATCAGTACCGCCAAGAAACAGAAATAAGCCTTTGAGAAATAGTTGCTGCTTATTTCTGTGGAATATCTCAAGATTGTACAGGTCATCCTGTCAGAACTTAGCTTTCTTTGCCACCCCTAACACAGTTTCTGTCAGGCATCACAGATACGGTGTTGTATGTAGATGTAACAAAAATTGACACGTTTTGGTACAGAAATCAAAGATTAGAGCTAATGATATCTATGTACTTGTGTCCTGTTATAGTATCAAAAATGAAATGATGCAGAACGTACCGAACACTTTATTTTCCGATTATATTCCATTGCAGTATTTTACTTTTATCCAGGGATATTGCATTGGAATGGCAGCAGAGACTCGTATAGATGAGATAAAATATAGGCTTTATCACTGTGTTTTGTTTCATATTTGTTACACAGTTTTAAAGAATATACACAACCGACATTTTCAAGTGTACGTCTTTACATGTTATGTATGCCAATATAGTTTTATATATCTGCAACTGTCATTTTATAAGCCATGTACTTTGACAGATACAGTATTTTTGTGTTAGGGTATGTTCATTTGGTGTTTTTTGGATATGATTTCGGGTCCATGTTGGATCCGAAAATCGCATCCAAAAACGTAGCGTCTATCAGATCCAACACGCAGCTGTGTGTTGGATGCAGCAGGATCGCACCCTATAGTTTATTATATGGCCCCTGCTCCGTCTTTCGGACCAAGAATTAACGGATCCGACCAGGGCTGTGGAGTCGGTGGCTATTTTGCAGGAATCTGAATAGTCATAAAATGGACCGACTCCCAAAATATATAATTAGTTGGTCCAGTTAGTTCGATGCAGTGCAAAGAGCAAGAGGAATTGGGTCCGGCCAGTGCTACTGCTCCCATATCTTCAGCCTCATCACATGAGGAGTGTAATTGATGACATGGAGCAGGCAAAGCGCTGCCCCAGGGGAAAAGACTTTGTTCCCATGGCAAACAGATTTCAGCAAAATTTTTCACCTGTTTTCAAAGAAGTAGAAGAGTTTAACCATTCATCAAAACTGACTGTGGCTGAGGCAATGCCTTTATACCCTGACATTGTCAGAGATATTGCCCCTGTGGTCACCGCTTTGCGCCCAACCCAAGTTAGTGTAGAGAGGCCGTTCTCTATCCTGGAAATAATGAGATCAGATGTGAGGTCATGTATGCAGAATCTGATGGAGGCAATACTATTTTTCAGAACAAATTCAGAGACTCCACAAATGTTCCTGCAGTGTTTTGCATATTTACAATTTTTTTGTGTCATAAAATCATGTCCAATAAATATATTTTACACTGACAAGCAAAAGGGTAACAATGTTTTGAAATTGTGACTTTCAGGCTCCATATCTCTCCATCCACTACAGCTTTGTACATGAGGCTACTGTAATTGTATATACAGTCATCTTACATCTCTTATATCTAAATGTGACTTGCAAGTATGTAGCATCTGCTTAGTTACAGTTTTGCTCCTAAAAATCGAAGTGTTAATTTTTATTATTTTGTTAGTATTTGATAAATCCACCTTTGGCTTTCAGCTCTGCCTGAATCCTTCTGGGCTCTGAATCAGATTCAAGCAGGTCTTGACCAAAATCTCATCCCAGGTCTCTTCTACACATTCCCAATGTTGGTGCAGACTGGACTTGGATACAAATACAGCTTTTTCTTCAACTCTACCCACAAGTGTTTAAAAGATCAAAACATTGTTACCCTTTTGCTTGTCAGTGTCTGTTCTACCTAAATAGCTTGATTACTGTATCATAAGATGATAAACAGCCTGATGGGACCATTTTACTACAGTAAAGTTATCACTTAAACATGCGTTGTATATGAGGGAGTCGGGAGTCGGAGGTTTGGGAAATTGAGGAGTCTGAGTCGGGGCTTCGGCTTGCCGACTCCACAGCCCTGGATCCGACAGACGCAATGTAAACCCTCATCGGTGATCACTCATGTGAACGCCGATATGTGTTTTACATTGCGAGCAATGTAAAATAGCACAGCTCATTGTCAGATGCGTCTAGACAGACCCAAACACGCATCCAAAAGTGTATGTTCACAAGGACCCAAAACGCTGTATGAACATACCCTGTTGTTTTGAAATGCATAGACAATTATAATTTTTAGTACAGTCAAAAAAAAGAAGGCTTAACATAAGCAAAACATGACAAAAGGACAGTAGTCTGTCGTAGTCTGACCCATAAGCCTATAGCCAATACCTTCCTGACTTCTACACCAAGTATAGTAGGCAAATGCAGTGTGAACAGAGCTTAGCAAGCATGCATCATTAAATAGTGCGGAGATGGGGAGTATAGCATGTGCCCTAAATCTCTGCCACTCACATATTTATAGCGGTTGAGATATGGGCCCGGGCACACTAAGGGTGCTTTCACGTAGCGCAGTTTTGGTGACGTTTTAACTGTGCTCCAATTAAACTGCCTTTATTACCAGCAAGCTTCTTTCAGTTGTCTAAATTGTTCAGAAAGGTGTCTCAAGTAAGTAATCAATTTTTATGTGTGAAGTCTCATGGATTCCAAATACACTAATTGATTACTCACTTTCCAAACAGTTTACATAAGTGATAGTAGCTTGCTGGTAATAAAGACAATAGGGCCACATGTATTAATCGGTTTTGGTCTAAAACTCACTTTTTCCCCATAGGTGTCTATGGGGAAAAAGTGAGTTTTAGACCAAAACCGTTTCATACATGTGGCCCATAATTGGAGTACAGTTAAAACTGTACCAAAACTGCGCTGTGTGAAAGCACCCTTGAAGCACAGGAGCGCTCTGGTGTCCGTGCTTTCCCTTGGGCCATATCCACATACAAATGAATAACTAATTGATTTGCAGTAGGTGGGTTGGAGAATACATTGCTGCATAATGAAGCTGATTTGCCATTCAATATTCTCTCTGAGCTCTATTCTAGGCCTAGTGGTAATGGTGGCTATAATCCTTCTTCATCAGCTCTTTTAGGAACTTTGCATCTCGAGCTGGTTAAACTTTGTTCCTTGGTTCTATGAGTGATTGATAAAGTAGACTCTCAAGTCTTCTACTGAGATCTATAAAGTGGATCTCAGTAGGTTTACTGCTCATATAAAGCAAAACTTCCTGTCAGGGCTGCAAACGGCAATGTCAGATCTTTATACAGACAAAGCGCCTTTGAACTCTCCGTTAGCACCCTTCTGCACCCATTAACAGTTCCTATCTTGCGTCCCGGGCCCCCTTTTTTATAGAGTACTGGACAGGAGTACTTCCCTAATAGCTGCCCTGCTTCCTGTGCCCAAAGCTGAGTAGGTAAACTCTAGTAAACCAATGGTTGAACTGCACGTAAAGATTCAGAAACACAGTATATTCTCTTCTGCATGGAAGGTTTCATTCTGAACCTCCATTGCAAATTCCATTGGGAATTACAGAAAAAATAGCACAGCATTCTGTGCTATTTTTTTTCCCAGTAAAAGGATTGACACCACAATACAAACCCAATTGATCTCATTGTAGTCAGTGGATCCATCAGTTACCAGTGGTGATAGTTGTAAAACATGTCTGGTTCCACCCATGTGACGGAATCACCAATGCAGGTGTGAACCAGGGCAAAAATGGTCAATTTTGGTAGATTTAGGGGCTGTTCACATGGCGTTTTTGGATCCTAAACGGATCCAATACGTATCCAACACGCATCTGCGTGTTTGGATGTATGTTGGAGGCAGCAGGATCGCACCCTATAGTTTTAAATAGGGCTCCTGCTGCGTTTTTTAGACAAAGAATTGACATGTCAATTCTTGGAACAGATCCGAAAGACACAATGAGTCACATCAGCGATCACTCGTGTGAACGCCGATGCGTGTTTCAAGTTAAAAGCAATGTAAATCACATTACTATTTATTAGATGCGTATTTGGGTCCATTTAGGGTCTGACAGTTGGATTCAAATACGTATCTAAAAGTGTATGTTCACACAGACTCAACACTCCATGTGAATATAGCCTTACGCTTGTATAAAATTAAACTGTCCATGGTTTTAAAGGGGTTGTCCAGGACTTACAAAACTTTGTTGGTGCGCTGGGGTATGATTAGAAATAGAAAAAAAAGAAGTATACTCACCTCAATGATACTCCCGTACCGTCCCGGTGGCCACCCCATACATCCCAGCTGCACAGTACACATCCATCGTTCACATTCTATGTGCAGCCAATCACAGGCCAGAGCAGTCACATGAATGTATGGGGTGGCCACCGGGACAGAACGGGAGTGTCATGGAGGTGAGTATACTTCTTTTTTTTCTATTTCTAATCATACCCCAGCGCACCAACAATGCCTTATAATCCATCAAACAAATCCAGAACCAAACTTTCTAATATAGTAATTGAACAGCATAGTCATGTAATGTTACACTAGTGTTTACACAGTTTTACGGCCGTTTGGTGATCAAATCAGTGAGTATATTAGAAACTTTTTTCATTTATTATTATTTTCTACAGGTTCCCGTACATTTTAATACCCCAAATCTGGATAGCCTCAGTTATTACAAAGTTGTAACATTAATCGTAATACTAGTAAGGCAATTCATATCTTAACAAGGAACCGTTTGAATAGACTATAGGAAAAGTAGCTGAAGTCATACTGGCTACAATCTAGCTTGGATATCACAAAACTCTAAAACACCACTGAGTGGTCAAATTCTACAAACAAAGGTGCATACATGCATTGAAGACGTTGTACTAAAGAGGGAACTTCAAAGAAAATCCCCTGTTATAGAATTATCCATTCCTTCTGAAGCAACAGCACCACCATCTGATAGAAAGTAGACTTTTATATATGCATCCACAGTTAAATAACACAGTAGGCTTTTTCTGTCATGTTACTAATGGGGAGATTATTAGAGAAGGGAAATAAAAAAATAAAAAAGAGATTAGTGTAAAGTAGGCCAATCCCTTTCTATAACAGTAAAAGCTTACCGTTCATATACAATTGTACTGAAGACACAGTAAGTCAAGTGATCTTTTAAAGCCTTTGTTTCCTCAAATATGTGCCATTAAAATGAGCCAGATTTGCACAAGTATAAACTTATATTCTTTTGTTTGGTCAGGTTATTTTATGAGCCTGTAGCCACCCCATGTGGGCACACATTCTGCCTCAAATGCCTTGAGCGTTGCCTGGACCACAACCCTCACTGTCCCCTCTGCAAAGAAAACTTGTCACTGGTAAGTACATATTATAATCCTATATATCATTGTTTAAACAGGAAATCTAAACAATACATTATTTAATTTTTTTGTATGAGCAACTATTGGCTTTGATGCAAAGCTAAATGAAATTTTAAATCACACACCACACAAGACCTGGCATAGCAACCCTGATGGATGGCAATTAACTTAACGTAAAGGGGGTACTCTTTAACAAAAATTACTCAATCCGACATAAGTATTGTTTAAGTTAATATCCCTGGAAAACTATTTATTTTTTTATTTTTTTAGAATATTTGACAGTATTTTTTCATTGTTTATTATTTTGACAGTTGTATGCAATTAAGAATTACATGTACAATTGTGTCCTCTTCTAGCTGTATAATAAAACTCCTGATTAGCAGAGCAGACCAATCTCAATTTATCATTTTCTGCAAGAATTACATATCTACATGTAATCTTATTACAAATAGTAAGTAGTGACATAGCGATCACTCAATTTTTCTCTGCGAAGGCCTAGATCAAGATTAGACTAGGGCAATGACAGGAGCAATACATAAAATATATGCAACGATGGGTTTTTCTGCACTAGCAGGGGAGAGGGTGTTCTTCACACTTTTCAGATTCAGCTCATTACACTGCTCTCAGGCCCTCATTTAGCTTGGAAAATAACTGTTAAGCGATCATTACTGCCGTGCTATCAGACCTCATAGATGAGAAGTTATGGAGACAAACCAGGAAGTAATGTACACAGAAAAATTTAACAAAATTATATAACACAAAAAACACTTTGCTTATTTACATTTAAGTCACATATTGTTTGTCAATGACATGTGAATTTTTTGGGGGATGGCAGTGTCCCTTTTATGAATAGTTAATTTTGTATTGCAAAACAAGTTACATTTTAGTTGGATGCTTTACAGCATATCAATTAAATATGCCATAAATGTTCGATAGGTGTGGAAGCAGGAACATACCACCAAACATCTCCATGCATAATGGAGAGGTGCCGTGCATGTAAAGCACTCTTCATTCATTTCAGTGGGGCTGTACTTTCAACTCCCATAGAACAGAACAAAGAGTGCTGTGTATGCATTGCCACCTCTCTGTTCTCTGTGGCCTGCTCATTCCCATCTCCTAAACCAGAAGATAATAGAAAGGAATAACCCTTTTTTAAATTATTTTACAATTACTTACTTTGTAATGCTGAAAAAAGACAAGATGTACATCCTGTTCAGCCTTTTGTGCTATAGTGTTGATCCAGACGTAGGGAAAAAGCCCCATGAGGTAGAAGCCCATTGTCCTTATATTAGGAAAAAATTCCTTCCCAACTCCAATCTGGCAATCGGAATAATCCCTAGATCCACGCCCCTTCTCCAGAATCCTAGACACTATAACTAGTTATATTATTACGCTCTAGAAATGTATCAAGGCCCTACTTGAACTCTGTTAGTGAATTCAACATGACAAGTTCCTCAGATGGAGAGTTCCACAGTCTCACTTCTCTTACAGTAAAGAATCCCTTTCTATGTTATGTAGAAGCTTTTCTTTCCTCTTGACGTAGAGTATGCTCCCTTGTTCTAGATACAGTCCTGGTATAATTAAATCTTGGGAGAGATCTCTATATTGACTTTGATGTATTTAAACATAATTATCATGCCCCCCCGAAGCCGTCTTTTCTTAAAACTAAATCCCCCTAACCTTGCTTTTTTTGGGTATTGCAGTCCATTCGTCCTTTTTTTATTTTGTTGCCTATTTTTTTACCTTTTAAAAAGCTTACAATGTCTTTCCTGTGCCCGGGCCCAAAACTGTAAAAATTTTTCCATGTGTGGTCAAACCCAGGTGACTTGTATAATGGGGAACGATGTTCAAATTTTGCGAAATTTAAAAATTATTTTAAAAAATTTATTTGCAGAAGTAGTAAAATAATCCAAAGCATTAGCAATACATGTATGTATGAACTTGCGCTATAAATGGTGGCATATGAATGAGAAATATAATGATGGCATTGTCCATCAGATAATTGTCAGAATTTAAATTATTAATAAATGGGCCTACAGTATCTACATTACTCAAAAAATTGGCAATAAGAGTTGCGAGAAGTATGAAAAAAAGTTTTTTCCCTTTTCCAGTTTTTTTTGACTGTCTTCTGTGTTGGGAAAAAACTAGCTTTTTATGGGGAAAAATTTATAAAATAAGCTTCAGGAAAACGTCATTTTTCTTAATGCATTTTATTATAAGTGCTTTGCCTGCCCAATATTTTTTACGAGCCCCCTAAACCTTAAGGGAATGGTCATAAAAAAAATTGACTTTTTGTTTAACCCCACATTTATGTTAAACCCCTTTTGTAGGAATTTTTTGGAGGTTTTTTTTTTTTAAATTTCCCAATTCACTTTAATTTTTTTTTAATAATTCTTAAGTCCTGCAGTTTTAATTTGGCCCATTTAAGCCTTAAAATAGTTGACACTTTTTTTGGTTAGGAGGCTTTTCGACTGCCATTTCGTAAAAGCGGGTCAAAAAAGGGAGGAACCATTGGTACGAAAACACAAAATCCAAAGCAAGGGAGATGTAAGTCCCCCTCCCCTCCCTCCCTTTCCCAAACAATTTTGGGAAAGCTCCTTCTTCCCCAAAATCTATATAGCGCCGAATTAGTTATTAAACGGGAAATAAAAACGGTCAAGAGGAAAAGAATTGGATCGGGGGCTTGATTTAATAAGAAAAAAAAAAAATAAAATTGGCGAAAACCCCTTTAAAATTTTACCAGTTTTTAAAGGGGTTTTCTCAGGGGCTGTTTCACAGGCTATTTTAAAACAGCCTGTTACAATCACTTTTCCTAGTCGGCAGAGTTTGTTTTACGCAGTGTTTGGATATCAGCTCTGCTATTTTAGTGATCCTTTTTTAAAAAAACATTGGGATGGAGGGCCCTAAACAGCAGGGCAGAAAACTACAGTGCTCAAAAAGGGTTTAAAATGTTCCAGAAAGAAAAGCAAATGAGCCCCTTTGTGACTGATGAACCAGCGGGAGTGAACTTTCCCATCTCTTTAGGGCTATGAGCAGAAAGAGGTGGTCGTAATAGGGAGCTTTGCCGAAGCAGGAGATAAGAACTGTCTAGTCTGAAGGAAGCAAAATCGGGCCCGCAAGTTTTTTGGAAATTTACATTGCCAAAATTTTTAAAGCCAATCAATGTGGCGAGGATAACTCTTTAATGTAAATGTGGGTGACAATCCAGATTTATCACCTCAATATTGCATTCTGAAAAGGTTTTTTTTGAGATTTTTGGGGAAACTTCCTTAATGCTTTAAACTGCTTCAAACACTAAAAAAACAAAATTATGCTCAACCTGTCTAGCTGTCTGCAATGCAGGAGTACTGGCATCGCAGATAGTGGACTGTAAATCAGGCCTGGGGCACTTTTGTTCTAAATGGGCTGTGTAGCTAGTGTCCCGCAATCTGCTTTTATGGCCGTTATAGGTAATGCTATCATTTCTGCATGTTTTCTTCTAGTACCTTGCAACTAGAGCTTACAAGAAGACATTTCTGACAGAAGAGCTAATTATACGTTATCTACCAGAAGAGCTAAGCGAGCGAAAAAAACTGTACGATGAGGAGATAAAGGAGCTATCAAAGTAGGTTGTTATACTGTGATTAAACAAAGGGAGTCTGTGACACAATTGCATAGGGTTTAATTAAAAATCGTAATCCTATTTTAATAAATCATGAATTATATGAGCAATTTATTTTTATTGTTTTTTTACATGTGGGGTGAAGTCATGGGTAATTTTCCTTAGCTATTACCTAACTAGTTGAAAAAAAAAAAACCTTTTCAATGACGTTACCTAAATTAAAATTTTTTTTTTTTTCGAAAAGTAACCCCAAAAAAGATATTGCATACTTCATATAGAGTTCTGTTTTTCTTTAAGAGATCAAGGCTTTTATGCAGTTTTTTGATCATAGGGAAAAAAAAACAAAAACCCCGTGTGTTGAAAAGATTTTAAATATTTTATTCTTTCGGTTCAGTTTTTAGATGTTAAACGCCTTTTACCAGTAAGCTCCTTTCACTTTCCTAAATTGTTTAGAAAGGTGTTGCAAGTAAACAAGCAATTATTGTGCTTTAACTCCTTAACGACTGCCCACCGTCTATTGACGTCGGCTGGTGCGGGTCGTCCGGAGTTTGCGGCATCCGGTGCCGTAGCAGCGCTGGGAAAAGGGGCTGACTACACAAAACCCCGTTCCCCGACGTCCTGAAGCCCGGGGGAGTGGGAGAAAACCTCCCTCCCCCCTGCTTTAACCCTTTGTTGCCCCGGAAACGTCACCCCGGGAGGGCGGCTCCCCAGTCAGCCCTGGGGACCTGAGTTAGCCCCAGGGCTTCTGTGTACAAGCGTGATCAGGGCGGACTGTGTGCTGCCCTGTTTTACTGCCTGTGTCTAATGAAAATTACAAAGTTTAGCATTTTTGAATTGCTAAAACATTATAAATGTAAAAAAAAAAAAATGTAAAAGTTATTCCCCTTTTGGGGTTTTTTAAAAAAAAAAAAGTGTTTAAAAAAAAAAAAAATAAATAAAAATAATTAAAAACGATAATTTGCTAATTACACACAAAAAAAAAACCCCACGATATTAGGTATCCCCAAACTTAATAAATGTAGAATTAATTTAACATGTTTTAAGTGTGAAAATGTGAAATGTAAAAAAAAAAAAAAAATAAAAAATAAATTGAAAGAAAATTCTGCAATTATTTATAAGTGAACTTAAACTATTCCCCCATAAAGTACAACTCGTCTCGAATAAAACAAGGCCTCATCCAAATGCGTCACTGAAAAAATAAAAAAGTTACAACTGTTGAAACGCAAGGAGGCAAAAACTAAAAAAAAGGTTCTGGTCATTAACTACTTTTCAGGCGTTTGGCTTAAGGGGTTAAAGGTGTTTTCACACAGTGCGTTTTTGACGCGTTTTTCGGATGCGTTTTTTGTGCAGAAAGGCTCAGCAATTAATGCTGTACGTTTCTGCCAAAAAACGCATCCGAAATACGCGTCAAAAACGCACTGGCGGTGTTCACAACGGATTGACATGCAATTCTTTCAAAGACTGAGCCGAGAGGCAGGAGGGGAACATGCAGTGGCGATCTCTCATGTGAACGACGCTGCGTCTTCCTCATAGTCTGCAGTGATAAGCTCACTGCAAATTGTTAGATACATCTCTGGGTCCGTTCTGTCGGTCACCGAGAAGGATCTAAAAAGCGGATGTGAACACGGAGTTAAAACGCCATGTGAACAAGCCCTTAAAGCACAATAATTGATTGTTTACTTGTAACAGCTAAGGAATTTACAAGAATTTAGGAAAGTGAAAGGAGCTTACTGGTAATAAAGGCAGATTTACTGCAGTGCAGTACTGCAACAGACAAAAAGCACCAAAAAAATAACAAAATTACAGAGGGAGACACCCCACTATCTTTATGCTTTGTGTAGAATTCATTATTATTCTGAAAATGACTTTCAATGGAACGAGAAAATTGTCCAGAGTGTATGTGTACCTATGTACTGTTGAGGTAATAACCATCTGCCATAGTCCTTTAGCACAGCGGTCCCCAACCTTTTTTCCACCAGGGACCGGCTTTATACCAGACAATTTTTCCACGGCCCGGTGGGGTGGAGTTATTAGGGGCGGGGTTATGAACGGGGTTGGATGTTTAGAATCACACACAAAGAAAAACCCCCAATAAAGTGTATACTGTGTCATTTGTAGGTATAGTATGGGGTAACCAGTATTTTATAACAGCAGACTGATTGTCCGCTGTGAGTCAGTATTAATGCTGATCCACAGAGCTGACAGTCAGTCTGCAGCAATATTGATCAGCATTATACATATATATATATATAATATATACATATGTAATCAGCTCCGTCATTATAGAGATATATGCCCCCTGTAGTAATGATATATAAATATATGCCCCCTGTAGTAATGATATATAAATACATGCCCCCTCCAGTAAAAAGATAAATACATGCCCCCTCCAGTAAAAAGATAAATACATGCCTCCTCCAGCACTGGATAAATACATGCCTCCTCCAGCAATGGATCAATACATGCCTCCTCCAGCAATGGATAAATACATGCCCCCTCCAGCAATGATGGATAAATTCCTTCCCCCTCCAGTAATGATAAATACATGCCCCCTCCAGTAATAAATACATGCACCCCTCCAGTACTAAATACATGCCCCCTCCAGTAATATGCCCCCATAGTAATATGCCCCCCATAGTAATATGCCCCTCCAGTAATATGCCCCTCCAGTAATATGCCCCCATAGTAATATGCCCCCATATTAATAAAAAAAAAAAAACGAGAGAGAGCGTTACTCCCCATCTCCCGTTCCCTGCAGAGCTCCTCCTCCTCCCAGCGTCCGACGAGACCCAGGGAGGGGGGGGGGGTGTGACATCACTGCTGCATCACACTCCCTGCGCCGCTCATCGTTGTAGATGCGGCGCTCAGTGAGCGCCGCATCTACAATGATAGGGAGAGCAGAGACGGTAATGCATCGCTCCTGCATTCACTATAGTGAAGCTGCCGCACGATGTGTGCAGCTGCTATCTCTGCACCGCCGGATGACAGCGGCCGTGCAGAGCAGATGCCGACCGCCCGGACTAAAGTCACCGGGCGGCCGGCATCAGGTGTCGCCATGGCCGCGGACCGGCGGTTGGGGATCCCTGCTTTAGCATACATGCAAGATCATAAACGAGTGAGGAATTGTGATTATTTTCTTCAGACATCACCTTTATATGTTTCATTATAATGGTTCCAGACAGAATATCCAGCATTATCTCCTTAGCAATGCAGATTGGTGATTCATTGCTAAAAATCACGAGCATCCAATTATCCACACTTTGATTTCTTCTCTTTACTCCACTGTAACTAGTTTTCGTCTTTTTCGGTGGTACAGCTGGTTTTCATTTGGCTTTTCTATATGTATGTCCCATTCAGCTGATTTCTTACAGTTCTGTCCATTTTGTTTTTCATTTTATTTTGTTTTTCATTTGTTTTGTCTGATATCTAACTTGTTCTATCCATATATTTTCCTTTTAATACCTTCACATCTATTATACTTGAACCAAATTTTACACACAGTTGACTTGGAAAAACAAATATATTTGCCACACTCCATTTTGGAATCTCAACTTAGGGTACTTTGACACAGCGCAATTTTAACTGCGCTCCAATTACATTGTCTTTACTACCAGCAAGCTTCTATCACTTATCTAAACTGTTTGGAAAGTGAGTAATCAATCAGTGTGTTTGTAATCCACAAGAGTTCACTCGCAGTCATTGTTTACTTACGTGAAACAAATTTCTTAACTTTTTAGAAATCTTAAAGATGCTTGCTTGTTATATAGTGAGTTTAACTGGAGAGTAGCTAGAACTGTACCAAAACTGAAAAGTGTGAAAGCAGCCTTAGAGACGTTTTATAATAGTTTCAATTAATAGCTCTCTTGTTGGGACCATGTTTGCTTCCAATTAGCCTAGTCCAACAGCTTGATAAGGTCTGTGAGTACTTTTGCTTTAAACTGCAGACTGCTTTTATTTTTGGTATTTGAAGTGTAAAAAAAGAGGTAATTCCATTAATTCTTCCTCAACATTGAGTGACTTCATCAGTTTTTTTTTTTCTCTTCTTGGTCCTGAAAACATAGGCTATGTCTACACTGGTATGTTAAAATACCATTGAAAATCCAATGGTATTTTAACCTCACCGTATCACGGTTTTTTACTCTGATTTGCGCTGAAAACCACGGTCAATTTTCATATTTGCCGCCAGCCCAGTACATTGACTGACTGTACGGGAATCCGACGGGAGACGGAACGTGTTCTGTCTTCCACGGGAGCGCTGATAGTTTGCAAATCCAACAGTATAAAATCCGTGCTGTGTAGACTACAGCACAGATTATCTATTGCAGTCTATGGGGCACTGGTTACAGTCGGATTTTGAATGGATTCTAAATACTGAATCCGCTGAAAATCCGACCAGGAACCAGTGCTGTGTAGAAATAGCCATATGCCATTGTTTAAAATACTTCACTAAACATCTGTCAAATCGAAAGCAGTAAAGTCACAAGGTTTAACTTTTAGGCCTCGTTCTCACGGCTTATTTTGCCGCGGATTGGCGCCGTAATACGCGCCGGATTTGTGCTTCAATAAGGCGCCAATCCGTCGGAGTCATTACGGTAATCCACTGCTCTCATAGAGAACAGTGGATTCCGTCGCTCCTCCCCGCTCGGCGAATCCGCCGCGGGGGGAGAAAGTGACATGCACATTATTTACGGCGCGGACGCGCCGTAAACAATGCATTGTCTATGGGGCCGGGGAGCGGCACCCCCGCCGCGCTCCGGCCCCACCCCCGTCCCGCCCCTTATTCCCGGCGGATTTGTGAGCACACACATCCGTCGGGAATAAGCCGTGTGAACACTGCCTTAGGCTATATTCACATGGCTTAAAATGGGACGTATTTCAGTCCGTAATTACGCGCCGTAGCGCGTGAATTACGGCTGGAATACGTCCCAGTCATTATGGTAATCCACAGTTCTCATAGAGAACTATGGATTACGTCTCCTCTCCAGGCAAATCAGCCACGGGGGGAGATAAGTGACATGTGAATTTACGGTAATCCACAGTTCACAGAGATTACGTCTCCTCTCCCTGCTCGGCGAATACGCCGCGGGGGGAGATAAGTGACATGTGAATTACTAGCGGCATATACGCGCCGCTGGTAATGATAGTCTATGGGCCGGCCCCCCTCCCCCGCTCCCGCCCCCGTCCACACGGCGTAATTGCGGGGCCTAATTACGCCCTGCAAATAAGCCGTGTGAACCCAGCCTTAAAGAAACATTGTTTTGTAATCATATCTGTAATTTGGGTATCTGCTATGAAATAAGAAAAAAAAAAAGTTTGGTGATTCCCTAATTTCTGCCAGAGGTTGTACTGTGCCAAAAATTAACTTACATCAAGTCATCACACTGACATTAATTGTTTTTTTTTCATAACAGCTTGAACAAAGATGTTCCCATATTTGTGTGCACGATGGCCTTCCCAACAATTCCTTGCCCACTACATGTGTTTGAGCCTCGGTATCGCCTAATGATCAGAAGAAGCATGGAGACGGGAACAAAGCAGTTTGGAATGTGCATAGCTGATGAACTGAAGGGGTGTGTATGTTGTATATGGAAAGATTATTTCTATGTGATCTAGCATCATACACTTTGTAGACCCCCACAAAACTGCGCTGCCTACAGATTTTTACTATGATTATAGCTATTGACTGCCAGCACTGTTACTGTGAACACTTTTAACAAATGAACCACCTATGGACTGCCGAACAAATTGAAACATCTGGGTGATCCACAAATAACTCTAGTAGGATGTGCCAGAACATCCTTGTAAAGTCAGCAGCTGCACAAAAAGCGTAGCTACAGGAGTGTAGAGCTAGCTGTCGGTGATGGCCAGACTTTTCAGAGAGAATGCAGGGACCGGTTATTACCGCTACTGCTTTCCTAAACACTGTATGTATGGTACTGAATGAGCAACATGTATACAGCTTAGCAGGCAGCCTACAGGCTTCCTGCTCCCATCCCCATGATCATGTAATCACTGGTGCAAGGTAACTACAGGACCCAAATAAGTTCTGCAGTGACTGCTGGGAGCTGTATTTCCCATGTATCTGGTGATAAGGACATGATGAAAAAAAAAATAGTTTTTCTGACCTTACAGAGGGAAGGGGGAAAATGTGTAAAATAAGCAAAAAATAATAATGACAAAACACAACACAAAAAGTGAAATAAAAAACATCCTACTCCCTGACACCATATCATCTATAATAGAAAAGGAGACACAATTAAATAACTTATTTTTGTGGCACTTTTTGCTACTCTCTTTAAAACGATGCAAAACAGATATTCTCTTATTTTTACCATTTTCTGAAACTAAATCCTAAAACTATAAAAACTAAAATTTTGAATGGCCACGAACTAGGGAAAATGGTCTTTAGTTGGTTAAATAAGTGAAATGCTCTGATAGTTACTTAAAAAAAAATTCCACAAATTGTCTGGTGTTCAATAGTTGATGAGGCTATCTAGCTTATAAATTGGGCACTGGATACCAATTTTTAAGGTTGATGGTCCAGATTGAAACACAGTAATAGTTATAGTATGGTACACAGTCCTTGCTAGTTTGTGCAGTCATTTTATTTAGATACAGATCCTATAAAAAGCATTGAAAATATGATTGTAAGTGTAATGCCCATTGGTAACTGTCAAATACTCAGTATAAACAAAGTAAAGATCCTGCATAAAAAAATGTCAAATTATAGTTAATTTTTTTACATCCAATATGGTACAATTTTTAACTGCAAGGAATTAATATGTGTAGGGTGCTATCAATGTGCAGCCACATACACATTGTGGACTACTAAGTAAAGCTAGTAGTCCCTTTCAGGGAGAATTGTAGACAGACTGTAACCTGAAATAGGTTATATGTGGCTAACAAATGTACCATGGTTTTACTGAATTAGGGCCCGTTTACATGGCCGACCGGTATTTGTCCTGTTTTAGTGCCATCCCCACGGCCGCAAGGGGGACGGTTTTTCTCCGCGATGAGCAGAGAAAAGCCCCCCCCACCCTCCTCCTTCACATTCACTTTCACATATTCCGTCCGAAAACCGGAAGAATGTGCATGCAGAATGTTTTTCGGGCGGCCCGCGGGTGTAAAAACCGTTGTGCTCGTTTGCAGCCGGTTTTCCAGACCGTCTGAAAAACCGTCCGCAAACCCGTGCCGTGGTGACATGCCGTAACCTGAAATAGGTTTTATGTGGCTAACAAATGTACCATGGTTTTACTGAATTACAGATCAGTTACACAGAGTGAAATATTCTTTCTTGATATTTCAGGTTTGCAGATTATGGTTGTATGTTACAAGTGAGAGATGTCAAGTTTTTTCCTGATGGCCGTTCAGTAGTGGATACAATAGGCCTGAGCAGGTTCAAGGTCTTGAGCCATGGACAAAGAGATGGGTACAATACTGCAAATATTGAGTATCTTGAAGATAAAAAGGTACTAAAATAAAACTGGAAAGTAGTAGTATATGTATCATACGTGAGAAAATATACTGTAAACGCCTAATATTTGTTTTACTGGTATGTACAAATTCGGGTATTTCAGCATCCTCCTAATCAAGGAGGGAGATTACTTGGATTGACCATTCTTTACTTTGACATTACTAGGGCTTTACACAGTAATAGAAGAACCTCTAGTCTAAGTTTTAAAAAAACAAAGCGTTGATATAAATAGCTCCTTTTGTGTTGTTTTTTTTGTTTTTGGGTATATTCACTATAACTTTATTATTTACCATCACTTTAACATCAGGTTGAAGGACAAGAATACGAAGAGCTTCTCCAATTACACAATTCTGTGTATGATCAAGCCTTGGCCTGGTTTTCCTCTCTTAAGGACAATCTGAGGGCACAAATTCTCAACCATTTTGGGTCAATGCCAAGCAAAGATCAAGATCCACAGGTCAGTATGTGATCACAGGGCACATTTATGAATAGTAGTGGATAGAAAACCGATAAACACATTTAAGTCATGGTTCTAATCTTTTCCAAGTTGCATACTAGCCTTTCTCAGTGTAAGATATGAAAACTCTAGCTTTATTGTGTGCAGCATCAGAATACTGTCACAAGTATGGTGGGGTTGGATAGTTCTGAAAGGAACCTAAAGGCCCATGAACTCTGTCACTTTGACTAGCAGCACAACTGTTCTTAATGGAATGTATACACATAGTCAACACTTTCTGCTACTGCAAATTTAAGTTTCATGTTTTTGGAAAAAATTAGTGAAAACCTTCAAATTGTTTATTTCTTTCCAACTCTTACAAGCCCAAACCAATTAATAAACACATTTAAGTCTGTAAATTACCATGTTGGATTTACTATTTGGCTTAAATAAGGTTATGTTCACATGGCATATTGTGGCGCATACTGTAGGTGCTGCCATACGCCGGGTGTTTTAGAAATACAACCAGCTGGCTCCCATAGACTTTAACTTTCCCCAGCGTATGAATGTAGGGAAGAAGTTACATGTCATTTCTTTCTCCTGGCGCTTAATATGCATCTGGAAAAACAGCAGGTAATCCTAGCTCTCAATCAGAGCTTTGAATTACCATATTTGCGGTCCATACTTCAGGCGTATTGCAGCGCAATTACGCCCCGAAATACAGACCGCAAATATGCCGTGTGAGCATACCCTTAGGGTGAGGAGCTATATGCTTTATGTGCAGGATGCAAAAGTATGATCAGGCTTTCACTTCCTGTGGGTAGTTCTGAAGCAGTGACTGACATTTTAGCTCTGCTGTTTCTAGCTGAACCTGTAAGAGGGACACTGGGGAATGAGAGGTTTTAACAACCGGACACAAGACTACAGAGCTCTAAAGGGTTAGAGTTTGTTAGTAAGAAAGATAAACAAGCTCCTGTGCTGCTGATAAGTCACAGCAGGGACTGACGTCACCATCCCGCCCTGGGATGCTAGAGCTGAGAGAGGTGGTCAGTAACCTAGAGAAGTTTTTATAGACAAGCAGGAGATGAGAACTGCTGTAATTCTTTAATGAAGAAAAATCAGAACAGCAATGTATTTGATAATAGCCTTTTATCTTTGCCTACATATTTAAAGATAATCAGTGTGATGGAAATACCCCTTTAAATTGACCTTTTTTTATTTCAGTCAAATTCAAGTGGTCCAGCTTGGTGTTGGTGGATGTTAGCAGTGCTGCCCCTAGAAAACAAGGCTCAACTTACAATCCTGGCCATGACATCTTTGAAAGATCGCCTACAGGCCATCAGACGGGTCTTATTATTTGTTACTCGTAGAAGACCCAGATGACAGAGGTTTTCATCTGACATTGTGACTTTATTATTAATAATATTATTATATTTTTATTTTAAGAAAACTTTTTTTTCTCTGCACTGAGGAACACTTTTTTGGATATTCATTGTCTCAGAATTTCTGAACTCTTTCTGTGAAAATACCATGCAGTGAATGAACAACATTGCTACCTGGTTTATCTTGCCTCCATGCACTCTGCTGGTGTTTGATTATCATCAGATGAGAATTTGATGACTAGCAATCACCTGGGGTGCCTTTGTATGGACACAAATGAAATCTTTCAGCTTGGGTATTGTCTATGTATTTTCATATTCTGCTGCATCTTCAAATGTGTTGTTAAACATACAGTAGTTATATGCATAAACTAAGGGTGGGAGAGACCAAAGAGTGACCACTTGGCAGCTTTTTAACAGCTACGCACTTAACGAAATTTCATAACTGTTAAAGGGGTTGTCTCACTACATTGATTCATCTTACCTCAGTCTGTTTTCTTGGTTTCATTTTGAATTCAGGGGCGTATTTACTGGCTTCCACTAGGCTGAAGTAGAAGCCAGGTCTGCAGCTATAGCAACCAGTGCAGGCCACCTATCAGGAGAGATCAAACAGGTCTGTAGCTATAGCAACCTGAAGAGCTGATGCAGCCTATACAGGAGGGGATATCTCAGAATAGGTAGGATACTGTTAATGGACATATATTGCAAAGTGACTTGTTTTTGCAAGAACTTTAACATAAAAAGCAATCCTTTTAGTGAGACAACCCCTTTAATAGAAAAAAGAATAAAACTTAGTAGGTAGAATTATCTAAAAGGGGATATTCCATAGATGCCTGATAATTGAAGCCCTCACTTCTATCATTCACGCATCTGTTCGAATGGTGGTCCTCCAGCCCACGTCCTGCTTCAACCCCTGACCCATGTTGGGACCCTCATTCACAATATAGGTGCAGGTCCCAGGGTGACATCTGCATCTTGAGTTGAGAATACCCATTTAAAAGATATATGGACATGTAAAATTAAAAAGAAAGCAACTTTGCAAATAGTTTTGATTTAAAAATGTTATAGTGTTTTGCGTGAACAGCTCCAGTGTAGACTTATGTGTCATAGTTGCAGACTAAAAATGAACTGTTGTGTAATCAGATCCTGCATTCATGTTTTTTTTCTTCCATCTACACCCTATTTCTGCCACCATACAGACAGAAGTAGAGGAGACAGAGGAAGTAAAATATCACATTAATACAGGATGAAGCTGCTTAAAAGGTTTATCTGTAATATGTAGCCACTAAGGTCCCATTCGCATCATGTTACTCCCAACATTTAGGGGGACATGTATGAAAACTGTCTTGGTCTAAGGATTTCTTTGTTGCCTATAGCAACCAATCAGAGTGCCCCTTTCATTTTTTTAGAGCACTCTATGAAATTAAAGGGGAACTCTGATTGGTTGCTATGGGCAACAAGGAGAGCCTTAGACCTAGACAGTTTTCATACGTGTGGCCCTAAATATTGGGAGGAACATGATGTGAATGGGACCTTAGTGGCTACATATTACAGGAAAACCTTTTAGAGCATGTTCACAAGACGGATTTGGCCGCGGCTTTCGACGCGGTTTCCGCGGCCAAAACCTCGGCCAAATCGCGCCCAGTTTAGTAACATGGTTTCCTGTGGGAAACCGCGTAATTGTTCACACGCCGCGGGTTTGGACGCGCGATGTTGCCGCGGGTGTCGCCACGGTTGGTGCGCAGCTGGCGGCGCGGTTTTCCCCCTGGCTATTAATTTGCATGGGGGCAAACCCTCGCCGCGACCACGCCCAGCGCCTGCGCCGCAAACCCGCGTCGGGAGACGCGAGTTTGCGGCGAGGTCAGGACAAGGTTTTGGCCGTGATATCATAGCGCATTATTTGTTTAGCTTTGCTACATCTGTATGCACATTTATTGCTAGAGCTTACCAAGACAGACCGGAAGGGATGTACAACCTCTCGTCCTCCATCTAACACACATTTTACATTGAAATGTGTATTGGGTGGCTGTTGGAGCTCAGGAGGAGGAGATGAAGACTGACTGGCTTCCCCAGAGGGAACTCCAATGATGTCCAGATAAGGACTGATCTGTGCTTAGGTCCCATAATAGTCCTAATGAAATTTGGTCTATCTGTCAGTATCTGTCAACACAGGTCTATGAAAAACGGCAGCACTCCACTGTATCTCAATTATTGAGATGCCCAAAAAGATTTCCATGTTGCTGTCTGTGAGCTTTCTTATATTTGACATTCAAAATTTTTAGCGCTTTTGGCTGAGTTTAGGCCTAATAAATCTACATCCGGTGTTCAAAGTCTGCTTCACTTAACCCTAAGGCTATGTTCACACGGCTTAACTGCGGGGCATAATTCCGCCCCGCAATTACGCCGTGTGGCCGGGGGAGCGAGCGGGGGGCCGGCACTTCGCCGGCCCATAGACAGTCATTGCTAGCGGCGCGTATACGCCGCTAGAAAGTTACCTGTCAATTATCTCCCCCCACGGCGTATTCGCCGAGCAGGGAGAGGAGACGTAATGCATAGTTCTCTATGAGAACTGTGCATTACCGTAGTTACTGGGACGGATTCAGCCCGTAGTTGGCGCACTTCGGCGCGTAATTACGGACTGAATTACGTCCCAGAATAAGCCGTGTGAACATGGCCTAACAGCTTAATAGCTAGAAACATAAATGAATATTCCATATATAACACTTAGATACTATTTCTGTCACAGGTTTGGTCTCTCCTCCTCTTACTTTAAATGAATGATCATATTTGAGGGATTTTTATACTATTAGTGCATTACTATGATCAATGTGTATTACTTCTCAGACCCAAACATTAGCGAGAACATGAAGATAATAATTTTGAAAGTTAGTGCACATAATAAAGATTATTTTACGTGTACCTCCGGCTGTAAACTACTTTTTTTATTTCAACATTCTGTTTAAAGGGGTTGTCCTAATGGCACATCTTTGCTTCCGAAGGCATGTATAAATAGATGTATTGAAAATACATTTTAACTATGCATTCACACAACTATTAGCTGATTTCTCTTTTCTATACTACCCTACTGTGGCTCTAGAACACTTTATCAGACAGCAGAACCTTAGACCACACAACCACCCGCTTCCCTACTACAAATACATGTCCCTGCTCCCTTCTGTGTGTTGTGTATAATGCAAAATTATGCATAAATGTAACTTCCTTTAAATATTATCCTTGGTAGTAGCAGGTCCTTTGTGCACACTCACATGGAAGTAACACACCATGGAGAAGTGCTAACAGCAAGAGCTGAAGTGGAGAACAGGTGTAGGTCAACGGTACATGCCTGACCTCCGGAATGAAAATGGCAAAACTGTTCATGTGCAGTCACAAACAGAACCACTGTAGAGAAACAGTAGTAAAAAAAACTGTGCATGTGCATCCTTTGCCTCATTTCCTTTCACATGTAGCCACTAAGGGTATGTTCACAGGCTTATTTTGGGGTGCATTTCGCTGCATATTTTGCGGCGTTATGCGCTTAATACGCGGGGAGATGCGCCCGATAATTACGGTAATCCATAGCTCTCATAGAGAACTATGGATTACGCCTCCTCTCCCCACTCGTACAATACGAGTGGGGAGTAATGCATGTCTATGGGGCCTGCATGCTGCCGCCCCCCCGCGCACCGTGGGAGTACGCACTGATCAGCGCAAACTCCCAAAACATGATGTACTGCGGCACGTACTGTACGCGCCGCAGTATATTGTGTGAACATAAGGCGAAAGATCTGAATTCAGTTCCTTTAGACGTCAATAGAAGGCTTGTTTAGTACTCGCGAAAGTCCTAGTGGTGGTGGGCTAACAAGATTTATCTAAGGATAATGGAGCTCCTTCCCCTCAAAAACATAAAGGTACGGAAATCAGTTTAAAGCTGGAGGTACACTTTAAACTACAGCAAATCATCCAAAAGCCGCTCATAAGACCATTTTAATCAACACCATGTCTACAGTCACCACTGCAGATTTCCCTCAAAGATGGACATTCTCTTGACTTGTGTACAATGGTAAACTAGAGCTATGGGTTAAGTATCACTACTGTAATTTGCAACAAATAGACATGCCAGGTTGATGATCAGATGACACCTACTGACTGCTCTGGTTTCTAACACATTGGTGTCTTAATTTATGCTATAATTTCAGATGTGTTGTCCATTTCCTCTTGTTCTAGATCTTTAATAGCTTTTTCATTGAAGATAATGGTGTGTTTTAGGACTAAAGAATCTTCAAGTACTTTTTGAAAACCAGCATTTTACCACACTTTGTGCCTGCGCTGAAGTTGATTGAGCCTCCGTCCATGTCTATATTATTGCAATATGTATTCTGTTGTGTTTTGTGTCAAACCATAAATTTATTAAGAGCGAAGACAACATTGGTTTTACTTCCTTCAATGTTAGAGAACATCGTCACTCTTGCTGCAAGACACTGTCTAGGTAATCCACATCTTGTGGAGATGTACCACAGCAATGACTCTGGGTCCATTACTCAGACTTTATCTACATGTCTTCCCTGCTGTGTGCTTGGGATAAAACAAATAAAAAGTATTTTTATGTTTTAAATGTATCGTGGATTTACATCCAGTTAGACTAGAAGATCATTTCACAGTAACAAGGGAACAACTTTGCCTTGGTACAGTTGCTGTAAATTGGTTATCATTGGAACCCCTGTCATATAGTCTGTACTAGTATACTTAGAGGATACAACACTGTGAACAGTAAGTTTTAATATAACTATAATGTACCAGGTATGATTTTCATTGTATACTCCTAAACAGTTCTGATGATGCCATTTTAAAGGTAATTATAAAAACTAACCCAAAGAAACAATGGCTACTATGCTGCAAACATGCACCTCTATAGACTGTCAATAATTGATTCTGCAACCTTGATTATTTGGACTGTTTCTATATAGTAACTGAGCAAGTACTTAGTTTCAAGTATCTTTCTCGCGTCCTAGATCACTTACCCTTTACCTTTTGTGAAAACTAGGGAGTTGCTGTTGTCTCATAAAGATAGCCCTGTCTATAAGTCCAACTAGAATATTTGGACACAATAGAATGTGGTTTCCTCTTCCATCATCTTTGTGCTGGTGATGTCAAGAGCCTGCCCAGCAGCAATTAAAATAACACATTGGCTTCACTATTACAAGGGCTGTCTATATTGAGATAACACTTAATAGTGTGGTTGGATGAGGAGTCAGTTAAAACTAAAGCTTCAGTTTAAATCATGCTATAAAGGTCTGAAGGAGATTAGAAAAAACATGGCCGTTTTCTTCCCGAAAGTGCCAGCTCTATTCATTGTTTGTGCCTTGTGTTGCATCATAGCCCCAGTAATAACCCCTTAAAGGGGTTGTCTCACTACAAGGATGGCTTTTTATGTTCAAGATCTTGCAAAAACAAGTCGCTTTGTAATATGTGTCCATTAACGGTGTCCTACCTATTCTGAGATATCCCCTATTGTATGAGCTGCATCAACTCCTCAGGTTCCTATAGCTATAGACCTGTTTGTCTCCGGATAGGCTGCCAGCACTGGTTGCTATAGCTACAGAGCTGGTGTCCTCAGCAGCTCATACTGCAGCCCAGTAGAAGCCAGTAAAGCTGGTAAATTAAAAAGGAAACTGAGAAAACAGGACTGAGCTAAGATAAATTGATGTAGTGTGACAACCCCTTTAACAAGAGTGGCACTAATGCTAGCTCTTAGTGGAAGAAAGTGTCCATGTTCTCACACAACCCATTTAAATTAATTGACTATTCCCTTAAACACAACTGAAATGGGTATACATAGAAGAAATCTAGTCAAATCAATCTAGATAAAGGAGAAAACCTATGTTACTCAAAAATTCTAGCCATTTTTGAGGCTGCTACTTGACCTTCATTTAAATGCATACAGGAGAATAAAGCATTGATAATGAAGACATCAAGTTAGACCCTACAGTTTTAGACAGCATGTTTAGTTATTGTCTTTGTCATCAGGAATTATGTACATTTTCAGGGCTGCATTTATTTAAGATTTTTTCTATAATAATATAACCTCATAATGTTTTGCACAAGATAATATCTTGGAAAACAAATCTGTTAATTTTATGCAAACTTTAGACACTGAAAGTAATAAAATGAATGTGCTAATTTGGGTCCCAATATTAAAGGGGTTATCCCATTAAAACATTTATCACCTGTCCCCTGAATATCAAAAATCTAGTTAAAGGCGTTTTGCGGTCCAGTAAAATCCTTTCTGAGGGTGGCTTGTAGGTCACTATGAGCAGGCCTCAAAGAATGGGGAGATGGCTGTGCTTACGCAGCTCTCCCCTATTCATGTCTATTTGAGATCCAATCTAAGCCAAGCATACTATTTTTTCAGATGGCAAAACCCCTTTAATTTAATTTACTGGTGAGGGCTTATGCCAGAATCTAATGTTAAATTTTGCCTTCAGCTATATTGATCCTTAAGCTATGGCTCTTTAACAACCTGGTGCCCCCTAACCAGGCACTACCACATCTTGCACTGCAACTTCAATGTTTCTATATGAGAAAAGGTAAAAAGTGACTCCTTAGTGATGGGTACTTGCTAACTCAGAAAAAGCTCCTTAGTCTATCTAGTTTCTTTATCATGCATGGTATTACACAATATCTGAAGAGTCACATTTTTATACTCAATGACAATAGTTCAGGTTTCTCCAATTTCACCAGCCCAACAAAAGCTGAATTTCTTGATTGACAGTCCAGGCAACTGGTGCTTCGATGATGTCTTAGTGCTTCTGAATCTGCTCAGTCCCAATGGTTTGTGAAGCTATATGTACAGACAGAACCAGAATAAGTAACACCACAAGAAAGTGCTCCAGGGCTTCTGTGCGTGCTCTGGAGCAGCTGCATAATATGAAGCCAGTGCTCAGTCCAGTGACCGGACCCAGAAGAAACGTTGGCACTTACACAACAACTGCTTAAAGGGAACCTGTCACATAGGTTGTGCCCCCCTTGCCGAGGGCAGCACAAGCTAGTGTCAGATCTGCTGTTCCCAGCGCTGCGTCCCTTAGGCCCCGTTCACACGACGGATTTGGCCGCGGTTATGGCCGCGGGTTCCGATGTGGTTTCCGCGGCCAAATCGCTTCTAGTTAATTAACATGGTTTCCTATGGGAAACCGCGTTAATATTCACACTGCGTGTGAAGAACTCTCCTGTCAATTCCTGACAGCGAGTTCTCTGCGCGGCGGCCGCGCGGTGCGTCGGGAGACGCGAGTTTGCGGCGCGGTCCGACGAGGACTTGGCCGCGGGAACCACGGCGAAACCCGCGGCCAAAACCGTTGTGTGAACGAGGCCTTATTCTGTAAGATGCAGCGGTTTCAGAGCATTTACCCCTTAAATCTTATTCATGAGCAGGTGTTAGCTCCACCCACCAAAGGCTAGCCCCGCCCACTGACAGTTATTCACATGTTTCTACCTATTCAAAGTAATAGGTTTGTCAGTTGAGGTGGGCGGGGCTAGCCTCCGATTGGCCGGGTTTGGAAAAACTCTTCTGGCTGAAAACTGCAGATTTAAGCATTAAATATACGAAAACTACAGCATCTTCCAGAATAAGGGACACAGCGCTGGAAACAGCAGGTCTGACACTACCTTGTTCTGTCCTCAGCCAGGGGGGCAAAATCTATGTGACAGGTTCTCTTTAAACATTGCCATCACTGCTAGAATAAAGTTCTGGTCGGATAACCTGACAACAAGCAATAAACAAAGAAGAGAAGAACATAACATTAGCTAAATAGTACATCTTTTTAAATAACGGTATTAAAGAAGTAATTTAGTAAAATGTTATGGAAACACATTAAAATATTGATGTTGCAGTGCAAGTTTCCTGCAGCTAAATGTACAGAAGTGCAAGATAAATGTTTGCCAATAATAACATGATCTAAAACTGGCATATTGTTTACTGAAGCTTGCGCTGTACCACAGACTTTCCCTGATATACCCCAGTAAGCATTATATTGTATTGTTCTAGATTATTAGTAGAACCCACCAAGCTGCAACAGTTTAATGAAGTAAAACACACCTTCATCTAAGAGTTTGGGTCATGGCTAATAAAAGTCTGCCATGTAGCCTGCTAGGCAAGACATTCAGAAAATGACTGCTAGAAACTTGTAAGGCGGCAGTATCATTAACACTTTGTCATCTGTGTAGCATCTAATTTTTCTCACTGGATTTTAGTACCTTTTTCCAGCAAGAAAATGTATGTAGTAAAAGCATTCATAATGTTCCTTGTAATGGTCTCGCATAATATGTTAAAATTATTGTATGTGGTCAGATAAATGTTACAACTGGTCATGATTGTAAATCATTAAATTAAATCTTGTTCAAAATTCGAGAAATTGTTTTCTTAATTTTTCTTTTATTAAAACTGAAGTTTCAGGGTTTCGATCTTGGTCAGTCTTCAACACTCCATGCGCTTATCTTTCTGACTGCCAATATATTTAGTTTCTTATACTTTATTTCTCTTCCTGTCCCTTCCTTTTGTGTTTTCCTTTGTCTTTTAGTCCATGTTTGCCTACATGTCCGAAATTAGCTATGGTTTTTGAGAATGGGCTGCTTTATTTGTGCTTAGCAACCGTGTTTGAGCCCAGGTTGGGTTACGCCCAGCTAATGTATTAGTGGCTGTCGGCTGAGCAGCATGTCCCGACCACCTCTAAGCCCTGATGAAGCCAGGTTAGCTGGCGAAACATGTCGGGGAGGTCAGATATGACGTTTTAAATTGTGATTTCTCACCTCTATCTACAAGGGTCACCTGCTGCAGGGGTGTCACAAGGGGGCCTTATTTGTTCTGTGTCCATGAGATTAGGGACAACTGCCCAAGTAGTAGGCTTGGGATCCCTTACTGGAGCTAGTACTTTGCTATAGATATAAGGCTCTCCTGTTAATAGGTGGTGCTCCACCAGACTTGCTATAGAAAAGGAGTTATTCCTTCTTTCAGAAGCAAAAAGGGTTAAATGGTGAGGTAAGAAATCAGGTTTTTAAATAGTGTGTATAGAGGTTAAGAGTTAGATATAATAAAAGTTACGTTTTAGTGTTTAAAAGAGAGAACTGATAGAGTTTAAGTTTGCCTACGGCAAAATAGTAAATATAGTGATCAAAAGTCACTCTCTGTTCTCTTGCGAGATTCCCAATTTTTTGGAGATTATGTAATTGGTGAATGCACCTCCTGAGGTAGACTATTAGGGCTTGTTCACATGGCTGATTTGGGTACTGATTTCAGCCGTACTGCGCGCTGTATTTGCGCTGCAGTACAGCTGAAATCTGTCTCTGTCATTACGGTAATCCACAGTTCTCATAGAGAACTATGGATTCCGTCTCCTCTGCTCGGCGAATACGCCGAGCGGGGAGAAAGTGACGTGTCCATTATTTACGCCGTGTGTACTTGCCGTGAATAATGCATGTCTATGGGGCCGGAGAGCTGCTGGCCCCCGCTGCACGGCAGCCGGCGTAATTGCGGAGCGAAATCTGTCCCCGCAATTACGTCGGCAATAAGCCGTGTGAACTAGCCCTTAGCCATTCCATGGCCGCACAATGTATTCCTACCCTTAAGCTCTTCTGAAGACCACACTTTTTTTTGTCCCACACCGAAAGCATGCACCGTTGACAAATAGAGCAAACAGTCTAAATAGACCTACGATTAGTCTTAAAATCTATAGGCCGGCCATGGCTATGTCACAGTATCCATTGGGGTAACAATTCTTGTGATACCCTGTGGGATACCTGCATCAAAAAGAAAATCCAGGTGTGAACCCACCCCAATTTGAAAATTCAAGGGTCCGTGACACAGACGTGGATGGCTGCAGTTACAAAAGCTACACTTTGGTTGTTCTCATATCAACTACTCAGAAGAAACAGATTTTCTGTGTCAAGATCTAGGTGGTTGAGAGTCTTTAAGACAATGGTCCATTGGCCAACAGACAATTGTAGCAGGATAGCATGTTTCTTGTGGTATCCCTCAAGGTACCTTTTCCCCCTGATACTCCGGATATGTTGCAGTTTTCGTTGGGAGTACCTTTTTTTTCCGATGTCTTGATGAATACCTGCAATGTAAAAAAAAAAAGTTGAGATGTGAACTCACCCTAAGGCTAGGTTCACACAGCTTTATTTGCTACATTTCAGGCATCCGTCCGCTATGTGTGAAGAAAGTAGCCGCCTATCACACTTTTCAGTCCCACAGGTAAAGCATATACTGCCAGGAAGTAGAGTAAACATAGTCCAGATAGGACTATATTTGCTCTATTAATCTCTATAGGGCTGCGGGGGCTACAGCACAGATTGCATTGATGTAACTTTCTTTATAGTACCCTAATGGATACCTTGAACGTAGCATAGAACACCTTGTGAACCCAGCCTTACTATAACCAGTTACCAGTCTGAAGAGTCTTTGACCTTTCTCATTAATTGAGCGCAATTCTCTGTAGATTCTGTGGTGCATGAAAAACCAAGACCATCAGCATTTTCTGAGACACACGTATCATTGTCTGGCACCAATAATAATTATACGGTCAGTCACTTGGATCATATTTCTTTTACATTCTGGTGCTTCATCGTAATAAACCTTTTGTCTGCATAATTTTATGCATTGAGTGGCAGATGATTGGATGTTTTTATAGATGACTAGGAATTACTCTCTTAAACCCTTAAGAAACCGTGACAAATTATAACCTCATGGTAACATAAAGGTTATATGGAAGCACAGAAACCTATCAGCAGCACTCTATGAACGCTAAGAAACAGTCAAACAAAAAATGTATGTACTATATCAAAATGCAGTACTGATACTTTTTGGTTACATGAAAACCTGAGGCTCTTAGCGCACATTTTTGATCAAAACTGTGAGGGCCCTATCTACACAGTCCACAAAAACAAGCCTTCATACAGGTCTATAAATGGAAAAATAAGAAAGAGAGATTTCCATAATTCCCTTTACAACAATCAGTCCTTAATTGTAGAATGGATAACATCCATAGAGCCAGATCCTATACAGGACACAGCAAATACCACTTACGTGTATGAACCGAACTGATGAAGCGATACATCCCCTTTAAGATAGATATATTTATATAGATATGGTGTGTAGTTGTGTGTATGTATGTATGTATATATATATAATATTATATATATATATATATATATATTAAATATATATATATATATATAATATAATTTTTTTTTTTTTATATATATATATATATATATATAGTATTTTGCACCTCCAAAAACAGATGACACAAATTGTTTCTTTAGTTTTTGCGATTTCACCTAGCTGGGGCAGGTTCAGCTGAAAGCCCTGTGCGTCCAGTCAGGACCAGGAATTAGAATTTGTCCCGTGGTGGGGTGCCTTGTCCCGGTGCCTTGTCCCGTTGTATAAGGCATTAGATTAGTATAGTCACGTTTTGTCAGCTCACCGACTTGTTCATTTCTGATGGTACACAGCACATGGAGGCATGGACTAAGTCTGGAGCCATCTACTAACAATTCTAATAGAAGTAAGAATCTCAAGCGTCCAAATTCAATAAAAAAAAACTTTTATTCATGCAAAAAAATATAAAATCACATAACGTAATCCATTGAAGACACTTATTAGATAAGTTTCCTCAGATTTAAATACTGGTACCTGGAAGTTAGGTGACAGTTCTTGCTGTTGCCCTGAATTTTTCCATCACGTGACATTTGTCATGTAAACTTTTGGGGCTGCATTCTGTTCACAATGTATTAAGGTAATGCACTAAGTTTGATCATGTACTGGGATGCCACAAAGAGTATGCCAAATAACCATGGGTGTCACTATAGCCATAGCAGCTACTATGGGGCACGCTCCGCTGTAAGAACATTGCACCTTTTTGTAGGTAAAAGTGCTTGTTTTTCTGCTATTTGGCAATACTAGGTGGGTTTTGTGATATATATTATTATTTACTAGTATACTTTTACTATTGCTACTTATGCTGTTTCAGTTTCCTGTCATTAGGTAGTGTGTCCCTATGAATTCTTGTTACGCCCCTTTAAATGACAAACCTAGCTCTGCTACATCAGTACTGCAAATGGGGATGAGGTTAACCTGTCCTACTCCTGTTGTGCAATTGAAAATTGTATTCAATCATTTCTTATATTTTTCTGTGAAAGTTAAGTGACAATCACTATAACTGCCATGTCAGTTTCCATTTCAAGTCATGAACAAGGAATCATCGCATTAACAACATAATACAAGACAAGGTTCAGTATCACTACTAAGGCTGCCATCAGTAATTTTAGGGTCCATACAGTAGAAGCATCTGGGCCCCCTGGCCATTACCAGTTCCTAACATGAACCATATCAGTGGGCTCTTTTTTTAAATTTGATTGTGGCCCCTGAAACGATTAGTGCTAATATTGCCCTGATGACATCCCTGATCACTGAATTAGTATGTAGATTAGCTGTTTAGAACTCTAGGAAAGCTACATGACAACCCCATATAATTGAGAGAGTCAATTTCTTACCACCCAGCTTTCCCAGAAATCTACATAACACAGCATCACCAATATTTCCAATATTCAAAATGTTAAGTTAAAAGAGTTGTCTCGCTACAAGGAATGTTTTTTATGTTAAAGATTTTACAAAAACAAGTCACTTTACAACATATGTCCATTAACAGTGTCCTACCTATTCCTAGATATCCCCTCTTGTATGGCTGCATCCGCTCCTCAGGTCACTTAGCTACAGACCTCTTCGAACTCTCCTGATAGGCTGACTGCACTGGTTGCTATAGCTACAGACCTGGCTTCTACTGCAGCCTAGTAGAAGTCAGTAAACACGCCCCTGAATTCAAAGTGAAACCAAAAAAACAGGATGAATCAATGTAGTGAGACAACCCCTTTAAATACCTAAATTTGTCTTGTTTTCTCTAACTTCTCTAAAACAGCAATGCCAAATCTATACTTTTTCTTTTTGATGTTTTCCACTTTTCATCATGTCTATGTAGACCTATCAAGATAGCAGTAGCAATGTTACTCTTGTCATTCCAGTTCACTGCCTACTGCTATAATGAGATTACCTTACAGAAAAACTCTTCCCTGTGCATTAGGTTATAAACTGTGGTTTGTTTACCCTGTCATTAAGGAGTTTTAGATCAATTTTACACACAGCACTTTTTGGAAAAACAGGCCAAAGCAGAAAGTGTATAAAGCACAGGGGAATAGTATCATTCCTTCCTTTATATGTTCCATTGTATTTGAATGCACTGGTGACTTTGGATGTAAATGGAAAAGCTGTATGGGGAAACTGCTCTTAAACTTTTGGGCTAACTGCAAGAGTTTTTTTTAGTTTTCAAATTACCTTTTTAATGCATAGTATTGCTGAAATAAAAACAAGCACACATTTAAGAAAAAATGTTTTCCAGTTTTTCCTGGATATTGACAGTGTCCCATTAAGCTATCTTACATATGAGAAAGGACTTTTTAAAACCTGCACTATTTATGAAAAAAATTATGGATTTTCTCAGTGTGCAGTTTCTCTGAGCCACAGCAAACATTAGAGTCTCACTTTCTGGTCAGGCTGTAGGTGGGCCTTTATCAGGGATTGACATATCAGCTCTGCTGTTCCTAGCTGTTCCTGTTAAGTGATATGACTTTTTAGGAGATTTATAAAGTATAGAAGAAAAGACTGCAGAGCTCTAAAAAGTGAAAACTTTTCATTTCGTTAGGTAAACAAAGTCTATTGCTAGAGATAAGACTGCAGAGAGTGACTCACCATGGTCAGAGCTGACTGATGGCAGCTTAGAGCAATGAGACACGAGAGAGCAGGGAGAGATGGTCGGTAATCAGAGAAACATGTGCACTCTAAGAGGAGATAAAATCTTCTTTGTCTCATGACCAAAGCAAAATCTAAAACTGCAATGTATTTGGTAGTCTTCATTGCCCTTTTTCTACATGTTAAAAGCCAACTATTTTGGTGAGAAATCCCCTTTAATGGGGTTTGGCCAAAAAGTAATATTGATGTGGGAAGCTTGCAAATTAAATAATAAACATTTTAACCATTCATCATTATTAAAAATTCTGTGCCATTTTTGTTTTAGCTGCTACCTTAGTTATCCATAGTGTATAACTCATCTCTAGAGGATATGACCAAAGATGAGAGCACCTCAGTCCTGGCCGCACATGCTCAGACATCACTCCTCCTCTCAGGCGCCTACCGTCAGTCTCTTCCCTGCCTAGAAATCACACACACTCATTCACTGCTGTCATTCTCCTCCTGTCTTCTGTACTCCTTAGTAATTACTTAAACAGTGCAAATAAATAAAATGTTTGGTTCCTGCAGGGATTTGAACCTAGGAACCCTATGCTGAAAGGCAGAAATGCTAACCTCTCAGCTACATTGTAGCTGCTCACAGTTCTTTTCATAAACAGTGTGTCTAGAGGGAGCACACTGTGGAAAAAGACATGGTGATGTCAAGCCTTCTGGGTCACAAATCCTCTTTTGAGCACACTGCAGGCTGAAGCAAGACAAGACAGGCATGAAACACCTTTGTGGAAAAACAACTTTAAGACGGTTAATTGAATCGCTACAAGTGAATATTTTGCTGCACACTAAAATATAGAATCATGTGTGGAATATGTTTACAATTGTAAATAAGTGAACTGTTTCTCCTAGCTCCTAACTGTGCAAATCAGTTAGGCCCACTGTATCGAAAAGGCTACCATACATGATACATTGTTGAAACTGTTTTCCCATCTATATTTCCAAGTCTAATTAAAAATGTTATGGTGAGCAAAGACATCACTATCTTCAGGGATTCCTTTTTTTCCCTTGTCAACCATCTCTTTTATACATGCTAAATTATTTCAAATTGTCTTCATTTTTCATGATAACTGTAAGGATTTGTTCACACAACCAATTCTGATGCAGATTTCATGTCAAAATCTTCTTAGAATTCCTATTGATTTCAATAGGATGCAGATTACATGCATCAGTGCAAATTCACTAAATCTTATGACCTTGATTTCATGAATCTACACCATGATCCCCGTCAAAACACAATTGGGCTGTCTTTTAAATAATCTGCATCAAAATGTATGCCCCCAAAAAAATATTGAAATCTATGTCACATCCATTTCGATTTAAAGATCCAGGTCTAAAATCCATACAAAAAAGCACAGATTTTAGACGCATATTCCACATCGGATTTGTTCATGTAAGAATTTGTTGTCTGAACATACTCTTAGATGCTCTAAGTTAAACATATTAGTGGGTAGGGGTATGGTCACATGACATTTAGTGGTACACAATTTTGGATGCTGTAAACGCTGCGCATTTACACTTTGAAATTTCGGGCTTTCAAGCCCTTAATTTCAAAGCGCAAACACTGTGCAATGTAGCGAGGCAGATTTGTGCCTTCCATACATTTTGTATTTCGCGACGCTTAATATGCTTGACATGTCATTTCTTTTTATGGGCGTACATGACGCACTTTAAAATACGTCCTATAATCATCACTGTCTGAACGACAACGTTGATTTTACTAGTGCCATTCTTTTACCGAATTTGCGGGGCATATTTTATGTGCATTTCGGCACAATTACGCACCAAAATACGTCCCGTGAAGATATGTTGTGTGAAGATACCCTAGCACTGCACATGCTCAATAGTGCTCACTGCTTTCAAGAAGACTTAAGCTACAAATAGTTTGCATGTTATTGGCAGCGCAGTAAACAGATACCCAATGACCATTAGGATATATTCATACGGCGTAATGTCCTTCTGTACTGTGGCGCGTAATTACACTTCAATACGCCCGAAGTAATGGACCGACATTACGGTAATTCATAGCTCTGGTATGGAAGATTCCATCCTTACCAGTAAAGAACTATCTATAGAACTTTTCAGCTTGCATGACTCATTTGTTGAAACTGTAAATGGTGTCCCTATTAGCATGATTTCTGCACTGAGCTATGTCTTGAGATAGCAAACTTCTAAAATGTTAATGTGTATTATTTCTCTAAACTTAATCTGCACCATCAAACACAATTTCCGATAGTCTAAAATACATGTACAGAAAATTTCAAATCTGTTAAAATCGCCGTGAATAATTGACGTCACTTATCTCCTCATGTGTACAATACGATCGTATTGTACGTGCAGGGGGATGAAGCGTAATCCATAGTTCTCTATGAGAGCTATGGATTACCGTAATTGCGGCGCGCATCTCGCCTCGTATTAAGCGTAATATGTGCCGAAATACGTGCCGAAATGCACCACCAAATAAGACGTGTGAACATACCCTAATGATTACAGTTAGGACAGTGATGGCCAACCTTTTGAGCTCAGTGTGCCAAAAAACCAAGCATAACTCGGGTGGTGTGTCACTTCGAGAAAAATCCATAATTGTATGATATTTGTAGCTCTAGTAAAAAAAAGTTATAATTTTAATATGTACTGTATTTATTAATAAAGCAAAAACAAATAATTATTTACCTTACCTGCTTTTTGTTGCCGAATTTCATTGGCTAAATCTTCAATTGAAGGCTGGTATTTTGTACACTGCAAGCCCAAGCAGTCACTACTAACTTCAGTCAGTTGATTTTATTGGTTTAGATATTATTGAATGCTGAGAATAAGGTCACACAAAAGTAACGTAGAGGGAAAAATTGTGAGTAAAGCCATTGCTAGATTCTTCAAAGTGCTAAAAGTGTCCCCAGTATTGTGTAAGGAGCAACAAATGCCTGAGACAAATCTGAGGCTGGGAGCAGTGTTTGCAGCTGCCTTGGTACAAATAAGGTAACGTTAGAGTAGGTTTCCACCTATATAGAGGTCCCCTTGCTTTTTAGCAGGTGGACTTGAGCAGTTTTGATAAAAAATGTGAAATAAGAACATCAAAATTTTTTCATGTATTCTAAGTAGCAGAAATGCTTTTCCAAAAATTCCTATGTTCTTTTTAATAATTTTTTTAGTGCTAGTAGTGTGCTGCTGATATTGGATTGTGTTTGTATGTTACGGCCACATCAGAGTGCACCTATGCTCATTTTTTTTTTCAATGTTTTTTGGATGTGCAAAACAAATATTGTTTTTTTAGACTTTATGGGGGGAGTGGCTGCCCCCTCGTAGATTTTTTACACTCCACCCACCTGAACAGGCTTTTAAATCAATGCAGAGTACCCTGTAGCTGGAATCTGCTTTCCCTGAAATGTGGAGGTCTGAACAGGCACTAAGAGAGGTAATGTTAGAGTAGGTTCCCACCTATATTGAGGTCCCCTTGCTGATTGGCAGGTGGGCTTAAGCAGTTTTAGTCAAAAATGTGAACTAAGAACCTCAAAAGTTTTTCATGTATTCTAAGTAGCAGAAATGCTTTTCCATAAATTCCTATGTGTCTTTTGATATTTTTAGTGTTAGTAGTGTGCTGCTGATATTGGATTGTGTTTGTATGTTACTGCCACACCAGTGTGCTCCTATGCTCATTTTTTTCAAAAAAGTTTTTGGGATGTGCAAAACCATATATTGTTTTTTAGACTGGGTATAAATCTGGGAGCAGTGTTTGCAGCTGCTTGGGTAAAAGTCTGCTTGCTGCTCTGGCGTCACTAATTGAAGTAAGATGGCGCAGTTTGTACCATGCTTTTAGTAGGAGAGTTGCCATACCTCCAGATGCTGACACTGTCTGCTTGCTGCTCTGGCTTCATTAAGGGAAGTAAAATCACAATCCAATATCAGTAGCACACTACTAGCACTAAAAAACTATTAAAAAGAACATAGGAATTTTTGGAAAAGCATTTCTGCTACTTAAAATACATGAAGTATTATTGATCAAAACTGTTTAAGCCCACCTGCCAATCAGCAAGGCAATCTCAATACAGGTGGGAACCTACTCTATTGCTACCTCTCTTGGTGTCTATTCAGACCTCCACAATTCAGGGAGAGAAGATTCCAGCTACAAGCTACTCTGCATTGATTTAAAAACCTTTACAGGTGGGTGGAGTGCAAAAAAACCAAAGAGGGGGCAGCCACGCCCCCACACAAACAGTCTAGAAAACAATATTTGGCCTACACATCCCCCCCCCAAAAAGTGAGCATAGGTGCACACTGATGTGGCAGCAACATACATACACAATCCAATATCAGCAGCACACTACTAGCACTAAAAAACTATATAAAAAAAAAAGAATCGAGTGATTCCACATGGTATGATTTGAGTGTATTTTTCCACTTTAAGTATTGCACTGAGATTAAACTGCCTTTATTCCCAGCAAGCTCCTTTCAGTTATCTAAATTGTTCAGAAAGGTGTTACAAGTGATAAATCAATTACTATGTTTGAAGTCTGGTGGATTACCAAACACTAATCCAAACACATATCTAAAAGTGTATGTTCACATGGACTCGCCATGTAAACATACCCTAACAGAGATAGTGACAGCTGCAGTCCTCAAGGTTGTATTTAACGCAGCATATTCTATCATACTACAGCTTAATTAAGTAGTTAAAACAATCAGTTGCAACACTTCAAAATTACATTGAAGGCCTAGCCTATTTTATTATTATTATTATTATTATTATTATTGATACTGTTCATATCATTATTGTTATTACTATTATTGCAAAGAGGCTCAGACACTGTAGATATGGTAGTCTATGCATTTTTTATATGTGAAAATGGCCATCAAAGTTTATTCTTTTAGGTACGATTCTTCATTTGAGAAATCCAGCTTCAAAGTATGATTTGAGTGTATTTTTCCTATTGTGTTGTACATTTGAGCTTTTTGTGCAGATATTCAGGTTATTCTAAAAATTTAAATTTTGGAGCTGCAGTTAGCAACATACCCATGAGAGGGCACTTAAATGCAATTTTTCTGTCCGTAATACAAGAATTGCATAGATCTATACCACATTGTAATCAGATTTATTTGGTTTTGCATTATTTTGACTACTGTTTATCAAGTCAAACATAGTACACAAACAGATCATTACAGTATATTTAATGTGTCCCATGATATCATTTTGTATGGGAACGTTTGGAATAATTTTATTACTTCATTTATTTTCTGTTTACAAAATGCATGTTTGACTACGACACCTAGCTTTAGAAATTATTTACAGAACTAGCTAATACACTGGGGCGTACATAGAGCAGGTAGAAACTTGATCAAAATGTTCACCTCTCCTGAATGTGGTGCAAACCAATACACCCTTCTCTCCAGAACATAAAGAACCAAAAGCTGGTTTTACCCCATTATCATCACTTGTCCAAGAGAATTACAGGTTTGGCTTTAAACCAAAAGTAAAGCTAGACTTTTCTGTATGAAAGGCAAAGATTTAGAGCGACATGTATAAATGGGGCTGTGCTAGTTTTGTGGTGCACTTTAAGCCAAAAAACTGTCGTAGCCCTGTCTGATAGATGTATGAATGGTCGCACACCAAAATTTGGCGCAGTCTCCACTAGACGCATCACTTTTGAATGCACCAAAAACGCACGATGAATGCGGCAAAGTTTGGCGCTAAACTGCCATAAAAATCCTTACCATGACAATGTTTGGGGCATAACACTCTTTCATACGTACTATTGTATTCTATACTCCTCATATTGATATAGAACTGGCATGCCGGCGCCAAGTTTTATACATGTCACCCTTAGTTTGGCACTCCCCACACCACATATTGACTTAATAATACATTCATACAGTTGCCAAAAAATATCTATATACAAGGACTAACTAGTAATTCCACACAAAGACCACCTATAGCCATCACAAAGACTAAAATAACCATTAACCCCTTAACGACCGCCCACTGTGTTTTGATGTCGGCTGGTGCAGGTCGTTCGTCTACAGTAAACGTCTTTTGGCTTTGCTGCAGACATCGGAGTTTGCGGCACCCGGTGCCGCAACTGATCCCAGTGCAGCTAGGCGCCGCAAACTTCGATGTCTGTAGCGACGCCAAAAGACGTTTACTGTAGACGAACCACCTGCACCAGCCAACGTCAAAAGAGAGTGGGCGGTCATTAAGGGGTTAATATTGTTCTATACTGCCCATATAGTGGTCACATACCAATTGGACGCTGATTTTTTTCCCCCACAAAACAGTAGTGGCGACACGCCAAATTTCATGCACATTATACTGGCATAGAATATGCCCGATTTATGAACCCGCTCTACAGTGAGTAATAAATCAGGCGCATTATAGCGCTCTGGCGACATTTCTGGGTAAGGTATACCACTTTGAAAGAAATTCCGTAGCGAAGCTATAAATATGTAGCTTTGCTATGGTTCTAGTGCGCCCCATGTGCGGGAGATTTAAACATGTATGAACAGGGCTGTGCCTGATATTGGGTAGCAATGATGCCACATATCTGGTACAGCCCCGTTCATACATTTTGCCCCTTATGTCTATGTTCCTTTGTGGGCACCACTTTTAATTTTAACCCAGTCTTATAGAGTACCAAGCTATGGTGATAGGCCTTTCAATCCATCTAATTTAGCAAATATAAGGTAGCAGAGTATTGTATAGCAGGAAAAGTTGGTAACTACAAAATGTTGTGAAAATGTATTGATTGCAAACTTTATTTTATCATTACATGTCACAAGAAAAGCACCAACATGTTTTAAAGGGTTAAATGACAGCATACATTTGGGTAATAGCCCGTCTCCAGGCTTAACATGATGTACAGTAAGTAGGTGATGCAATGTACCACTGATGCTACTACTCTTTTTAGGTGGTAATTTAGAGAGAATACATGAGCAGCTTGATACATACTTTCTATACCGTAGGTGCTGGTAAGGGTATGTTCACATGGCATTTTTGGATCCGATTTCGGGTCCGTTTTGGATCCGAAAATCGCATCCAAAAACGCAGCAGTGATCAGATCCTAAACGTGTCCAATACTTATCCAACACGCAGCTGCATGTTTGGATGCGTGTTGGATGCAGCAGGATCGCACCCTATAGTTTATAATAGGGCTCCTGCTCTGTCTTTCGCACCAAGAATTGAAAGGTTAATTCTTGGGACGAATCCGAAAGACGCAATGAGACATCTGAATGCCGATGTGTGTTTCAAAGTAAAGGCAATGTTAATCACATTGCTTATTTTTAGATACGTGTTTGGGTCCGTTTAGTGTCCGATAGATGGATCCAAACACGTATCTAAAAATGTATGTTCACACGGACTTAACAGGCCATGTGAACATACCCTAACACTGAAGTGCTAAGCATAAAGCTGCTCACACATTCTTTTCAAGTTAAAGGCTGCATTGAGGTAACCCTTTCAGCAGTAAATTGCATCTCATAAGAGCCGTATTTATATTAAAGGAAAGTGTCATCACGTGAAGTTTTTTTGAAAATGTGCTTTTGTATAATATTTTTTAAAGAATTTTTTTGTTGATTTATTTCTACATGTCAGTATCTATATTGTAAAAAAAATCCTGATATCTTGAAGTTTTCACTTTGGATAGTAAGCCTAATATTATCTTGATATTGTTCGTAGTATAATGTTGTACCGTGTTAGCCATAGAAAGTAGTAGAATAGTGAAGAAATCAGGCGATACCTTTTTCAGGCTAACTGAGTATATTTGATGGTGAGCTTTCGAGAGTGCTAGCTCCCTTCTTCAGACATGATGTTATACAAGAAATTGAAAATTCACAGAGTTTTTATACACAAAAGACATGGACCTTCAAAGGGTCCTAGAACTCATAAAAATAACAAAATGCAATATAAGCAGAGAAGTCATTTACAGCAGGTCAAGACATCAACTATCTGGAAACTTGTGAGGCGTGATGGAGGGGTCAGTAATTCTGAGTCTTATCTCATAGCCATCAGGTGTAATTTGTGGCCATCACAGTTCACACATAGTTTGACATAAAGCTGGCATGAATATTTAGCCCATTTTGCAGAGTCTGAAATTTTTGCATTAATTTAAATTCCCATTCCTTTCTCTCTCTCTGCGTCTTAAAGTGTCCCATTAAAACCATAATTTTCAGATCTTCAATAGAATGGTCATCTCTGGAGAAGTGTTGTGCCACTGGAAGATCAGTTCTGCTGTTATTAATAGTGAATCTGTGTGAGTTCATGCGCTGGCTGAGTCTCTGTCCTGTTTCCCCCACATAAAGGCCTGTGGTCGGACATTGCGCACACATAATCAGATACACCACATTGCTAGACCTGCAGGAAAATGTCCCCCTAATTCTGTGCACCTGCTGGGACTGTGGGACAGGTACACTGTCAGCAGTGTGGATGTGCCTGCAGGTCTTGCACTTGCTCTGCAGGCAGGATGAGGTGCCATTTTCTGTTGGGGCCTTCAGGGCACTCCGGACAATAATACGCCAACCAGTAACACAGCTCATACAGTTCATACTCAGCCACAACTATTTTAAATTTGGAGAGGACCTATATCTACAGAGAATGGGAACTTCAATGGGGTCCAGATGTGCGCCCCAGTATGCAAACCTCTTTATGGCTGAACTGGAATGAGCGTATCTATCCACCTGCACCACCAAACCCATGATGTACCTCCGTTACATCGATGATATCATTGTCATCTGGACTGCGGGCGAGGAGGCCCTAATTCAATTCCATAATGACTTCAATAACTTCCACCCCACAATCAACCTTAAACTTACCTATTCAGAGAGCAAAATCCACTTTCTGGATACTACAATACACATCAAAGAGAACCGGCTACTCACATTAGTGTACCACAAACCCACAGACAGAACGGCCTACCTCAGAAATGACAGCTTCCACCCCAAGCACACAAAACAATCCATTATACACAGCCAGGCTATACGGTACAATCGTATTTGCTCCGACAAGACAGACCTGGACAAACACCTCTTGGATCTGAGGACAAAATTTCTCCAATTGGGATACAGGCCAAAAGTGACGGACAATCAAATCAGCAAAGCGGCCGCCATCAACAGAGACAGTCTGCTCACAAACAAAGAGACCCAGAAGGAAGAACGAGTGCCCCTAGTTGTAACCTACAACCCACAGCTGGAGATCCTACGAAAGTTTGCCAAGGAACTTCAACCTGTACTACATAGGGACAACAGACTCAAAGTAAAATTCCCAGTCCCCCCTCTCCTTTCCTTTCGGCAAAAACCAAACCTGTGGCGTCTTATTGTCCGGAGCGCCCTGAAGGCCCCAACTAAAAATGGCACCTCACCCTGCCTGCAAAACAGGTGCAAGACCTGCAGGCACATCCACACTGCTGACAGTGTACCTGTCCCACAGTCACAGCAGGTACATAGAATTAGGGGGACATTTTCCTTCCAATGTGGTGTATCTGATTATGTGTGCGCAATGTCCCATCACAGGCCTTTATGTGGGGGAAACAGGACAAAGACTCAGCCAGCGCATAAACTCACACAGATTCACTATTAATAACAGCAGAACTGATCTTCCAGTGGCACAACACTTCTCCAGAGATGACTATTGTATTGAAGATCTGAAAATTATGGTTTTAACCCCTTCACGACCCTGGGCGTATGAGTACATCCCAGGGCCGCTAAGGGGCTTTGCAGGGGGATCGCGCCCCCTAGTGTTCAAGCACCATAGGGGGACTAAATGTTACAGTAAAAAAAAAAAATAAATACAGTTTTAAAGTACAAAAAAAAAAGTATTAAAAGTTCAAATCACCCCCCTTTCCCCATTTTACAAATAAAATCATTAAAATAATAAAAAAGTTACACATATTTGGTATCGCCGCGTCCGAAAAAGTCTGATCTATAAAAATATAACATCATTTATCCCGTACGCTGCACACCGTAGAAGAAAAAATATTCCAAACGCCCAAATTGCGTTTTTTGGTCATTTTACGTCACTCAAAAAATGGAATAAAAATGATCAAAAAATTCGCATGCATTCCAAACTACTAGCGATAAAAAAGTTCACTTCAGCCCGCAAAAAATGCCGCCTCACTGACGTCCGTAGGTGTTAGTACAAAAAAGTTATTGGTCGCACAAACTGGCGCCGCGGCGCAAATGTCAAAGATAGAAAATGTTTGGAATTTTTTTACGGTACCAAAACATAACCGAAACCCTACATGTTTGGTATTGGCAGATGCATAACAACCTGTAGAATACAGATAACATATTATATTTACCGAAGATTGAACGCCGTAAAAGCAAATCACCCAGAAACATGGCGAAAATACGGGTTTTTTTTTCACAATTTGTCCCACTTGGAATTTTTTTGCGGTTTCCCAGTATATTCTATAGTATAGTGAATAACACCATTAGAAAGTACATCTTGTCCCGCAAAATAAAAGCCCTCATGTGTCTATGTAGGTGGAAAAATAAATAAGTTATGGCTTTCAGAAGGCGAGGAGGGAAAAACGAACGTGTCACAAAAAAAAACCCCGGGTCCTGAAGGGGTTAATGGAACACTTTAAGACGCAGAGAGAGAGAAAGGAATGGGAATTTAAATTAATGCAAAAAAATTTCAGACTCTGCAAAATGGGATAAATATTCATGCCAGCTTTATGTCAAACTATGTGTGAACTGTGATGGCCACAAATTACACCTGATGGCTACAGATAAGACACAGAATTACTGACCCCTCCGTCACGCCTCACAAGTTTCCAGATAGTTGATGTCTTGACCTGCTGTAAATGACTTCTCTGCTTATATTGCATTTTGTTATTTTTAAGAATTCTAGGACCCTTTGAAGGTCCATGTCTTTTGTGTATAAAAAGTCTGTGAATTTTCAATTTCTTGTATAACAACCTGTCTGAAGAAGGGAGCTAGTCCTCTCGAAAGCTCACCATCAAATATACTCAGTTAGCCTGAAAAAGGTATCGCCTGATTTCTTCACTATTCTACTTGATATTGTTCTGTAGAGATAATTTTTTAGCAGTCTACTCATTAACATCACAGGTAGAATTTCAATAAAAGGTGACATCAATATATAGATAACACAACATCCAAGGTTCACAATAGATATCACAACTCACCCTTTACCTCTTCCAGTACACTGACTTCTTCCAAGGTCACAAAGCATGCCTAGAAAACTCTCCCATAGAAGTCAATGGGCAACATGTATGAACAGGTCACTTTCACTGTTCTGGCAAGAAATGCACCCAAACTGAGTGTTCCGCCTTTTTTCCCTATGTATCATTTGAGCATATTTGGTGCACTGTGCACCAGACCCGGCACTTTGCAATGCACTAAAGATGTGGGGGCCATCTGGGGCGTGTAACACCACATTCGTAATATTAGACACATTTATGAATGAGGGACAGCAAAACGAGACGCACAACTGCTCGAACAGCCAGCCAGGTCTGCCTAAGCCTGACGAGTCGTAATGGAACTAGATTTGCCATTAGGGCAAAAAAGTCCCTTATTTCTCAACTTATACCAGTAAAATAATAAGCGGTAATTTATAATAATTACCAAACTATATAAAATTTAATTATATACATTTAATAATAAATTTATATAATATGAAATTGATATAAAATTATATAACATCCCAAATGAATTTTAATTTAAATAATATAAATTAATGAAGCCAATATAGCATCTACCATAAATCCCGTTCTCAATCGTGTATTTACGGAGTTAGCTTAATATTATCAGTGATTACAGGCACATCACAGCAGGCTAGAAATAAAATAAAAGCTATTAGAATAGCATGTCAGTGAATAGAAACTATGGTGGTGTTCTTGCATGTTACACCACACGTCTCAGCGAGCTATTGTCACGGCTAATGCCGTAATAGAGGCTGACCCACTGACCTTGATGTTTCTGAACAAAAATTAACATACTATATATAAGTATAAAAAAGTATTTTATAAGATTTTAATTATAAAAAAATAAAATGTTTACTGGCTTCTACTGGTCTGCAGTGGTGAACTGCTGAGGACACCAGGTCTGTAATTACAGCGACCAGTGCTGGCAGCCTATCAGGAGAGATTGAACAGGTCTGTAACTATAGTGACCTGAGGAGCTATCTAGGAATAGGTAAGATACTGTTAATGGACACATCTTGCAAAGTAACTTGTTTTTGCAAGATTTTAACATAAAAAGCAATCCTTGTAGTGGGACAACCACTTTAATGGTGTCCCTTTGGTGCCCCTAGTATAAGTTCCCATAGTTCTTTCCACTCACTATTTAAGGTGCCCTTTACCCTCCTCCAATTAGTAATAATTCTCCTCTACTCAGTAATGGGGCACTCCAGTAATTATGCTTCTCCAATGCCCCTAAGGCTATGTCTACACTGCATCAGAGAAAAAACGTCCCTTAACGCGGCCGTTCTTTCTCTGATGCAGGACCGCGGCGTTTGTCACGCTTTGTGCAAAAGCCGCGGCCGCTTCTCGTTTTCCCGACGCCCCCCATACAATAGCATTGCATGGGAAGACGTCAAGAAGACGAGAAGCACCGGCGTATTATACAACATGTTGTATAACACGCCGCTGCCGAAAGACGGGCAGAGAAAAGACGAGCTGTGTAGACAGCAACTCGTTTTTTCTATTGCCGTCTATGGCACCACACTGACGATCGAATCTCCGGCGCTTTTAAAAAACGAAAAGCGCCGGCGATACGAGCGTAATCATGTGCAGTGTGGACATAGCCTAATTCTTAATTATGTTTCATAGTGTTCCCTTAGTGAACCAAGTCAGAAAGCTCTAAGACAATATAGTGCTGTACTATATTGATAGCCATGGCTTTCTGTCTCCCTGCAACTCTCTTCTTTGTGGGTAAGTAAATAGGTTGGAAAGTTACATTAAATACAGTGAAAATACTGAAAGTATTTGGACCCCTTTAAATTTTTCACTTTGTTTCATTGCAGCCATTTGGTAAGATCAAAAAAGTTAATTATTTTGCTCATTAATGTACACTCTGCACCCCATCTTGAAAGAAAAAATAAACAGAAATGTAGATGTTTCTGCAAATTTATTAAACAAAAAAACCTGAAATATCACATGGTCATAAGTATTCAGACCCTTTGCTGTGACATTCATATTTAACTCACATGCTGTCCATTTCCTTCTGATCCTCCTTGAGATGGTTCTACTCCTTCATTGGAGTCCAGCTGTGTTTAATTAAACTGATTAGGAAAGGCACACACCTGTCTATATAAGACCTCACAGCTCACAGTGCATGTCAGAGCACATGAGAATCATGAGGTCTAAGGAACTGCCCAAGGAGCTCAAAGACAGAATTGTGGCAAGGCACAGATCTGGCCAAGGCTGCAAAAGAATTTCTGCAGCACTCAAGGTTCCTAAGAGCACAGTGGCCTCCATAATCCTTAAATGGAAGAAGTTTGGGACGACCACAACTCTTCCTCGACCTGGCCATCCAGCCAAACTAAGCAATCGTGGGAGAAGAGCCTTGGTGAGAGAGGTAAAGAAGAACCCCAAGATCACTGTGGCTGAGCTCCAGAGATGCAGTAGGGAGATGGGAGAAAGTTCCACAAAGTCAGCTATCACTGTAGCCTCCACCAGTCGGGGTTTTACAGCAGAGTGTGCCGACGGAAGCCTCTCCTCGGTGTAAGACATATGAAAGCCCAAATACAGTTTGCAAAAAAACACATGAAGGACTCCCAGACTATAAGAAAAATATTCTCTGGTCTGATGAGACAAAGATTGAACTTTTTGGTGTTAATTCTATGTGGTATATGTGGAGAAAATCAGGTCTGCTCATCACCTGCCCAATACAATCTCAACAGTGAAACATTGTGGTGGCAGCATTATGCTATGGGGGTGTTTTTCAGCTGCAGGGACAGGATAACTGGTTGCAATTGAAGGAAAGATGAATGCGGCCAAGTACAGAGATATCCTGTATGAAAACCTCTTCAAGACGCTCTGGACCTCAGACTTGGCTGAAGGTTCTTCTTCCAACAAGACAAGGACCCTAAGCACACAGCTAAAATAACAAAGCAGTGGCTTCAGAACAACTCTGTGACCATTCTTGACTGATTCAGCCAGAGCCCTGACCTAAATCCAATGGAGCATCTCTGGAGAGACTGTAAAATGGCTGTCCACCAACGTTCACCAATCAACTTGAGGGAACTGGAAAGGATCTGCAAAGAAGAATGGCAGAGGATCCTCAAATCTAGGTGTGAAAACTTGTTGCATCCTTCTCAAGAAGACTCATGGCTGTACTAGCTCAAAAGGGGGCTTCTACTCAATACTGAGCAAAGGGTCTGAATACTGAAGACCATGTGATATTTCAGTTTTTCTTGGTTAATAAATCTGTAAAAATATCTACGTTTCTATTTTTTTTTCCTTTCAAGATGGGGCGCAGAGTGTACATTAATCAGCAAAAAAATGAACTTTTTTGATCTTACCAAATGGCTGCAATGAAACAAAGAGTGAAAAATTTAAAGGGGTCTGAATACTTTCCATACCCACTGTAGATGCACCATCAACAGCATAGTAGAAATCAGCTCCAGCTACTCCAGCACCCTACCTTGCTTAAAGGTATTGTCCACTTTATAATATCTTTATTTATTACATATATAATAGGAAATCATAAATTTTTTTCTCTGACTCAACCTTCTGATTTTTTTTCCCCTACAATTAACTTCATCAACATGACATCCCCCACAGAGTGCAGTTAGGCTATGTTCACATGGCTTTTTTGGGCCGTATCTCGCCCGTATTTCACGCCGTACTGCACGAAATACGGGGCGAGATACATCCCAGTCATTACGGTAATCCATAGTTCTCATAAAGAAATATGGTTTATGTCTCCTCTCCCCGCTCGCCGTATTGTGACATGTCAATGATTTACGGCTTGTACGTGTATAATGCATCTCGCCGGCCCCCTGCCCCCCCCCATACACACGGCGTAAGTGCAGGGCGAAATACGTCCCGCAATTAACCCTTTAAGCCGAACGCCTGAAAAGTAGTTAATGACCAGAACATTTTTTTTGTTTTTTCCTCCTTGCGTTTCAACAGTTGTAACTTTTTTATTTTTTCAATGACGCAGTTGGATGAGGCCACGTTTTATTCGAGACAAGTTGTACTGTATGGGGGAATAGGTTAAGTTCACTTATAAATAATTGCAGTATTTTTTTTTAAATGTTTTTAATTTTTTTTTTACACCATTCACATTTCACACTTAATAGATTAGGTAAGATTGTTAGATTAATTCTAGAGGTTATTACAATCATGTGGATACCTAATATGTGTAGGTTTTTTTGTGTGTGTAATTTATGCACAATTTTTTTTTTTACTAAATATTTATTTGCATTTTATTTCTTTTTTTATTCTTTTTTCTTACACTTTTTCTGTTTTTTTTTTTACTTTTTTTTACTCCCCTGAAGGGAGAACTGTTTTACATTTTTAATTTTTTTTTTTTTTTTTACATTTTGTAATGTATTAGCATATTCATACATACTAATATATTCTAATCTGTGTCACTTTGACACAGGCAGTGATCTGGACAGCACACAGTGTGTCTGGGTCAATGGCGTCATACACAGACAGCTCTGGGGCCACTCTAGTTCCCCAGGGCTGACAGTTCAGCCGTTCTCCTGGCTCTGTCGGGTGACCAGGTGTTTCGTTCACCCGACAGAGCAGGGGAACCCTTTGATTGCGCTGCGGTAACGCACCACCGCAATCAAAGGGTTAAAACACCGGGTGGCGGAGGTTTCCTTCACAACCCGGTGCTTGCAGGAGATGCTCTGGGATCAGGGCTGTGTAGCGACGCCAAAAGACGATGCTGCAGACGAACGACTCGCACCAGCCGACGTCAAAAGACGGTGCGCGGTCCTTAAGGAGTTAAGCCGTGGAAACTCAGCCTTAGGTCTTGTTCACACGGAGTAAACACTCGGTGTTACAAGCGCTTTAGGGATCCGTCTTGGGGTCCGCACAATTCTTTACAAGACGGAGCGCAGCTGCGCTACTGAAACACGGAGCAGCGTTCTCTCATCTGAACGCCGCTCCGTATTCAGCCCGGCGAGCAGTGAGAATCTCGCTGCTAATTGTTTAGATCTGTCTTAAGGACCGACAGTGCGGACCCCAAGACGGATACCTAAAGCTCTTGTAACACGGAGAGTATACTCCATGTGAACAAGCCCTTAGGGTATAGTCACAGAATGGATTCGGGCGCAGGTTGTGGGGCGGATTCAGCACTGAATCTGCTTCAGAATCAGCATCCAATTCAACTGTAATCCAATTTACATTCCCTATAGAAAATCAGAAGAAGTGACATGCCAATTCTTTGAGGCGGATACCGTGCCTCACATTGTATCAAATAGGAGGCAGAAAATCTTCCTCTGTATCCTTGCTGAAGTCTATTTTCTGACAAGGATACAACGCTGATCCGGAGCTGAAATTTTCAGTGCCCGAATCCGTCATATGAACATACCCCTATACAAATAACTACACACAGTGAAGAAGTTGCTTGAGGAACCAGATTAAGAATAACTATTTCAACACTATTTCAATTCAGCTACCCCATACATGTCAAGTAACTTTGCTGATTATAGATTGCCAGGAGATCCATGACTGATGCCATGCTTAGTCCATACAGTCACTCCATGGAAATCATTACTGTGGACAGGAATGTGGGCTGTGTCATTTTGTTAAATTTCTAGATAGGGGCACACTGGATTGGTATAAAAAAAATACAGGAGCAGAAATTGTAATGCATGTTTATTAGAAAATTGTATGATCTCATATTATATACATAATAAATAAAAAAAAAATATATAAAGTGGACAACCCCTTTAAGTCTTTACTGCCCCCTCTGCTGCTTTCTAGTTATATCCTTGCCTTGAAGTATTATTTTACCCTTTTTTTTTTGCTAAAGATGCTGTGCTTGTACAGTAGGAAGCTCTATGTATGACACAAGGGGCGACATGACAGAAGAGACAATTTTAAGGCGCATTAAGGGTGCCTTAAGATTTTTAGTGTATGTTAGTAGCATAGAATGTGACTGAATCTATCAACCTGTTCTACTGCAGGTCATAGAATTTTCTTTTAAAGTGCTCTACCTGTTCCAGCAGTAAAGTGTCTGGATTTGCTGTACTGAAGCTATAAATATGTAGCTTTGTACAGTTGTAGTGCGACACACCTCCAGAACACCCCCCGATCTCCGGCGCATTACAAAGTGCCGCGGGCGCTCTGTTATGCGCCTAATAAAAAATATAGTGAACAGGGCTGTGCCAATTTTCAGGCTGAAAAGATGCCAGATTTCTGGTGCACCCCCGTACATACATGTCGCCCTAAATGAGTGTATAGTGCACCCGAATGTATAAACTTGTCATAAATCTTGGGTGTGGTATACCTCGCATAGCATAGTATAGTATATTTTAGGAGAATAACTTAGGCACATAAAATATATTAGTTTCATTTCTAGCATATCTTAGGCACATAACTTAGGCACATAGCATATATTAGGCACTTTTCTAGCATATATTAGGTGCATAACTTAGGCACATACCATATATTAAGCGCATTGCTAGCATATTTTAGGCGCATAACTTAGGCGCATTCAAATGTGTCATGCCTGCTGTAAACAGTGCCTAGTTTTGGTGTATGACTGTTCATACATACAGCTCTGGAAAAAATTAAGAGACCACTGCACAGTTTTCTAAAAATTAGCATCTCTACACGCCTGACAGCCATTCCATCCCAGTGTCAGTTGAATTCCAACCACAGTACACCTCATTCTACTTAAAGGGAACCTGTCACATAGGTTATGCCCTATTGTATAACCAAATTGCCAGATTTTCTTTAAATTGACTATAACCTGGCAGGTCACCTAGGGTAAATATCATAAAATATTGGAAAAATTAATGGTAAATCAGTCTTCATAGCAGTTGTAATCACCTATGATATTTGGTTACTCTTATAATGTACAAATGTGTTTGCAATATATTGTTAGAGCTAGTAAAAATAATGCTGAAAACCCACTTGGCACTCCATAGCGTTACTAGCGTTATTTATGCCCTTGTTTAGAACAACCATCCAACTATTCATATTGGTCTGACTGGTAAAAACACAGCAGGTGTAGCACAGTCTAGTACACAGCGCTGTATGTAATGAATAGTCAGAAGCCAATGTTTTATACTACGGTTTAGAGTTATAGTCTTGCATACAGACCAAAAGGTCACAGTGTGCTGAGGGAACTGAAGATGCTCTGATTAACTGAGTAAAGCGGATGACTGCGAGGTTTGTGGAAGCGTGCAGATATAAATGGTAATCAGATTCCAATATATGCGGCCTTTGCTTCAGCCATGGACACTAATGAGTTCTCTTGAGAACAGATGCTTTGTGCAATCATACTACCTTTGCTATTTTCTACTGTATGATAGAAAGCAGGAAGAATGACAAAGGGGCTGTAATGGAAATATCAAAAAGAAGACTATTAAAATCTTGAGTAATATGTGGCAAAATTAATTCTCAATTTAGAAAAAGGAAGTGGGCAAAGCATTTATACCCTAGAGCCCAGATTTCCTCATAACCTTGGCATTCTCTGGTGCCCAATTATAGTACAGCCATAACCCACCTATTATGAGTTTTTTTTGAGCTGATAGTCTAACATTGAAAGAATCTGAAAGGATAAGTATAACACAAACCTGAAAATGTATTCAATGTTCATTGGAAATGTAAAATATCTTTAATAGAATTCCTGACTGCTACTTGGGAGTCAACAATTGTCTAGTCTGTGCTGTTGGCCCATATCATTTAATGTCAATACACTAGGAACTGTAATTGTGGTTTTAAATAGATATCTTTAGTAGGAGACCAAGTTCTTGCCAAATTCATGGCACTATATTATTTTTACCCTAGCAGCCAGTTGTTAGTGACATGGCCATAATCATAGCCACAACAGCCATAGCAGTTTCCCCGAAAATAAGACCTAGTGCATTTTTTATGCAATTCAGAGTTTGGCTGCTCAAGCCGATGTTTGTGATGAAATCACTAAAGTATATTTATACATAATTATTTTTTGTTCAACAATAAATGTGAATTCTTGTTCATGGAAGAATAAGACATCCCCTAAAAATAAGATTTAGCTCATCTTTAGGAGCAAAAGTTAATATAAGACACTGTCTTATTTTCAGGGAAGCAGGTATGAAAAAAGATGAGTTGAGGTAAATCTATGGTAGTGTTAGTTCATGAGATACCTCACTATGGCCAACACGTTTTGGGAAGGCATTCCCTTAGTCATGGCTCCATAGAATGTATTTTAGTTACAACACTGGTTAGTGATCAGGATTCTTTAAAAATCTTCATTTAGTATCCCATAATTATTCATTTTGGTTAAAGGAGTTGTCTGTATTTTCTTTTTTTTTTTTTTTTTTCAAAAAAACACATTAGTGGTCTGGGTGGGGGCCGAAATTAAAAAAAAAAAAAATAATGACTCACCTTATCAATGGACTAACAGACAGAGATGCACCTGCCGATGACATCATGATCATTGGCATGTGACCCTGCAGCCAATGACAGGCTTTAGCGGTGATGTCTCATTTGAACAGAAAGAGACAGCTGAAGCCTGTGAGAGCCACTTGAACAGCGAATGTGACATCATCAGTCGGAAGCAGCAGAGCTCACTGCTGGAAAGATCAGGCTAATGTTTTTACACTTCAACCCCTCCCTTGACCACTACAAACTGGACAACCCCTTTAAGCATGCTCTATCCCCAGCACTTGTGTTGCATCTTTTTGTTTCAGTGATCAAAAATGTGGCATTAAAACCACATCTAAAGAACACAGATTTTACGTGGAATGTCTGTTAGTCTTTTCTCTCTTTTGAAGAGAATGTGATTAAAATAAGCGGCATCTGTGAAAGTGAGAGCTAGGCATTTAGATAGGAAAAGAAGACCAGCTGTCATAGGAAGAAAAGATTCTAATGTCAAGTCGACCCATAATAAAAAAAGAATAAACAGTCTGTGCATGAATGTGCTCCTGACAATGCTGTGTCCTCAACAGCAAACTTTGTGTTGTCAAAGGAGAACTTCAAGGTTCTTTCAAATCTGAATTAGTTATAAGTGAGTTTTTCGTTGGTGCTCAGCATAGCTAGGGTTCCTCTTATTTTTGTTATGTGATGAATTAGGCCATGTTCACACGGCTAACTGCGGGACGTAATTCAGTCCGTAATTACGCGCCGGAGTGCGCCAATTACGGGCTGAATCCGTCCCAGTAACTACGGTAATCCACAGTTCTCATAGAGAACTATGGATTACGTCTCCTCTCCCTGCTCAGCGAATACGCCGAGGGGGGGAGATAATTCACACGTATATGTGCCGCTGGTATTGATACTCTTTGGGCCGGCGATGTGCCGGCCCCCGCTCCCTCCCCTGCTCCCGCCCCCGGACACACGGCGTAACTGCGGGCGTAATTACGTCCCGCAGTTAACCCGTGTGAACATAGCCTTAGAAAGCACTAGGAAATATTACCTATATAATGGAATATATTTAAGTAAATGGCAATTGTAGTGTCTCTCCACTAATAGTTTAAGGACATAATTGTCGATTTTTGAGAAAGCACAGCAAGAAGATACCAAAGGAAGACATAGAAAGCACTGTCTGCAGTTTGCCCTGCAGAATTTGGGGATTGTATGCCCTAATTTATATATGACATAACCCCAACATAGGACATTACAAATAATATATACAACCCCCTTCAGCACGCCCCAAAATAAATACAGAACATGCATGAGACCCCATCAACACAGACAGACCCCAGAATAGGCCCAAAAACGAATGCAGATTTATAAACAAATACAGATTACTACAGACCACCTAAAAAGACCCCCAAATACAGACTCTCGACTAGACCCTTTAAAAAGTCAGACACGACCAGAATACCTAAAAAATACAGACCCCAGGCCAGATCCTCCCTATTTACTCCCCCTCACGTTTTATAGATCACAAACCAGATCCCAAACTATGCCACTTTTTAATTACGTTATTTATTCAGTTATAAGAATTCTATCACTATTAATGATTGCTTTATGTTCTCTGCTACAAGTTTATGTCACTTTAATATCTTTATTAAACTGCACAGTGATGTTTTTCTTATAATGTTTTCATTAGTATCATTCACATATGCAACTGAATAAGTCCTCTTAGTGACAACTGTAACAAGGTGTATTGGTGGTCAATAAGGGATTTAAAGGGGTTGTCTCACTACAAGGATTGCTTTCTATGTTAAAGATCTTGCAAAAACAAGTCACTTTGCAATATATGTCCATTAACAGTATCCTACCTATTCTGAGATATCCCCTCTTGTATGGGCTGCATCAGCTCCTCAGGTCACTATATCTGCAGACCTGTTTATTCTCTCTAGATAGGCTGCCAGCACTGGTTGCTATAGCTACAGACCTGGCTTCTACTGCAGCCTAGTTGAAGCCAGTAAACACGCCCCTGAATTCAAAATGAAACCAAGAAAACAGGACTGAGGTAAGATGAATCAATGTGGTGAGACAACCCCTTTAATGCTTTATTTATTTATTTTTTTAAGGCTTAGGGCCACATGTATGAATCCCGCCGGGTCGGGGCGCTCCTTTCCGCCAGTTTTCCGGCGGAATCTGCGCCTGATTTATGTCGGGGCCGGGGCGCGCTCATGCATACAATGTAAAGTCCGCCGCGCCTCGCCTGTGTGTTAGGCGCAGTGCGGGACTGAGGCGCAGTGCGGCACTGCGCCTATGATTTGGCACCGGAGGTAGTGCGGTCATACATGCGGGGAAAAGTCCGCCGAGCCTGGCCAGTGTGTTAGGCGCAGTGCGGGGACTGAGGCGCAGTGCGGCGCTGCGCCTATGATTCGCAGCCAGAGGTAGCGCATCTTTACAGCGGGGAAAAGTTCCCTGCCCCTCGCCAGTGTGTGTGGGGCACAGTGTGGGACATGGGCGCAGACGGGACTTAGGCGCCGTGCGGGACTGCGCCGAAAAACAGTTCAGATGCGACAGGCTGGAACAGCGAGAAATCATTCCACATGTCGGGCAGAGTATGAATCAAAAATCCCCTTTTATAAAGGTTTTCCCAACATTCTCGGAAAAGAGCTGAAACCTAAAAACTAAAAATACATATAACAAAAAAAAAATCACTTTCCAATATCCTAATTTCAAGAATTAGGATATTGGAAATTGCCGGGGAATAACAGTAATTCAAAATCAGAAGCTATTCTGATTGGTCGGCATAAACCGGCCAATCAGAATAGACCGACAGTGAACCTTTTAAAACCTATGGGAAGTTTAGACCAATCAGAATCCACGGGGGATAGTTCAAAATACAGTAAAAATGCGGGAAAAGAGCTGATTGGTTAAGCTACGGGGACTTGGCTAGCTCAGCCAATCAGAATAGGAGCGACAGAGCCCCATTCTAGTCTATGGAGAAGTTTAGACCAATCAGAATCCACGGCGGGACAGTTCAAAATACTGTAAAAATGCTGAAAAGAGGTGATTGGCTGAGCTAACAACGCGTTTGTCGCCGAGACCGGCGCTACATAGGGAATTGCAATAGAGAGAATCGCCGGGAACTACAGTAATTCAAATTGTTTAAGCTATTCTCATTGGTCGGCATAAACCAGCCAATCAGAATAGGAGCGAAAAATGTCCCCATTATAACCTATGGAGGGAATTTACCAATCAGAATAGGAGCGACAATGTCCCATTATATCCTATGGAGAAAAATGGACCAATCATATTCAAAGGCGGGACAGTTCAAAATACAGTAAAAATACAGAAACGAGCTGATTGGTTGAAGCGGCGGTGGCTCGTCCAGCTTAGCCAATCAGAACGTGAGCTACTTTCTCATAGAGTTCTATGGGGAAAAGAAATTCTGAGCGCGCTCTGTGATTGGCTAAGTTAAAAGAGGCGGCGTTATTTGGACCAATGGGAGAGCGAGCGACGCTCCTATGGGTTTTCTAATGCAATCTGAAATAAAACTGTACATGGCCGAAATCAAATTATAACACTACAGAAGTTGTCCCGATGTGTATAGAAAACGAATAATAATATGGAGGTAACGAAAAAAAAAAATTAAATCAATAAAATCATGTTTATTTCTTTATTTTCGTTAGCCAAGGATCAATAGTATGGGTGCAATACTTTTGTCCCTATTTTTATTTCTCCAACATTAACCCATTTCAGGGTATGCATTGCATAATGTGGCATGAAGAAATCTGTTCTCAGCTATGCATTCTCAAAGTGTAACAGTATCAATTGAGTTTATTTATATTTTGCTGTGCAAAACAAGATTCAAGATTTGTAGTTTCCATTTTTCTCTTTTTTTTAACCATAAATTGACAGTAGTGACAAGCAACATTGTAATAATTCTTAGAAAGAAATATGCCTCTTTCTCCACTTAGCAGATTATTTTTCACATCCCTCTCCCCCCACTTACTACTCAATTTACTGATAACATCTGTCTCTAGGGATCAAGAGATAAAGACAGATTACCAGCTCATTGCCAGATCAGGTAACACCTGCTGCCCATACATATCTATGGAGATGGGAGGGGGACTGAAACAGTAAAGGAAGAGATTCACAGACTACTGCAGCCAATCACAGAGCTGCAGTGGTCACATGGGACATGACTTTATAGTTAAAGGCCAGATGTGCAGAGAAGACTGGAGCCACCTTTGCCACAGTAATGCTGGAGTGGTAAGTACAGTGTTATTCTACACTCTATCTTTGCAGGAAAATCTGCAAACAAAGCCCTACAAATTAATCAGGATTTGCGGTTGTGGATATACTTGCAGATTACAGTGGAAATGTTGCTGACATTCCACAGCAATTACATTGTGCGTGAATATACTCTTATTTGACTTTTAATGCTCTGTTCACACCATGTCAAAGATGAGCACTTCGCTTTAGCTGGCACTCTGCCAGGACTACGGTGCAACAAGTCAGGATAGAAACCGTAACCGCTCGGCCCAACTCTGGTATGTCTGCCAATGGCCGCATGACATGTTGGCAAACTCGAACTATTGGTGGATGGTCCAGAGAATAGACTACTGGCTGCCAGCGGCACACTATCAGCTAAGAAAACTTCAAAGGCATATAGGAATTTTTGAAAAATGCATTACTGCTAAGGATATATGAAAATTTGGGGTTCTTAGTTCACAATTTTGATCAAAAGTGTTTAAGCTCACCTCCCAATTGCGTCAAAGGGACCCCAGCACAGGTGAGTCCTAAAACGTTATCATACTCAGATATTCCGTAGCTAGTCCTTTTCACTCCCTAAGGTGTTGTAGTCTGAACAGGCTCCAAGAGAGGTAACGTTTTAGTGTTAGGACTCACCTGTGCTGGGGTCCACTTGACGTAATTGGGAGGTGAGCTTAAACACTTTTGATCAAAATTGAGAACTAAGAACCCCAAATTTTCATATATCCTTAGCAGTAATGCATTTTTCAAAAATTCCTATATGCCGTTGACGTTTTCTTTGCTGATAGTGTGCCGCTGACATTTGGCATAGATGTATGTTATTGCCTCGCCAGTGTGCACCTATACTTATTTTTTTCAAAAAATGTTTTTGGATGTGCATAGCCAAACAGTGTGTTTTTTTAAACTACTGGCTGCACCACGGCCACATTGTATATTCCTGCCTTAGGCCTCCATTTCAACTAATACTACAGCCAATCACTTGGAATGTGAACAGTGTACACTTGAGGACAAAGCATTAGCTCTAGAGTGGGGAGGATATAATAGGTAAGAATTGTGGTTTTTACAAGCTGCTCCTGGATTTTTTTTTAACTACCACAAACCCCTTTATTTTTAGGGTCTATTTGATTCAAGGGAATTATGGGAAGTGAATGATATGGGTCATAGAGTCTGTCCGTAACATTTTTTGACTTGTATGTGATCTTTAGTTCAGTTGTCCAGTACAAAATAGAGAGAAGGTTGTTAAAAATGGTGTAGTGTCTGATCTGGAGTCTGTTTTTATTTTGTGGTCTATATCTCTTATTTTGGGATTTTTTTTGTAACATATTTTGCAGACTGGGTTCTATGCTTATTCTTGAATTTAAGTGTGAACACACTTGGGGACTAGCCTAGGGTCTGTATTCATTTTGGGTGAAGGTATCCATATGCACTTTTTTTGATTAGGTTAGTAGTGTTGGGGTGTCATGGATTATGTATATTATCAGTTCTATGTTAAAAAATTTTTGCGTCATCTAATGTTATCTAATATTTTGTGGGTCAGAATCTCAGTGATGTCACTACTGAAAAGTAATGAATTAAGCCGTATATGTGTGTGTATTTGCTGTACATACAGCAAATGTGTGCTTGTTACTAGAGTCTGTTCTTAAATGTCCCTTTGAGTGTTAGTGATTGTATGCTGGTCCAATATTGTCCATATATGTAATACACACAGACACATCAAATTAATGCAGCACTTTTTGGTCCATGGTGTTTATTTTTTAATGAAGTACTGTGCTCTAAGTATGGGATCTTTCAGATGGTTTTTTATACGCTACTCTTTGGAACTTGAAAAAATGCCTGAAAAAAAATGGATGAAAAAAAGGTTTGAAAATCATGCTATTTTTGAAAGATTGAAAAAAATATCCCAAAAACTACGTAGAAAAAGGCATTGTGGAATGATTTCTGCTCTAGTTTGCTTCCAAGTCACAGAGAATTAAAGATTTCTCAATCAAGTATATCCAAATCTTTCTTTTTTTTTCATAATTATTACAAATTACCAGGAGGTAAAAAGCTCAAAACAATACACAAATTCTGACTACTTCTAAGCTGTAGCTTTTACAGAGATTGCAAGAATCAACTTGAAGACAGTGTTTGGAAAATGTCCAAGATACTTGAAAGTACGGTTTGTTTACTCTGCATGCCCAAGTGTTATAATATAGTGAAAATTGTAATTCATTTTGATCTGTTCAATATTGGAAAAAGAGTGAATAAGCAGACCATAGAGACTGCAAGTATGCAATGCAAAGAGAGTTTTTCTGAACAACTTTAAAAGTATTTCTAACCCTTTAGGAAAATAACGGCAGTACTCCATGTGAAACGAAACAAATCTGTTTATTCACTCGGGCAACGTTTCGGTCCCTAGACTAGAGTCTTTCTTAAGGATTGCCTGGCTGCTTATTTAATCCCACGTTGAGTGCATTTTATTCCTTTTTCTCCAGATGTATTTCTTTAGATGTTCACCTCTAGATCACTTCTTTTGCAGTAACATATTTTACCTTAAAGAGGTTGCCCAAGGATTAGGCCTCGTTCACACGGCTTATTTCAGAACGTATTTACAACGGATTTCCGATGTAAATACGTTCTGAAATCAGTTGAAAATCAGGTGCAAATAAGTGCCACTAAGTGTGGCACGTATTTGTAACTGATTTCCCAACGGATTCCCCATCTCCAATCATTGTAGGTGGTGAATCTGTCCGGAAATCATTGACATTTTGAAATTTTTTTTCCGTCCGGATTGCCGTCGTCAATCCACGGCGGCAATCCGGAACGGAACTAACGGGCGTGTGAACGACGAGCCGTATTTTTTTATTGAAATCAATAGAAAATAGGGTGTGACTTATTTCGGACGGATTTGCCGACGGATTGACGATCGCAATCCGTCGGCAAATACGCGGCGAAATAAGCCGAGTGAACGAGGCCTTACAGTTAAGTACCGGGGTGTTTCTAGGCTAAATAGCTATCAGGCAGGGAGAAAAAATGTACTCCCCATCCTAAAGAATTCCTCCCTATAAACATTTGTAAGTGCCAGTGCCGGCTGTCTTTCTAGTCTTCACTCCACAGCTCAGCCAAGCTGCTAGCTAGACAAAAATCCAGTGATGAGTTTAGAGCCAGGAGTGCTGCGCAGAGGGACAGAAGGAAAATGTACTTAAATGTACTTATCACATGCCACACCTCTAACCAGAGGTCTAGAGGCACATGATACAAAATTTCAGCATGAGATCCCCCCCCCCCACCCGAGACAACTGGCTCTTCATGGCAGTGGACAACAACATGTTTTACAGATGTCTGCAGTGTAGTGTGCTGTGGTAAATTAGAGGTTGTACTAGAAGGACCTGTGTCTTTTTCCAACCTTATATACTATGTTACAATGTTAGGGCTTGTCCCCACGGCACGGGTTTTCACCCAGTTTTTCAGATGGTTTTCGCTTTTGAAAACCGTCTGCAAACCGGGTGACAACTTTTATTATGGACCTCTATGGAAAACCCGCGCAGCGGTCCTCACTGCAGGGGTTTTCCTCAGGGCGGTTTTTCAGACTGCCGGTGGTCTGAAAACATAGAAATG
>JAODAL010002769.1:0-187858 GCA_025379985.1 Phyllomedusa bahiana | reverse complement strand
CCCAACTGCTCCAAAGCCATCAACTGACTCCATCGTCCTAACTAGCTAACACCGCACAGCACAGAGACTCACTACGATTTCCCTCTGCGCCGGAATGCTCCCGTGCGGCGCGGGGCGGAGGTTATATATCCCCGCCCCTCCCTTCCGCGCGTCCCCCTCCTAACGTCCCACGGCGAACTCAGCGCGCCAAACAGCCCGCACAGCGCGCCAACTTCCCCCTACAACTGCCCGGAGCCGGCGCGCCAGGTCGTGTGGGGCCTCCCTCCAGGGCTGCGCCCCGCGTCCGACCCCGCTCTTGATATAAAATATCAATAAGTAATTATCTTAAAAAGTACTAGACAAACATACATTAAAAAAGATAATAGGTGAGGTATATATATATATACACACACGGGAAGTTAAATCATGATTAATCCATAAAAAGTATGTCATATAATATAAATAATTTACAATATATATTGATACGTCTAGGAATTAAATGGTGTCAGAAACACAAAGAAACTTTTTATACAAGAAAAAAAAATGTATAAAAAAGCAAAGTGCCAGTGAATTAGAAACCGTGGAGCACCGTAAAACATATGCAATATAAACGTCATTCAATATCTGCCCTAAAGAGCAAATTAAGTGCAAATAAGGTGCTTCAATATAGGAAAAAAGCCCACAGATTAATCAAATATGATACCATGAGTGAGTATACAATATAGATATAAAGTAAAGCACGTGACAACCAGTTACCCAAGTATAAAATGTCAGATAGGATTCCCAGCGCACGTTTCGCGTGGCTTCCTCAGGGGAATCAGCAGTAAGCCAGGCTCCAAACCCCCCCCCCCCACCCTCCCCTCACTGTATTTGTCAATCCCATTCACTTGCTCGGTACCAAGTATAAATTCTCCAGCAATGTAATATAGAAAGCATAAAGCATTTATAACAGTTTGGATCCGTCATCTATTGACCCCACTGAATTTATTAGGTTTGGGGATTTTTCATAGACACCATACTACTGCCTACTCTTTCCATTAAAATAGCGCAAAGATTGCCAGAAGCCCTGATGGATAATCTCCAAAAAATTGGGAATCTCGCAAGAGAACAGAGAGTGACTTTTGATCACTATATTTACTATTTTGCCGTAGGCAAAACTTAAACTCTATCAGTTCTCTATCTGTTAAACACTAAAACTTAACTTTTATTATATCTAACTCTTAACCTCTATACTCACTATTTAAAAACCTGATCTCTATCCTCATCATTTAACCCTTTTTGCTTCTGAAAGAGGGAATAACTCCCTTTCTATCATCAAGTCTGGTGGAACCTCACCTATTAACAGGAGAGCCTTATATCTATAGCAAAGTGCTAGCTTCAGTAAGGGATCCCAAGCCATCTACTTGGGCAGTCGTCCCTAATCTCATGGACACAGAACAAATAAGGCCCCCTCCTTGTGACACCGTCTGCAGCAGGTGACACTTGTAGACAGAGGTGAGAAATCACAATTTAAAACATCATATCTGACCTCAGCGTGATTTCTCACCTCTGTCTACAAGTGTCACCTGCTGCAGACGGTGTCACAAGGGGGCCTTATTTGTTCTGTGTCCATGAGATTAGGGACGACTGCCCAAGTAGATGGCTTGGGATCCCTTACTGAAGCTAGCACTTTGCTATAGATATAAGGCTCCCCTGTTAATAGGTGGGGTTCCACCAGACTTGATGATAGAAAGGGAGTTATTCCCTCTTTCAGAAGCAAAAAGGGTTAAATGATGAGGATAGAGATCAGGTTTTTAAATAGTGTGTATAGAGGTTAAGAGTTAGATATAATAAAAGTTACGTTTTAGTGTTTAACAGATAGAGAACTGATAGAGTTTAAGTTTGCTTATGGCAAAATAGTAAATATAAAGCCCTGATGGAGGCTCACAATGCACGAGTCAGCAGAGCCGAGCACGCTCACATATCGTTTGTGCATAGGTGCGGAGTATGCGTCCGGTGCCGACGGTATTCACAGGTTCCTATGCAGCGAGAGTGTCGTATGTAGGTACAGCTGTAATGCATCTCCCCTTCATTGCAGCCCTCTCTGTTACATAGTCTGTAAGGCTGAAAAATAGACAGTTCAGCTTATTATCCTGCAGTGTTGATCCAGAGGAAGGCAAAAAACTGTGTAAGGTATAGGCCAGGGAATACTCCCAACATATCTCTGGGAGGGGGAAGCAAAAAAAAAAAAAAAAAATCTAAAAAAACAGGCCACACGGTACGGAAACATATCCTTACTCACTATTGATTCTTGGGATTAATACAGCTTTTTTTTGGTCAAAAATATAATAGAATACTATATATATATTATAGTGGAAGATACCATAAAAATTTAAAAAACAACAACCCACAACTCCAAACACATGGTATAATCCCAAATTTTAAGCGAGTTTCAATGACTTTAAATGACACATGGTTGGTGGGGCTCCGTTATTGATTTCACACTGGGGCCCTTGTTTATTAGGGTATGTCCACACGGCTTATTGCGGCGCGTACTATGCGCGGGGTTTTTTGGAACCACGCGCTGATCAGCACGAAATTCCAAAGCACCAGGGGGCCGGCCACATAGACATGCATTGTCAGTGTTGCATATTCTCCACTAAGAATTGACATGTCAATTCTCCCCCCCCCCCCCCCCCCCCCCGCGCCTACAATACGATTGTATTGTACGCACGGGCGGACGACGCGTTCTCTATGAGAACTATGGATTACCTTAATTTCGGCGCGCATTTTTTCCGCGTATAATGCGCAATACGCAGCGAAATGCGCGCCAAAATATGCGGCAATTTAAGCGGTGTGAACAGAGCCTTAAGGGATGTTCATACGCCGTTTGTTAAAGGGGTTGTCTCACTACATTGATTCATCTGACCTCAGTCCTGTTTTCTTGATATCATTTTGAATTCAGGGTTGTGCTTACTGGCTTCTACTAGGCTGCAGTAGAAGCCAGGTCTGTAGCTATAGCAACCAGCACTGGCAGCCTATCAGGAGAGAACAAACAGGTCTGTAGCTATAGTAACCAGTGTTGACAGCCTATCAGGAGAGAGCAAACAGGTCTGTAGCTATAGCGACCAGCACTGGCAGCCGATCAGGAGAGATCAAACAGGTCTGTAGCTATCGTAACCAGTGTTGACAGCCTATCAGGAGAGAGCAAACAGGTCTGTAGCTATAGCGACCAGCACTGGCAGCCTATCAGGAGAGATTAAACAGGTATGTAGTGTAAGAGGACAGAAGGGATTGTGGTGGACCAGAGATATGTGTCACCAAGGACCCTGGCACTAGTGAGGTGAAAACCTGTGATTTCACGTGTCAGCGGCGGTAGGTTGCTGACACACGTTTTGTTGGTATATTTGCACAGCAAGTAGTCTGGGCCTGGTTTTCACAGGAGCAGTCATAGAGTTGGGTGGGTGACTGCTCTCACATCCTCCGGTCCAGGCCAGAATTTGGTTGCTCTATGAAAACCTGGAGATCAGGTGGGAGGGAGTGTGATTTGATTGTCTGTGATGCTGGGAGAGTGCTGGTGTGCTGCAGAGTTCCCAGGAACAGAGTACACGCCAGTCTCAGCTGGAGACAAGGAAGCCTGGAGGCTTATCTGGACACAGGACTGTAAGGCCTCGTTCACATGGCTTATTTGTCCGCGGATTGGCGCCGTACTCCGCGCCGGATTTGCGCTGCACTACGGCGCCAATCCGTCGGAGTAATTACAGTAATCCGCTGCTCTCATAGAGAATAGTGGATTCCGTCGCCCCTCCCTGCTCGGCGAATCCGCCGCGGGGGGAGAAAGTGACAAGAACATTATTTACGGCGCGTACGCGCCATAGATAATGACAGTCTACGGGGCCGGGGAGCGGCGCCCCTGCTGCGCTCCGGCCCCGCCCCGCCCCTTATTCACGCCGGATTTGCAAGCGCAATCCGGCTCACAAATCCGCCGTGAATAAGCCGTGTGAACACGGCCTAAGTGTCCCACACGGACTGTGTAAGACTGTTTTGTTTTCCTTCATTTTGGCTGAAGTTAAGCCCACGTTTATGTTGCTGTATGTTTAAGGATGAAATAAACGCCTGTTTGCCTGAACAGATGAAAAGACTGGTCCTGTCTTACCATACCACCGAGCTGATCCCTTACAGTGGCTATAGCAACCAGCGCTGGCAGCCTATCAGGGGAGATCGAACAGGTCTGTAGCTAAAGCGACCAGCGCTGGCAGCCTATCAGGAGAGATCGAACAGGTCTGTAGCTATAGTGACCTGAGGAGCTGATGCAGGCCATACAAGAGGGGATATCTAGGAATAGCTAGGACACTGTTAATGGACACATATTGCAAAGTGACTTGTTTTTGCAAGATCTTTATTACAAAAAGCAGCAATCCTTTTAGTGAGACAACCCTTTAAGCAAAAATTAGTATAATATTTTAGTATAAAATGCAAGTGGGGAAATATGGACATTTTTGGGCACAGTCGGCTGAAAATTATTAAATTATTTTGAATTGTGCCCCTTTTTAGTCAATTTATAAACAATTTCAAGGATAATTAATCAACCATATGATGGACAATCAAATTACTGTGTGTATGGCCAGCACCATTGGAACAAGGAATTTTGGAGTCCTGGGCAAATAAGGCATTTAGTGCCCCCTCCCCCAAAGGAAATTCAGCCCCCTCCATACCTCCGTGTGCCCCCTTCCTGTCTGTTATGAATATAGATAGTCCTCCGATCGCCAGACCCTCTCGCACTAGGACTTTGTGCACTGTAAAATAACTTTAAAACTCCATGGAATCCAAAGGAGATTTTGTTTGGAGGATAAAAGGCGCTGTAGCCAGTACTAAAAATTACACCAATCACTAGGAAATATATTCCAAATGGATGTGTTACTTTATTATTGCACAAAATTATAAAATATATAACATCACTGCAACGCGTTTCATCCCACTCCAGTGGCGGGCTTTTTGGGGTCACCAGAATTAGACCTTGTTCACCAGGAGCATTTTCAAGAGATTTTGGAATGGAATCAGGGTGTATGCGATACCAAAATACACAAGAATTTTGCCTACAAACCATGCTCTACTGATTTTTAACCCAAACTTAAACGTGAATCTGTCAGGTAATCTTTGCTATCCTATCGAAGAGCAGGATATGATAAAGGGAGAGGAGCTGAGCTCTGTGATATATAGGGTTATGATATATCACAGAGCTCAGCTTCTCTCCCTCTATCATATAACCCTATATATCCCAGAGCTCAGCTCCTCTCCCTCTATCACATAGCTAAGCTTCTCTTCTCTATCATATAACCCTATATATCACATAGCTCAGCTTCTCTCCTTCTATCATGTAACCCAATATATCACAGAGCTCAGCTCCGCTCCCTCTATCATATAACCCTATATATCACAGAGCTCAGCTCCTCTATCATATAACCCTATATATCACAGAGCTCAGCTTCTCCCCTCTATCATATAACCCTATATATCACAGAGCTCAGCTTCTCCCCCTCTATCATATAACCCTATATATCACAGAGCTCAGCTTCTCTCCTCTATCATATAACCCTATATAACACAGAGCTCAGCTCCTCTCCTCTATCATATAACCCTATATATCACAGAGCTCAGCTCCTCTCCTCTATCATATAACCCTATATATCACAGAGCTCAGCTTCCCTCCTCTATCATATAACCCTATATATCACAGAGCTCAGCTTCTCTCCTCTATCATATAACCCTATATATCACAGAGCTCAGCTTCTCTCCTCTATCATATAACCCTATATATCACAGAGCTCAGCTTCTCTCCCTCTGTCATATAACCCTATATATCACAGAACTCAGCTTCTCTCCTCTATCATATAACCCTGTATATCCCAGAGCTCAGCTCCTCTCCTCTATCCGATCATATAACCCTATATATCACAGAGCTCAGCTCCTCTCCCTCTATCATATAACCCTATATATCACAGAGCTCAGCTTCCCTCCCTCTGTCATATAACCCTATATATCACAGAGCTCAGCTTCTCTCCCTCTAACAAATCATATAGAGTATATAAATTAATTGTCAGGTTCAATTTAAAATCTGAATCAAAAAAAGAAAAAAAAAAAAAGTGATTTGTTACAGAGTCAGTTTAAGAAAAAAGTTTAACCCCATTGAATTGTGTTACTCTTTAGCCAAATCTTCTGAATACAAAAGTAAAATCCACAGCAGAAAATCTGAGTCCTCTTGAGAGAAATGCATCCACCATGTGAACATGCACTTAGAGGATTTTTTTTTTCTTAAAGGGGTTGTCTCACTACATTGATTCATCTCACCTCAGTCCTGTTTTCTTTGTTTCACTTTGAATTCAGGGGCGTGTTTACTGGCTTCTACTAGGCTGCAGTAGAAGCCAGGTCTGTAGCTATAGCAACCAGTGCTGGCAGCCTATCATGAGAGATCAAACAGGTCTGTAGCTATAGCAACCAGTGCTGGCAGCCTATCAGGAGAGATCAAACAGATCTGTAGCTATAGTGACCTGAGGAGCTGATGCAGCCCATACAAGAGGGGATATCTAGGAATAGGTAGGACACTGTTAATGGACACATATTGCAAAGTGACTTGTTTTTGCAAGATCTTTAACATAAAAAGCAGCAATCCCTGTAGTGAGACAACCCCTTTAAACTTTGTAGCACATACTCAAATTGCAGATATGACGTAAAACATTGCTTGTACAATAGCTGAATAATTTGCTTTATGAAATAACCCTCACGCACAAGTAACAGCTTGTGGGTTTTTTTCAGATCAAGTAGAGAAAAATTTCTGGAATCATCTTGGAATTTGCATTCATACAAATACTGGCGCAAGTCTAAAAATGGTGAAAAGTCTGCAACTAAAAAGGGAAAGCACTTACCAAGATGTGAATTTGGCCCTAACTGGAGAACTGTCTGTTCTATCAATGGAAACGATTATAAAACTTCATCCGGATGTAAATCTAACGCAGAGTGTGGCAGAAGATGCTGGTTGTCCCCAGTCTGTGTGTAACATTGCTGCAAATAGAAACAAAATGGGAAGTTTATAAAAGGAGAAAAAAAAAAAAAATGAAAAAAATTACATATCCATTTCACATTTTTTATTTTGTGGGAGCTCGGCTTCTGCTCTCTCCCTCTTTTCTCTATTGGGTTTTTTCCAATAGAGATAGGAGTTGTTTTTTTTTATATGAAAGGAGAATAATCTGAGTACAGCAAGGAAGATGTTACAGGGAGCCTGTCCCATAGGTGATGCCACCCTTGCTGAGGACAGCACAAGCTAGTGAGAGACCTGCTGTTTCCAGCCCTGTGTCCCTTATTCTGTAAGATGCTGCAGTTAAAGAGTATTTAATGCTCATCTTATTCATGAGCAGGTGTTAGCCCCGCCCACCTGATAGTTTCACATGTTTCTACCGATTCAAAGTAATAGGTTAATCAGTTGTGAGGTAGGCATGGCTAGCCTCAGGTGGGCAGGGTATAAAAAACAGACTCTTTTCATGACTCTTTTCTGGCTTAAACCCGGCAGATTTGAGCATTAAAGGGGTTGTCTCACTACACTGATTCATCTCACCTCAGTCCTGTTTTCTTTGTTTCACTTTGAATTCAAGGGCGTGTTTACAGGCTTACACAAGGCTGCAGTAGAAAACAGGGCTGTAGCTATAGCAACCAGCACTGGCAGCCTATCAGGAGAGAACAAACAGGTCTGTAGCTATAGCAACCAGTGCGGGCAGCCTATCAGGAGAGATCGAACAGGTCTGTAGCTATAGCGACCTGAGGAGCTTATGCAGCCCATACAAGAGGGGATATCTAGGAACAGGTAGGACACTGTTAATGGACACATATTGCAAAGTGACTTGTTTTTGCAAGATCTTTAACATAAAAAGCAGTGATCCTTGTAGTGAGACAACCCCTTTAAATCCTCTAAAACTCCAGCATCTTACACAATAAGGGACACAGCGCTGGAAACAGCAGGTCTGTCACTGGCTTGTACTGTCCTCAGCAAGGGGGGCATAAACTATGTGACAGGTTCTCTATAAAGTGTAAGGGTATGTTCACACAGTGTTTTTGGATCCAAGTTTGGATGCGTTTTGGCTCCGAATATCACATCCAACAACTCAGTGGCGATTGGATCCAAAAAGCAGCTGCGTGTTTGGCTGAAGCAGGATCATACCCGATTGTTTATTATAGTGCTCCTGCTGTGTCTTTTGGACCAAGAATTGTCATGTCAATTCTTGGAACGGATCTGAAAGACGCAATGAGACGCACCGGTGATCACTCGTGTTTTATATTATAAGCAATGTAAATCACACTGCTATTCGATACGTTTTTGGGTCTGTTTAGGGTCCAACAGACAGATCCAAACATGTATCTAAAAGCTTATGTCCATACAGACCCAACACGCTGTGTGCACATGCCCTATGGGTAAGTTCACATGCCGTATTTGGTGGGGGTGTACTTCCGTGTGTAATTGTGCTGCAATGCAGCCATTGGACGTCCTGCAAATACGGTAAAAAGTAGTACTTATTGATTGCTATGATAAGCTGATGTTTTCCCTGGTGCACAGTATGCACCCGTAAAAGGAAGTGACATTGGCAAAATGAAAGTGATAGGAGGCCGGGCCAAGGAGCTGTTGAAAGTATTCGCTGGCCAGCGCGTACTTTTAACAACAGGCATATCGCGGAGCGCAAAGGTACGGACCGCAATACGATGTGTGAACATAGCCTTAGGATAGAAAAGGGATAGTGAAATACAGACACAAACCAAAAAATGTTTAGCAGAGCAAATGAAAGGAAACATGAGTCAATGTCAGTGACAATATTATAAGAAATTGCTGAATTAAATGGAATTTACATACAGAAAAGTCAAAGAGAAACCAGTAAGAACAACTAAACTGAAGAGAAGAAGATGGCAGGGAGCTAAAGGAATGCAGCCATGGAGTGTGGAGAATTGGATGAAAGTGATATCACTCATCACTTGTCTGCATTGTCCCAGGAGATGATGCTGGAACTTGTATCGTGTTCTAATGAAAGATATAAAGATGATACAATCACATTTCCATCCTTGATGATATGGGACTGTGAAATGGAAGTAGCCTCAAAGGGGCTATTCTGTCCTTGTGGGGGTCCAAATTAGCTTAAAAATAACAAAGGGTGCACCGAGAAAGAACATCACAACATGCCATGTTGTTATGAAAGTGCTTCCTGGCAGCTTTTTTTTTATACTTTTGCAAATTAGTAGATAAGAAGCATCACATGTAGCTGGCTGTGAGGGTTTATTGGCACGTCCTTATCTACAGACCCCTCCCCACAGCTCAGGAATGTTTGGACACAGGGTGTAACTTCAGAAGTGGTGCCATCTTGGATTACACGATGATCTCTACAAACTACTCCAGGCGACCATTTTGTTAACATATTAGTGACAAGAGATATACAGACAGCTTTTACATGCTGTATTACATAGGTATGTGCCTACTATATATATATATATATAGTGTGTGTATGTGAGGTATATACTAACTAATACATTAAAATGGAGACACAAAAGATCACACATATATAACATTTGTTCCCATCCACAACAACTGCATATCAGATAAAGGGAACATGCAATGATTACCTCAGTTAGTGCAAAGTGGGACACAAATTTCGGACACTTTTCTTGTTCCATTGACCAGAGCTATATTAACAGCATTATTGGCCCCCGGGCATAACACTGCAGTGGGCCCTGCCCAAATACATGACGTGACTCTAGGACATGCCTCTTGCCACCCCCAAGCACACTCATTATCATGGCACTTACTGTATGTCTGGGCGCCTGCAGCCTACAAAACTATTTGGCAAGGCAGGGAGCCTTTGGTTCCCTTCTCAGTCAGGGTTCTTAACTGTTTGCACGTCCTAAAAACACACAAACTGTTAAAAAAGCAAAGCCAACCAAGGGATCCAGGGTATGTTTCTTGTATTCCTGGGGCATACATAGACCACCCGGGGCTCCTATTCTTGTGGGGCCCCCGGGCAACTGCCTAGTGTGCCCAATGGAAAAGCTGGTCCTGCCATCGACAGGATTTAGGTTGGGTGATGACATTTTTCAGCATCACAATGTATCTTGCCACAGAGCAAAGAGTTTTGAAGCTTCTCTTCAGGAGCGATTGCTCAGCTCAATGACGTGACCACAACCCAGTCCGACTAAACAAATACACTGTGGAAATTCCCCCTTCCCAAAAAAATTGGTCCATGACAAAGCTTCATTGTCCTGACACTGATCAGTCATCGCTGAGTGAGAAAGTTGGATCGGCTACAATATTGTTCATCATAAGTAAAGTCTGAGCTTCAGAGAATTCAGGTGCAAAAGAGCCGATGAGAGGAAAGAACTTATTGGGATTTCTTTGTTGATGATTCCATAATTTTTTCCTCTATTTGTTCTGGAAAATTCCTCCCATTAAGAGGGTTCTTCCGTGCTCATGGCTTGAGGAGAGGATCCTTAGGGTAAGTTCACACGGCTTATTTTGGGCACACATTTCGCTGCGTAGTTGCGCTTTATACGCGGCGAAATGCGCGCAGCAATTACGGTAATTCATAGCTCTCATACAGAGCTATGAATTATGCCTCGTCTCCTCAGGTGTACAATGCTATCGTATCGTACACCCAGGGAGAGAAGTGACATGTCAATTGTTCGCCGCATTTACACGCCGCTGACAATGCTGGTTCATGGGGCCGGCCGGGGACCAGCTTCCTGTGCTTTGGAAGTACGCGCTGATCAGTGCGGGCTTCCAAAACACCGGGCGAAGTGCGGTGCACACAGCCCGCACCCCACTACACCGTGTGAACATACCCGTATCCTGCCTAAGGGGTTGTTCACACGCCGTTTTGGATACGATTTCGGGTCCGTGTTGGATCCAAAAATTGCATCTAAAAACACAGCATCGAATGGATCCTAAACGGATCCAACACGTATCCAGCATGCAGCTGTGCTTGGATGCAGCAGGATCGCACCCTATAGTTTTAAACAGGGCTCCTGCTGCGTCCTTCGGACCAAGAATTGTCATGTCAATTCTTGTGATGGATACGAAAGACGCAGCGAGACGCACATCTGTGATCGCTCGTGTGAACCCTGATGCGTGTTTCAAAGTAAAAGCAAAGTAAATCACACTGCACATTGTTAAATGCGTATTTGGGTCCATTTAGGCCATGTTCACACGGCTTATTTTCGGACAGATTTCGTTCCATATTTCCGTGCTGCGCGAAATACGACTGAAATCCGTCCCATTCATTATGGTAATCCACAGTTCTCATAGAGAACTATGGATTACATCTCCTCTCCCCGCTCGCGAAATACGGCGAGCGGGGAGAGAAGTGACATGTCAATTATTCACTGCATATACGCGCCATGAAAAATGAATGTCTATGGGGCCGGCGAGTTGCCCACTCCGGAGCACATGACGTAATTGCGGGCTAAATCCGTTCCGCAATTACGGCGTGAATAAGCCGTGTGAACACAGCCTTAGGCCGTGTTCACACGGCTTATTCAAGCCGTAATTGCGAGCCGGATTGCGCTCGCAATTCCAGCTTGCATAAGGGGCGGGGCGGGGGCATGGCCCGCCGGCCCCATAGACTTGCATTATCCACGGCGCGTATTGCGCCTGGATAATGTGCAGGTGACTGTCTCGGCGAATCCGCCGGGCGGGGAGGAGCGACGGAATCCACTGTTCTCTATGAGAACTGTGGATTACCGTAATGACTGCGACGGATTGGAGCCGTACTGCAGCGCAAATCCGGCGCGCAGTACGGCTCCAATCCGCGCCGAAATGAGCCGTGTGAACGGCCCCTTAGGGTCCGACAGACAGATCCAAACATGCAGCTAAAAACGTATGTACACGAGAGCCGAACACGCCGTGTGAACATATCCTAAATGAGATACGGAGTAGAAGCGAGTCCTACACTTCCCATCATGCCAACTGTTAAAGATTATATAAATGCATGATGGGAGTTGTAGTTTCCCAACAGCTGGGGAGCCGCAGTTTGAGACCCCTGTTCTAATGGCTCGTCCCCACTGTACTGGTTTTCACCTGGTTTTACAGATGGTTTTGAAAACCCATCTGTAAACCGGGTGTCAACTTTTAAAATGGACCAATAAGGAAAATCCGTGCAGTGGTCCCCATTGCATGGATTTTCCGCTGGATGGCTTTTTAGACCGCCGGCGCTCCAAAAAACATAGAACATGTTCAATGTGAAGGGGGACGGCTTTTCTCTCCGCAAACCGTAGAGAAAAGCCGTCCCCCGGCGGCCGTGTGCACAGCACGAAAACAGGGGACACGGCCTAAGTGAGATACAGAGAAGAAGCAAGCCCCGGTTTTCACTCTAAAACCCCAACTAGATGGTTTTGGACTTTGCTGCAGGCTATCCAGAGAATTCACCAGTGGGAAGCCAGATGTAATGATAGGACAGAAGTTTAGTTAGGCTAGGTTCACACGGTTTAAATGCAGGGCGTAATTACGCTGTGTGGCCGGGGGGGGGGGGGGGAAATCGGTGGGCCGGCACTTCGCCGGCCCATAGACTTGCATTACCAGCGGCGCGTATACGCTGCTGGTAATTCACATGTCAATTATCTCCCCGCCCGGCAGATTCGCCGAGCGGGTTGAGGAGACGTAATCCATAGTTCTCTATGAGAACTGTGGATTACCGTAATGACTGGGACATATTCCAGCCATAATTCGCGCACTACAGCGTGTGCTTACGGACTGAAATACGTCCAATTTAAAGCCGTGTGAACATGGCATAGGGAAGAAACTAGGAATAGAACTAGAGATACCTAGAAACATGAGGTGGGAGAACCTGGACCAGATGAAGACCCAAAGCAAACTATACTAACCCTCAGCCAGTGAATGAGAGTAGTAGCTGATCTTGATGAACTCATCAGAAACAGCTGCAGAGTACAAGAGCTCATAGTCAGGACCAAGTAACCCTTGAATTGCTGCAGGAGACAGGTGTGGTTATGCACAAGAAGACATAACAGTTGCACTTTCTAAGGCTAGGAATATACGGGCGCAGTTGCAGCGTTGTGCCCGAGAAGCGATGTGGCACGCTGCACCTGTAAGTTTTAAATTGCTCCATATGTGACTGCAAATTTGAAGGGCAACACTGGTAAAACTGCGTGGAAATTAACATTGTTTGTTAATGGTTGCGTAGTTTTGCCCGAGTTTCTGTAAGTTTGTATGGCTCCTTAGGAAGTGTAGTGCGCCACATGGGTTCTCAGATACATCACAGAAACACACTGCCATTACTACCCTAAAGGGCCGTTCACACAGCTTATTTCAGGGACGGATTGCAGCCATTACGGTAATCCGCAGTTCTCATAGAGAACTATGGATTCCGTCTCTCCTTCCCGCTCGGCGAATCCGCCCCCGCCCCTCATTCAAGCCGTAATTGCGGGCGAAATCCGTCCCGCAATTACGGCTTGAATAAGCCGTGTGAACCAGGCCTAAGAAAGGGTCATAGGTTACATGACAATGTTCAAGATCGGCGTGCAGTTCGTAACATCGGTTTTCCTCGATCGGCAAAGAAAATTGGCTTTAAACTAGGTAAATATCAAGTTAAATGTACCTGAACGATCTATACACTTAGGCCGTGTTCACACGGCTTATTCACGGCGGATTTGTGAGCCGTATTGAGCGCACAAATCCGGCGTGAATACGGGGCGGGACGGGGGCGGGGCCGGAGTGCGGTGGGGGCGCCGCTCCCGGCCCTATAGACAATGCATTGTTTACGGCGCGTCCGCGCCGTAAATAATGTTCATGTCACTTTCTCCCCCCGCGGCGGATTTGCCGAGCGGGGAGGAGCGACGGAATCCACAGTTCTCTATGAGAACTGTGGATTACCGTAATGACTCCGACGGATTGGCGCCGTACTGCAGCGCAAATCCGGCGCGGAATCCGGCGCCAATCCGTCGGCAAATAAGCCGTGTGAACGGGCCCTTAGGGGATTTCTCCCCACAAGGGTATGCTCACACGGCTTAATTTCGGCCAGATTAAGCCTCCTCTCCCCGCGTGTACAATACGATCGTATTGTACGAGCGGGGAGATAAGTGACATGTCCATTACTTGCGGCGAATACACACTGCGAGTAATGCATGTCAATGGGGCTGGCGGGCCGCCCCACCCCCCCCGCGCCGTCGGAGGACGCACGTATTAGTGCGAGCTCCCGAAACACACGATGTACTGTACACGCCACTTTACATTGTGTGAACATACCCTAAGGGGGCTTTCACACAGTGCATTTTTGATTAGTTTTTTTTAATGCATTTTATGTGCTGGAAGGCACAGCGATTAATGCTTTACATTTCTGCACAAAAAAAATGCGGTAAAAAATTGCATCAAAAACACACTGGGGCAGATTTATCAAGGCAGTTGCGCCAAAATTCTGGCTCAATTTGCACCAAAAACAAGCTTTTCGCCACATTTACTATGTGTTTTAGACAGTTTCAGACGCTTCTGCGCCTCGTCCGACAAAGGGGGCGCGGTTTCACGGAAAGGGGGCGTGGCTTAAATGCGACAAGAAATGCGCCAGGATGTGCGACCAAATTCTGGCGTAAAAGTGCGCCAACTTAAAGATGGTACAAACTGAGACTAGACAGTTCTAACCTGCACCAGATATATCAACACTATGATAAATTTGGCACATTTTAAAACTGTGTAGTCTACGTTTACGCTGTCTAAAAGTAAGACACTTTTGATAAATCTGCCCCACTGTGTGAAAGCACCCTAAAGGCACAGATAACGTAGGACTATTACCAAATACATTGATGTTCCGATTTTGCTGTCCTATCTGATCATGGTGACGTCAATTCCTATTGTGTTATCTTAAGCCCTGGAGCTTGTTTATCTATATCAACGACAAACTTTAACCCTTTAGAACTCAGTAGCCTTCTGTCTTACAGTTTACATCCTTCTGTTAGAAATGTCCGTCGAACAGGATCAGCTGGGAATAGCAGAGCTGATATGTCAAACACTGCTGTAGAACCATCCACAGCCTGAAGAGGAAGTAGGAGCCTGAGGCTGTAGAACCACCCACAGCCTAAACAGGAAGTGGGAGCCTCAAGCTGGCTATGAAGAGCATGGTGAGCACACCCCTTTGTTTATGGCTTCCATGTTACATAGATGCCACAATGTATATGTTAAACGGATGCATCTGACAGATGTCAAGTAGTGGTATCTGTTACCAGTGCATTAAACTGTACTGCAGCAGCTAAGGTGTGTACTATGATGTTCTGCAGCAGCTCAGTTCGTATTTAAAAGGGTTTTGCACAGGAAAAGTATTATAGGTTCTGCAGCAGCGGAGGGGTATTGTGATGTTCTGCGGCAGCGGAGGAGTATGGTGAGGTTCTGCGGCAGCTGAGGTGTATTGTGAGGTTCTGCGGCAGCGGAGGTATTGTAGGGTTTTGGGAGCGGAGGGGGTTTTGAGGGGGTTTTCGGCAGCGGAGGGGGATTTTAGGTTTTTGCGGCAGCGGAGGTATTGTGAGGGTTTTGCGGCGCGGAGGGGGATTGTGAGGTTTTTGCGGGAGCGGGGGTATTTTGAGGTTTCGCAGCGGAGGGGGATTTTGAGGTTCTGCGGGAGCGGGGGATTTTTGGGGGTTCTGGGGAGCGGGGTATTGTGATTCTGCGGCACGGAGGGGGTTTTTGAGGTTCGCGGCAGCGGGGGGGTATTTTGAGGTTTGGGGGCACGGAGGGGGAAAAGTGAGGTTCTGGGGAGCGGAGGGTTTTGTGAGGTTCTGGGCGCGGGGGGGGTATTTTGGGGGTTTTGCGGCAGCGGAGGGGTATTGTGAGGTTCTGCGGCAGCGGAGGGGTATTGTGGGGTTTTGGGCAGCTAGGGGTATTGTGAGGTTCTGCGCAGCTGGGTGTATTGAGGTCTTTCGGCAGCGGAGGGGTATTGTGCGGTTCTGCGGCAGCTGGGGTGTATTGTGCGGTTCTGCGGCAGCTGGGGTGTATTGTGCGGTTCTGCGGCAGATGAAGTGTATTATTAGGTTCTGCGGCAGCGGAGGGGTATTGTGAGGTTCTGCGGCAGCGGAGGGGTATTGTGAGGTTCTGCGGCAGCGGAGGGGTATTGTGAGGTTCTGGGGCAGCGGAGGGGTATTGTGAGGTTCTGCGGCAGCGGGGGTGTATTGTGAGGTTCTGCGGCAGCGGAGGTGTATTGTGAGGTTCTGCGGCAGCGGAGGTGTATCGTGAGGTTCTGCGGCAGCGGAGGGGTATCGTGAGGTTCTGCGGCCGCGGAGGGGTATCGTGAGGTTCTGCGGCCGCGGAGGGGTATCGTGCGGTTCTGCGGCCGCGGAGGGGTATCGTGAGGTTCTGCGGCCGCGGAGGGGTATCGTGCGGTTCTGCGGCCGCGGAGGGGTATTGTGCGGTTCTGCGGCAGCTAAGGGACGTACTATGGGCATCAACTGGGAAATAATTACAATGCAACTGCTGCAGACCCTCATTTTAAGGAAAGAAGCACAGCATGTCAGACAATCAGTGACTGGTACAGGAGAAAAAGCTTCCTACAAACTGGATGACTGAGGCTATGTTCACACGGCTTATTTTGGGACATATTTCAATCTGTAACTACACGCCATACTGTTTAAATTATGGGCTGAGATACATCCCAGTCATTATGGTAATCCACAGTTCTCATAGAGAACTATGGATTACGTCTCCTCTCCCTGCTCGGCGAATCCGCCGCGGGGGGGGAGATAAGTGACATGTGAATTACTAGCAGCGTATACACGCCGCTGGTAATGCAAGTCTATGGGCCGGTAAGGTGCCAGCCCCCCGCTCCCACAACCATCCACACGGCGTAATTGCGGGGCGTAATTACGCCCCGCAAATAAGCTGTGTGAACATAGCCTAAGGGCATGTCCCCACGTCAAGGGTTTTCGGACGGTTTTTCAGCCGGTTCGCGGTTTTTCTGAAAAACCGGCCGAAAATGAGCACAATGGGGCTCTATGGAAAACCGGTGCAGCAGTCCCCACTGCACGGGTTTTCTGCCCGGCGGTTTTGCCGCCTGCGGTCCGGCAGCAAAACATTGAACATGTTCATTCTTCCGTCCGGTTTATGAACAATTCAATGGGAGGGGGGAGGGCTGTTCTCCGCTCATCGCGGAGAAAAGCGCCCCCCCCGGTGGGGACGGCCACAATACTGGACAAATACCGGCCGGCAAACCGACCAGTATTTGTCCACTGCGCCCTAAGGATATGTTTATACAGCGTGTTGAGTCCATGTGAACATACATTTTTAGATGCATGTTTGGATCCGTCTGTCGGAACCTAAATGGACCCAAACACTCATCTAACAATGTGCAGTGTGATTTACAATGCCTTTGTTTTGAAAAACGCATCGGTGTTCACACAAATGATCGCTGATGCATGTCTCACTGCATCGCATCCAAAAGCGCTGTGTAAATCGCATCCAAAAACTAATCCAACACGCAGCTGCTTTTGGCTGCAGCCGGATCGCACCCTACAGTTTTAAACAGGGCTCCTGCTGCGTCTTTCGGATCAAGAACGGACAAGACAATTCTTAGAACGGATTCGAAACCCGCATCAGTGATCACTGGTCTGGACGCCGCTGCGTGTTTTACATTGAAAGCAATCACATTGCACATTGTTAGATGCGGGTTTGGGTCCGTTTAGGGTCTGAAACACGGATCCAAAGACGCATCTAAAAATGGATCCAAAAACGTATCCAACGCGCCGTGTGAACATCCCCTTACAAATTCTGCGCCGCTACGTCTCCCGCCACCGCACGGGAAAGTTTCCCAATGTGATGTGAATAGTAGAAGCTGTTTCCCCTACATGTGCGCCGGGTCCTCCTTGAAGTTCACAGGCTGTTTGATGTTGTCGTCATCAGACAATCACAACCTCCGCAGCTGCTGAATATTCCGCCTTCCTTCTCCCACATCCTTCCCGGCGGCGGCGTCTCAGCAGCACTCGCTTCCCATCTCATCTACATATTAAATTCAGTCTCACTCCAGGTCTTTGCACTGAGAAACAAAAGGTGAAGAAGACCACAAGGTGGAGTTGTTAATTCCTTGACAATTACAGCAAGGGATTGACATTGACCTTCCATAAGGATCTCTCCTGCTGGTTTACTGCTGCCGGCTACAGTCAGCTGCTGCATCAGGATCATAACCGAAATTTATAGGGCCCATAGCAAAATGACATGGGGGCCCCGCTACCTAATGACAGGAGACTGGAACAGCAGCATAAGTAAAACTAATCAAAGCTATAATAATGCCACCACATACAGGCAGTCCCCGGGTTATGAACGGGATAGGGACTGTAGGTCTATGTATGTATACAGGCAGTCCCCGGGTTATGAACGGGATAGGGACTGTAGGTCTATGTATGTATACAGGCAGTCCCCGGGTGATGAACGGGATAGGGACTGTAGGTCTATGTATGTATACAGGCAGTCCCCGGGTTATGACCGGGATAGGGACTGTAGGTCTATGTATGTATACAGGCAGTCCCCGGGTTATGAACGGGATAGGGACTGTAGTTCTATGTATATATACAGGCAGTCCCCGGGTTATGAACGGGATAGGGACTGTAGGTCTATGTATATATACAGGCAGTCCCCGGGTTATGAACGGGATCGGGACTGTAGGTCTATGTATATATACAGGCAGTCCCCGAGTTATGAACGGGATCGGGACTGTAGGTCTATGTATATATAAATGCAGTCCCCGGGTTATGAACGGGATCGGGACTGTAGGTCTATGTATATATACAGGCAGTCCCCGGGTTATGAACGGATCGGGTAGTGTATGGCATCCGGTTTAAATGGATCGGGTGTAGGTCTATGTATATATACAGGCAGTCCCCGGGTTATGAACGGGATCGGGACTGTAGGTCTATGTATATATACAGGCAGTCCCCGGGTTATGAACGGGATCGGGACTGTAGATTTGTTCTTAAAGGTGTTGTCTCACTACATTGATTCACTTTACCTCAGTCCTGTTTTCTTGTTTTCACTTTGAATTCAGGGGCTGCAGTAGAATCCAGGTCTGTAGTTACAGCAACCAGTGCTGGCAGCCTATCAGGAGAGATCGAACAGGTCTGTAGCTATAGCAACCAGCACTGGCAGCCTATCAGGAGAGATCAAACAGGTCTGTAGCTAAAGCAACCAGTGCTGGCAGCCTATCAGGAGAGATCGAACAGGTCTGTAGCTATAGCAACCAGCGCTGGCAGCCTATCAGGAGAGATCAAACAGGTCTGTAGCTAAAGCAACCAGTGATGGCAGCCTATCAGGAGAGATCAAACAGGTCTGTAGCTATAGCAACCTGAGGAGCTGATGCAGCCCATACAAGAGGGGATATCTAGGAATAGTTAGGACACTGTTAATGGACAAATATTGCAAAGTGACTTGTTTTTGCAATATTTTTAACAAAAAAACAATCCTTGTAGCGAGACAGCCCCTTTAAGTTGAATTTGTATGGAAGTCAGAACATGTATATTTATTACATGTAACTTCAGCACAAAAGGTTTTTTTTTTGTTTTGGATAGTGCAGGGAAGGGTTTTTACATTTGTTTTGCTGTCTGTGCCCTTGTTAAGATTTCACCTCATTTTCACCTCGTGCTGTTGTGGCATGCTTTAACTTGTCGTTCCATAGCTAGTATCTGCTGTGGAACATGGAACTACAAGTGCCAGCACGCCCCATAAGTCTCCATTTGTAACTAGGGGACAGATGTAAATCAGAACGGTGTAAGTCGGAGACTGTCTCTATCAGAGAATCCATATAGTAGTGCTGGATAAGAGGAAGCCACTAGTTTGTTCCTCCCTAAATGTACAATTATCTTACACTTGGTTGGGTCCCTTCTACTTGTGGGCCCCATAGCAGCTGCTATGGCTCATGCCCATGTATCTTGTAATAATACGAGCAAAGGGACCAAAAGCAATTGCTAGGATATGTCATCACTTTATAATCGGTGGACGTGTAACCTCTAGGCCAGGCGTGTCAAACTGAAATACACAGTGGGCAAAAATTAAAAACTTGGATAAAGTCACAAACTAACCTTGCTACTTATTGAAAAAAAAATGTCTAGACTTGATGTTTTGATGTTTTTCCTTATCAGATATCAATAAACCTTTTCATAAGGAAACAAATGTAAGTTTCGCTTAAACATTCATGCCTGGTTTGTCCTGCTTCAGCTTTTAGTGTGCTCAAAAGGGCGTTTGTATGCTTTGTGTGAACTGCAGATCACGTGACCCAGTAGGCTTGACATCAACATGCCTTTCCCCACAGTGTGTTCACTCTATTCAAATAAATGTCTGTTTATATAAAGAACTTTGAGTAGCTACAATGTAGCTAAGTGGTTAGCACTTCTACCTTTTAGCATAAGGATCTTAGGTTCATGTCACTGCAGGAACCAAATGTGAATATTTTTTTTCTCAGTTCACATACCTGATTGAGGTTTCTTTTTTCTTTTTATTTACTCGCACTGTCTGACTAATGACTAGGGAAGACAGGAGTAGAATAACAGCACTTGGGGTTTAACCATCATCAGTAGTGATGGGGTGTGTTCGAAGGAGTACAAAAGGACGGGAGTAGAATGGAGGTTTCTTTTCTTTTTATTCTCGCAATGGTATGTGTAATGTACTAAGGGAAGACAGGAGTAGAATGACAGCACCTGGGGTTGAACACTCACTCAGTAGTGAGTGTGTGTGATTACGAAGGAGTACAAAGGACGGGAGTAGAATGACAGCACCTGGGGTTGAACACTCGCTCAGCAATGAGTATGTGTGATTACTAAGGAGTACAAAGGACGGGAGTAGAATGACAGCACCTGGGGTCGAACACTCAATCAGCAGTGAGTGTGTGTGATTAGTAGGCATGGAATAGACTGACATTAGCTGCCTGAGAGGAGAGGTGATGTCTGAGCATGTGCAGTCAGGACTGAGGAGCTCTCCGCCCTGGTCATAGCCCCCGGAGACGAGCTGTAAACAATGGATCACTAAAGGAGCAGCTAAAACAAAAATGGTCCAGAATTTTTAATAATGATGAATGGTGAAAATGTTTATTATTTCATTTACAAGCTTCTTACATCAATTTTACTTTGTGGTAAAACCCATTTTAAAATAAAAATTTTACAGCTGATAGAATGAGATGATGGAAAATACTCTCTCAGGCCAAAGTGGGGTAAAGTGAAAAATTCAGCATAGAAAAACACGGTGCAGCCGTGGTCTGGACCAGAACCCCAGCCCTATGTAACTGCCAATGTCCACTTGAGTTTGCTAAAATATTGTGTGACCATTGGAGGCTTCATAGGGGACGGTGTCTGCACCACGGCCGCACAACAGCCACGTCGTGTTTTCCTGCCCTTAATCTATATCGTTCAGTGTTGGAGCTTCCCACATCAACTTTATTTTGTGGTAAAAGCCCTTTAATACTATAAACACACGTAAAATCAAATGCCTTCCTATTTTCCTCTGTACACTGCCTGCCGCAGATTTTAAAACATGCCCTATCTTCCACCGGATTCCAGTACAGTCAATGTACTGGGCCGGTGAGGAATCCATCCGACGCACCCTAAAAACCGCGGTACGACGTTGTTAAAATGCTGTCGGATTTTGGACGGCATTTTAACATTGCTGCGTAGACGTAGCCTAACGGAAAGATTTGTACCTCTTCTGGGTTTTGGACCCATTCCTGGTTTTGGCTTACAAATACTACTGCAAAACAAGTGTCCAAAAACTCTGTGTGAACCCCGCCTTACAAGATTATTCCCATAGACTCCAGGCTGGGAGACAGGATTGAGCCAGCTGCAGAAAATGGAGAGGTGGCTACACACGTGTGGCTCTCCCCATTCATTTTTATGAATATATTAGGCAGAGAAGGGTGAGAAGTTTGGCTATGGGAATAACCCTCTAAGGCTATGTTCACACGGTGTAATTAGAGTGCGCGTATCACCGCGTATTTGTGCTCTAATATGGGCGAGATGCGCGCCGAAATGACGGTATTCCATAGTTCTCATAGAGTACGCGAGTAATGAATGTCAATCGGGCTGGCAGCCCCCCCCCCCCCCCCCCCCGCGCGGGGGGTAACGCGCCAATCGGCGTGAGCTCCCGAAACACACAATGTACTGCGGCACGTACTGTACGAGCCACAATTACGCCGGGGCCGAGGGTGCTTTCACATGGTGGGCGTTTTTTACGTGTTTTTTGCCGCGATTTTTGCCACGTTTTTTGTACAGGAAGGCACAGAAATTAATGCTGTACAAAGACCATACTTTTAAGGATCATTTCTATAGTTTGTAACTTAGAAATTAATGCTGTACATTGCTGCACAAAAAAACGCATCAAAAATCACGGCAAAAAACGTGTGAAAGCACCCTTAGGCCTCGTTCACACGGCTTATTTTGCCGCGGATTGGCGCCGTACTGCGCGCCGGATTTGCGCTGCAGTATGGCGCCAATCCTTCGGAGTCATTACGGTAATCCACTGCTCTCATAGAGAACAGTGGATTCCGTCGCTCCTCCCCGCTCGACGAATCCGCCGCGGGGGAGAAAGTGACATGCACATTATTTACGCCGCGTACACGCCGTAGATAATGCAATGTCTATGGGCCGGGGGGCGGGGCCCCCCGGCCGCGGCCCCGCCCCCGCCCCTTATTCACGGCGGATTTGTGAGCGCACAAATCCGTCGGGAATAAGCCGTGTGCACACGGCCTTAGGGTGCTTTCACACGGTGCATTTTTTGTGCGTTTTTGATGCGTTTTTTGTGCAACAATATATGTCATTAATTGCTGTGCCTTCCTGTACAAAAAAACGCACCAAAACGCACCGTGTGAAAGCACCCATAGGCCATGTTCACCGGTTTAATTTTCTGGACGTTTTTAAAGGCTCCGTTTTTTCGGTTTTTGTGCGAAAAAACTCCGGCTGAAAACGCCTTTGTAAAAGGGTTTAATCCATTCTGCATAAATATGGATTACGTCTCCTCTCCCCCGCTTGGCGAATCCATCCGGGGGGGAGTTTAATTGACTTGTAAATTTCCCCAAAAAACGGCTTTTTCGCGCCGTTTGGTAATGAATGTCTTTTGGGCCGGGGAGGTGCCGGCCCCCCCCCCCCGCCCACACGGCGAAAATTGCGGGGCGAAATTTTCGCCCGCTTTAAGCCGTTTTGAAACCTAGTTTTAAGGATTAAAATTTTCCAGGCTTAAAATTGGGGCCAAATTTCCCGGCAGGGCTTTTTTCCCGCGTATTGGCCTTTTTACGCGGCGAAATACTTTGCAATTTCGGGAAATTTCTTTAGCTCTCATGGAGAAATTTTCGGGGATCATAAAAAAAATCTTCCCTTTAGCACAAATCGGTTCTTCCCTTATTTTCCAAATCTTTTTCACTACGGGAAAAAATGCAAAAAAAAAAATTATCCCCCCCCCCTTAAATCGACATCTTGCCCCCCTTTTGGTTTTAAAACTTGATGGACAAATGTTTTTTTGAAAACCATAGGGAACTGTGGGGGGGGCCTTCTTTAATTTTGCTTTCGCCGTATATTCCCGGGGTTCTATAGTTTTTTTGGTTTCGGGTGAAAGCCCAAAAACGTTGACGAAAAAAGTACACCTGATGGCAAAATTTTAACGCCAAAGTTTGGGGGCAAAATGCCATACAAAGCTTGGTGCAAAAACCTTTCATTATTTTTGAAGTATAAGACACTTTTTACCCTAGGGAAAAACTTGTGTGTTAAAAAAAAATTTTTTTTTCATGCAAATTTTATAGACTTTGGCCCATGTAATTTTTGAAAGGGTTTTAAGGGGTTTTCCTAAAATTGGAACTCTCCCAAAGGATTCCCTTTGGGATAACCCCAAACCATTTTCTCTGTTAAAAAAATTTAAAGGGGTTTTTAAAGACCCGGGTTGGGTGGGGAAGGGTGGGGGCCCCAGAAATGGGTTTTTTGAAACCTATCAGCTGGTTTATTTTTCCTCAGTGTCGGAAAGGGGACAATCCCTTTTAAAAAAAGCAATTTAAAAAGAGGTGTCTAAAACGGGGAATTGCCTGTTTTTAGGGTTTAAAGATGGGGGAAAAAACAAGTAAATTGGGTTATATTTTTCCTTTAAAACAGTTGTCCTCCCTTTTCCCCTTGTATCCCCCCCTCTTGTAGGGGCCCCGCATCAGCCCCCTCTTTGTGTTATAGCTACAGCCCCTTTTTAAAATTTTCTCCTGTTTTGGCTGCATAGCCCCCTCAGGTTGTTTTTAAGCTACAGCCCTGTTTGATCTCCCCCTGTTACTCCCAAAGCATGGGGGGTTAAAACCCACAGAAAAGAGGCGTCGGCCTAGGTTTTTTTAAATTGGGGGCTCGACCCCCAAATTTAAAAACACCCTGGGCCCCAAAGTTCCCCGGTCCGGGGGCCCTTCCCCGGGGCCCTAGACCCCCACTGGCCCTTCAGCGGGCTTTGGTGGTCCGCTGGACCCCACACAGCTGAGGGCTTTTCCGGGGCAGAGAGCGAGCGCTCCCTTTGCCCCCAACAGTTTGGGGAACCCTTGGGTCCGAACGCGGGGTCCGGGTCCTCACAGCGTTTTGGAAGAACCCGCCGCGGCCCCGTGGCCTCACGGGCAGCGTCGCGATGAGGGTGATGTCATGGGCGACCCCTTGCCCTCTCCTCGGGGCACGGGCGTTCATGGGTTTCGTTCGCCCCGAGGACCTGCCAAGGGGGGGCGCGGGCCTGAAGAGGACAGAGCGCTCGCCGGGGGATTTTAAGGTTTAGTATGAATGTTGTTTTTTTTTTAAGTTTTTCCCCCCCTCAGTGACCCTAATACTCCCTGTGCCCTATAATGCCCTGCCTGTGGCCCCCATTTCCCTCCCTGTGCCCCTATATTCCTTCCCTGTGGCCCCCAAAAAAATCCCTGCCTTTTGCCCCTATTTTTTGCCTGCCTTTTCCCCTATAATGCCTCCCTTTGTGGCCCCCCAAAATCCCTCCTGGGGCCATATCCCTGCCCTGTGGCCCCCTATTCTGCCTGTCCCCCTAAAACCCCCTTCCCTTTTTTTGCCCCAAAATGCCTGCCTTTTGGCCCCCAAAAATTCCCTGCCTGGGCCCCTAAAATGTTCCGGGGGCCCCCCTTACCCCTCCGGGCCCCCCTATAATGCCTGCCTGTGGCCCCCCCAAACCCCTGCCTTTTGGGGCCCCCTATAATGCCTGCCTGTGGCCCCCAAAACCCCCATGCCTGTAAACCCCCAATCCCTGCCTGGGGCCCCCCATACCCCCGGCTGTGGCCCCCAAATTTCCCGGGCCTTTTGGACCCCAAAAAACCCCCTGTGGGGGCCCCCCCCAAAAAATACTGCTTGGGCCCTTTCCAAAACCCCTGCCCGTGGCCCCTATAAGCCTGCCTGTGGCCCCCATATGGGGCCTTTTCCCCCCAAATATCCCTGCCTTTTGGCCCCAAAAATCCCTGATTTCCCCCTTAATTGCCTGCCTGGGGCCCCCCATATCCCTCTCTTTTTGCCCCAAAAAAGCTGCCTTTTGCCCCTATAATGCCGGCCTGGGGCCCCCTTTTTCGTTTTTGGGGCCCCCCATACCCCTGCCTGCCCCCCACATATTCTCCCTGGGCCCCCCCAAATCCCTGCCTTTTTGGCTCCCATTTTCCCTCCCTTTGGGCTCCCATATCCCTTGGGGGCCCCCCAACCCCTGCCTGTGGCCAAATATCCCTTTCCTGGGGCCCCCCCATAAAATGCCTGTTTGCCCCCAAAAATTAACCTCCCTGTGGCCCCATAAAACCCCCTTTCCCCCAAAAAAACCCCTGCCTGTGGCCCCCATAAAAACCCCCCCCCCAGGGGCCCCATATACCCCCTCATTTGGACCCTATATTCTCCCTCGGGGCCCCCCTAAATCCCCTTCTTGGGGGCCCCAAATTTATGCCTAAAGTGCCCCCAAATATACGGGCCCTGTGGCCCTATATACCTCCCTCGGGTGAACCTTTATCCTGCCCGTGGCCCCATTTTACTGCCCTTTCCCCCCCCTTTTAACTGCCTTTTGGCCCCTATATACCTGCCTGTCCCCCCCCTTTTTATATCTCCCTGGGGCCCCCTATTTATCTGCCTGTGGCCCCCCTATTTATCCCCTTGTGGCCCCAATTATCTGCCTGGGGCCCCCATTTTTAAGCTTATTTGCCCCTTTTTAATACCTAACTGGGGGGACTGCAAAAACCCCAAATTTAAAATTTAAGGGGTTTTGCGGGAAATTTGTGGGGAATTCTAAATATTTGTGCCAAAATTTCCTCAAAACAAGTTTTGGGCCCGGGGAGCAGCCCAGATGAAGGTGGGGAACCGGATGGAGAAGAAAAGGGGAAAGTAAAGGGGACGTTTGGGGATCAAAAAAAAAGGTTCCTGTGAGTCACAAAATGAAAACTGCATTTGTAACCCATTTTATTTTTTCTGCAGGCCTACATACAACTTGTAAAAACCACATATCTGGTCATGTTTTGGCGGTGGTTAAAAAATTTTTCAGACCCTTGTGTACAAGGCTTTTTAAGTCACATGGGGGAAATTTTGGCAGGAAATTTTTTTTGAGTTTAAAAGTATAATTAGTTTGGGGCCCTTTTTTTTTTGTGGGAGTGTTTTTATTTAACAACACTTTTTTGGGGGGATTGTTTTCCATGGTGTAGGGGAGGTTTTGGTGATTTTTTGGGGGTTTTTTGTAAATGGAAGGTGAGAATTTTCTAAAAAAAATTTTAAAATTTGTCATTGGTGATTTTTTTTGTACAGTGACTGTGGGGAGGGGGAGGGGAGCTGTAGGGTTTAGGCAAAAAAAAATTAGTGACGGAAAACAAGGTTTTTTCTCTGTAAAAAAAAACCCGCAGTTTATTTTTTGGGGCGGGGGAAAAAAGGGCGTGGCCCCGGGCCCTACCCGGAAAAAAACCCCAAAGGGGCCCGAGCCCCGGATTTTTGGGACCCTAGAAACGCCCCGGGCCACAGATTTTTCCCCATCTCTGGAGGCTTCCAGCATGGTGCTAAGGGGTACAGCCCTTTTTCCTTCTCCTGATGGGTGCCAGCACTGTTCGCTATAGTACAGACCTGTTCAATCTCTCCTGATAGGCTTTCCACACTGGTCGCTATAGCTACAGACCCGGCTTCAATGCAGCGAAAAAGCCAGTAAAAAAAACCCCCTTAATTCAAAAAAAAACCAAGAAAAAGGTGAGGTCAGATGAATTTTAATGTAGGAGACAACCCTTTTAAACCTTGATCCTCGGGGCAGAGGGGCCCATCAACAAGTGTTCCTTCTTCCTGCGCGCCGCCGCAAGTACATGAAATTTTTCACAGTTTCCCCCTTATCTTTGCAGCGAATAGGCGGGGGGTCCTGAATGGGGGGCCACCAAACATTGTGGTATTACTTATCTACAGAAATAACATAGGATCAGACAAGAAAAAAACCTCTGTGGCCCCATGATTTTTTTTTTTTTTTTTAATTTTTTTATAGGTCAATGGTTTTCATAAGTCACATGGTAGACTTTGCCAATAGTAGCATGTTTCCGGCAAATCATTTTTTTTTTTCTATTGTTCTGTGCATACAGTTCCTACAGGTCCTATACAGGCCTATGTGTTTCCATAGTCACAGGCAACCAACACAACCTTCTCTGTTCCTGCACTCACATTCTCTTCCATCTGTTCCTAACTTTAGCCTTACATACATTTGCTGGTCTAGGAAGTCGGGGCAGATGAAATTTAGTACATACCAGTGGAATCGGGGACAAAAACAGGGTCTTTTTTGTTTTTTGTTCCCAAGGAGTTGCAAAAATTCGCTTTGGAAACTGTAGGGAAAAAAAAACCTAAAAAAAAAATTAGCTTTTTTTTTTCATTTTAAAATGCTTTAGGATATTTAAAAATGTAAAAAAAGGGCCCTACCCTTTAAAAAGGAATGTGTCACCCGGGAAAATGATTTAAAATCAATTTTTATTTTAAAAGACTTTTTTTAAAGTTTTTTTTTTTTTTTTTTTCCAAAACCATTTTTGGTTTTTTTTAAAAAAACCCAAAAATTTCGGCCAAATTTTAATAGTCGACTCTTCCTTTTTGAGAAAGAATTTCTCGCGGGTTTTCTTCATTTCAGACGGCCCAACGTTTTACACTGCGTTTGAAAACCCATTTTGTATGGGAAATCAAGTCCACCATTCACAATAGGGGGTTATTTCACAGCTCCCCCCCCCCTCCCACCCCGGATTTCTTCCCAGGTCACAAGCTTTGCCCACAACACTCTCCTATAGAAGTTAATGTGTCTGCTTCTGTTCACAGGCCCTTATGTGCATGTAGCTGCTGTAAAGCATCTCTCTAAAGCAGGGCCATCTTTTCCATTGGGCACACTAGGCAGTTGCCCGGGGCCTCACAAGTATAGGGGCCCCAGGTGGGGTATGCTTGTCTCAAAAAAAAAAATACCCATGATCCCTTGGTTGGTTTTGCTTATTTAACTTTTAAAGTGATTTTAAGGGGCAAAAAGATTAAAAATTGGGGAAAAGGGGCCAAGGGCTCCCGGGCCCCACCAATTAGCTTGTTTGGGGGGGGGTGGGGGGGGGGGGTTGGGGGGGGAAATTTTGGGGGGGCTTTGGGGTGGCCCCGGCATAAGTGGGTGTAAATTTTTTGGGGGGGCTAATTGGGGGGGGGGGCCCCATAATGGTCTGCTCTTTAAACAAACTAAAGGGGAAAATTTGGCCGCCCCCACAATCATAACAAGGGAACCCAAAAAAAAAAAAACTAAAAAAAACCTCTACAATTGGAAAATAAAAACAGCTAAGAAAAAAAGAATGTGTCAGTATTTGGTTTTAATTAGTAGAAACAAAAGAAGAAATTGGTGATATATCTGCACAGTCCCGGGGGCCGTGTTTAAAAGTGATCTTTTTCGGGCCCTGCAAATTTTGTAATTCCCATAGAATTTCTTTACAGGGTGGAAATGATCTGAACAGAAAGCAAAGCAGTCATGGGGAAACCTAATCCGCCTGGCTCCCCTGCAGCCCATCAACCCGGGTGCACCCTATTTTTGAAAATTTATAGCCTGTACAGTATTACATTTACGACATTATCAGAGTTTCGTTCCTTTTTGTGGATGACTGAGAACTGCTAATTCAATATGAATGGCACCAATTCAGATAAATGTGCAGCCCCATAGAGGTGTTTTAACACAGTGCGTTTTTGCTGTGCATTTCTGCAAAAAAAAGCACCAAAAACACACTGTGTGGGAAAACACCCCCAAGGGCTAGGTAAAAACACCCAAAGGGGTTTTGGGGGTCGGGAAGCCAAAGCCCCGACTCCGACTCCTCAATTTCCCAAACCTCCGACTCCCGACTCCCTCATACATGGCGCATGTTTATGTGATAACCTTACTGTAGTAAAATGGTAACATCCGGCTATTTATCACCTTATGATACAAATAATCAAGCTATTTAGGTAGAACAGACACTGACAAGCAAAAGGGTAACAATGTTTTGATCCTTTGAACACTTGTGGGTACAACTGAAGAAAAAGCTGTATTTTGTATCCAAGTCCAGTCCGCACCAACATTGGGAATGTGTAGAAGAGACCTGGGATCAGATTTTGGTCAAGACATGCTTGAATCTGATCCAGAGCACAGAAGGATTCAGGCAGTATTGAAAACCAAAGGTGCATTTCCCAAATGCTAACAAAGTAATAAGAATTAACATTTTAAGAGCAAAACAGTAACAATGCAGTTACAGGAAAGAATCTGCAGAACTAAGCAGATGCTAAATACTTGCAAGTCTCATTTATGTATAAGATAGGTAAGATGACTGTATATAAAATTACAGGAGCCTCATGTACAAAGCTGTAGTGGATGGAGAGATATGGAGCCTGAAAGTCACAAGTTCAAACCATTGTTACCCTTTTGCTTGTCAGTGTAAAATATATTTATTGGACATGACTTTAGAACACAAAAAAATTGTAAATATGCAAAACACTGCAGGAATATTTGTGAAGTCTCTGAATTTGTTCTGAGGAATAGTATTGCCTCCATCAGATCCTGCATACATGACCTCACATCTGATCTCAGTATTTCCAGGCTAGAGAACGGCCTCTCTACACTGACTTGGGGGCAAAGCGGTAACCACAGGGGCAACATCTCTAACAATGTCAGGGTATAAAGGAATCGCCTCAGCCACAGTCAGTTTTGATGACTGGTTGAACTCTTCTTCTACTTTGAAAATTTTGCTGAAATCTGTTTGCCATGGGAGCAGAATCTTTTCCCCTGGGGCAGCGCTTTGCCTGCTCCATGTCCTCAATTACACTCCTCATGTGATGAGACTGAAGATATGGGAGCAGTAGCACTGGCCGGACCCAATTCCTCTTGCTCTTTGCTCTGCACCGAACTAACTTCACCAATTTATTATACATTTTGGTAGTCGGAGTCGGTCCATTTTATGACGACTCTGACGCCTGCAAAATAGCCACCGACTCCGACTCCACAACCCGGCTACACGCCATAGAAAAACGATTGTATTTTCAACGGTTTTAGGACTCTAAAACCACTGAAAATCTGACTGTTCAATCAGCCCATAGACTTTAATAGAAAAAAACGACCTGTAGTCCACACAGCTCGTTTTTTTCTCTCTCTTCGTCTTCTGGCGCCGGCGTATTTTACGACATGTTGTAGAATACGGCGGTGTTTTGAGTTTTGCTGTCGGTTTCCCATACAATCAATTGTAAGGGCTGAGGGCAAAAAAACGAGAACCGACCGTGGTTTTTGCGCAAAATGTGACAAAAACTGCGGTCGTGCATTGGACAAAAACCAGTCGACTTTCGGCTGTTTTTTGTCCGATGCCGTGTAGACATAAACTAAGGATAGGTGCGCACAATGGATTTTAACGAGGAATTTAAAGGGGTTTTCTCAAGAATCGCTGCTTTTTATGTTAAAGATCTTGCAAAAACAAGTCACTTTGCAATATATGTCATGTTCCTCAAACCATTCCTGAACAATTTGTCTGCTGTTTTGGTAATATTGCTATAATATGGAGGTCAATGAGGAACAAGTGTGGACATGTGAACTCTACAGAATGGAACATGAATTTTTAAATTTAAGCCACCAACTTCTATGGGCTAAAATGGTACCAATACAGATCTGTTGGAACATGATGCTTATTAGGCTATGTTCACACGGAGTAATTGCGGGGCGTACAGTACGGCCTGCAATTACGCCGGTGTTCGGGAGCGGAGGGGCTGGCAGCCCGCTGGCCCCATAGGCATGTCATTTATCTCCCCGCATGTACAATACAATGGTATTGTACGCCCGGGAAGAGGAGGCGTAATCCATAGTTCTCTATGAGAACTATGGATTACGGTAATGACTGGGGCGCATTTCGCTCGTATTTGAGTGCAGTACGCCACGAAATACGCGGTGAAATGTGCCCCAATTTAAGCCGTGTGAACATAGCCTTAAAAGGAAATCGTATGTCTCTAATCTCTAAGCTTTTACTACTGATGGGTTTCACACAGAAAACCCACAGCATCTCCAGTTCCGTAAATGCAATTTTTGCTAGGGGTATTGGCCGTTGCAAGGAATTTTACTTTGCTGAAGCCACAGCTCGCCCTATCTGCTACATATTTTTCATACTTGACTCAATAAAAATAGCTTGAGACCGCCTCTCTCAGGAGCTGGAGAGCCACAAACAGAATCATTCCTGCTCCCACATCCCCAACCCATCTGTTTACTACATGGTTGGCCTCCATTTGGATGGCTGGCAGGTAAATGCTACATTTTCCCTGTGGCACCATGGGCCCAACATAGCCAGTCACAGATTTCCCCAGTGATATCTGCTGTTCAGGAGCTGGACTTAAGACCCTCATCCTTCTATTTGGTAATATGATGTGGACTGTAATATAGATTTCCATAGAAGGAACTCTTTATTCCACTAAACAATTACTCTATTTCCTATGCTGTAAGCCTACAGAATACAGAAATATGCAAAAAGCAAAGTGTGTTCCCTCCTGGGACAACACCCTTTCCAGTCATTATAGGATAAAACTATGGCATGATCCAGTGTCGGCATGGAGTGCCTACAACCCACCATTGAAGTTGATTCTGGTGGACTCGATTTGGGCGGTTCACCAATGGAGTTGATTCTTGGGGGCCCACCGGTGGAGTTGAATCTTGGAGCTCACCGGTGGAGTTGATTCTTGGGCCCACCGGGAGTTGAATCTTGACTCACGGAGTTGACTGGGGCCCACCGTGGAGTTGATCTTGGGCCCACCGTGGAGTTGTTCTTGGGGCCCCCGTGATTGATTCTTGGGGCCACCAGTGGAGTTGATTCTTGGGGGCCCACCCGTGGAGTTGATTCTTGGGGCCCACCGGTGGAGTTGATTCTTGGGGGCTCACCGGTGGAGTTGTTTCTTGGGGGCCCATCCGTGGAGTTGATTCTTGGAGCCCACCCGTGGAGTTGATCCTTGGGGCCCATCCGTGGAGTTGATCCTTGGGGCCCACCGGTGGAGTTGATCCCTGGGGCCCACCGGTGGAGTTGATCCTTGGGGCCCACCGGTGGAGTTGAATCCCTGGGGCCCACCGGTGGAGTTGATCCCTGGGGCCCACCGGTGGAGTTGATCCCTGGGGCCCACCGGTGGAGTTGATCCCTGGGGCCCACCGGTGGAGTTGATCCCTGGGGCCCACCGGTGGAGTTGATCCCTGGGGCCCACCGGTGGAGTTGATTCCTGGGGCCCACCGGTGGAGTTGGTTCTTGAGGCCACCAGTGAAGCTGATTCTTGAGGCCACCAGTGGAGTTGGTTCTTGTGGTCCGTTCTTCAGCTACTGTATATGACTGCACATATTGCACATGCCTATTGACAAGCAACTCCACATGTGAAATTCTCAGGGGCCCATGGGGGGTGCCCCTGCTTCCCTAAGCGCCAGTCCAAGCCTGGCATGACCCAACAGATGGTTCTTTCCGCTCTTGTTTGCCAAAGTTAGGATATTCATACCGTATATAAGCAAGGTAGATAGACACTGCTATTCTCCAGAGGGTTGCTACTATAGTACAGACTCTGTTTCTATATTCATCATTAAGACTATCACCACTATGTCCTTCCTTTATTAACAAAAAAAAGTCACTAGAAAGAGTATGACCCCGGGAGACTTGGGTTGACAATGTATTACATATAGCTATATATGCTGTAGGCGGCTACACTATATCAGTGACGGCCCCGCGACTAGCGTGCAAGCAGACCGGCTGGCTCTTCTATAGTGTATGCAGTATAAAGGACGTAACATCACCATTTACAGCCATACACATAATAGTATCAATAACTGTATAAAACACACACCTAATACACAACAATAAAGTATATAAACACATTTCAGCTATACTATAGCAGCGATGGCCTTCTGACTAGTGCGCATGCGCGCTAGGCAACAGGCCGGTCTACGCTTCTATAGTGTAACCACCTACAGCCCTCCTGGAATGCAGTGTCACGCTATACAGAATGCTGTGACAGAGCATTTGGTCAGGGCTACACTATAGCAGAGATGACCTCTTGACTAGTGCGCATGCGCAGTAGTCAGCAGGCCGGCCAACACTTCTATAGTGTAGCCGCCCACAGTCCTTCCTAACCGCAGTGCCATGCTACAAAAAGTAGAGTGACACAGCATGCGGGGAAAGCTGTAAGCAGCTACACTATAGCTACAACTAGCATGCAAGCAGACCGGCTCTTCTATAGTGTATGCAGTATTAAAGGGGTTGACTCACTACATAGATTCATCTTACCTCAGTCCTGTTTTCCTGATTTCATTTTTGAATTCCGGGGCATGTTTACTGGCTTTACTGGCTACTAATGAGGACAAGAGGTCTGTAGCTATAGCAACCAGCACTGGCAGCCTATCAGGAGAGATCAAACAGGTCTGTAGCTATAGCAACCAGCGCTGGCAGCCCATCAGGAGAGTTCTAACAGGTCTGTAGCTATAGCAACCAGTGCTGGTAGGCTCTCATGAGACCTTGACCCGGGTCTGTATCTATAGCTACCAGCTCTGGCAGCCTATCAGGAGAGATCAAACAGGTCTGTAGCTATAGCGACCAGCACTGGCAGCCTATCAGGAGAGAACGAACAGGTCTATAGCTATAGCGACCAGCGCTGGCCGCCTATCAGGAGAGATCGAACAGGTCTGTAGCTATAGCAACTACCACTGGCAGTTTATCAGGAGACATCGAACAGGTCTGTAACTAAAGCAACCAGTCCTGGCAGCCTATCAGGAGATATCAAACAGGTCTGTAGCTATAGCAACCAGTGCTAGCGGCCTATCAGGAGACATTGAACAGGTCTGTAGCTATAGCAACCAGCGCTGGCAGCCTTTCAGGAGAGATGGAACAGGTCTGTAGCTATAGCGACCAGTGCTGGCAGCCTATCAGGAGAGAGCAAACAGGTCTGTAGCTATAGCGACCAGCACTGGCAGCCTATCAGGAGAGAACGAACAGGTCTATAGCTATAGCGACCAGCGCTGGCCGCCTATCAGGAGAGATCGAACAGGTCTGTAGCTATAGCAACTACCACTGGCAGTTTATCAGGAGACATCGAACAGGTCTGTAACTAAAGCAACCAGTCCTGGCAGCCTATCAGGAGAGATCAAACAGGTCTGTAGCTATAGCAACCAGTGCTGGCCGCCTATCAGGAGACATCGAACAGGTCTGTAACTAAAGCAACCAGTCCTGGCAGCCTATCAGAAGAGATCAAATAGGTCTGTAACTATAGCGACCAGTGCTGGCAGCCTATCAGGAGAGATCAAACAGGTCTGTAGCTATAGTGACCTGAGGAGCTGATGCGGCCCATACAAAAGGGGATATCTAGGAATAGCTAGGACACGGTTAATGGACACATATTGCAAAGTGACTTGTCTTTGAAAGATCTTTAACATTAAAAGCCAGTCCTTTTAAGGACGGAACATCGGCACTTATTCCCATACACATAATAGTATCCATAACTGTATAAAACACACAATATACAACAATAAGGTATATCAACGCATTTCAGCCCGTAGTGAACCTAATTTATAAAAAAAAGAAAAAAAAGCGGACAACCCCTTTAATGTCAACTTTGTGCTTAGTTTCCTTGCTAGTATATGTTAGTAGCCATTTGTTAGATTTAGCGCGGCTTTGATTTTCGTGTCGTTTTTTGCAGTTTTTTTACCCATGAATAAAGAGGGTAAAGAGTTGCGGGCAGTGAACCTCGCTCTCCTGCCTACTTGGCTTGTTCTGTTCTGATGCAAAGCCTCCCACAGCCCTGAGCTTCTATTTTACAGGCAGCTTCGGCGGTGGGAAGCCACTCCCTTGTCAACGTTCGCTTTCTCTACATGCTTGTGCCTGCAGAGTCGAGAACAAAAGGAGGGGGAGGAGTGGCTTCTGGGCGCTTGGAGTGGCAACGCTCGCAGAAGAGCTGTCTGATAAATTGAAGCTTGCAGCTGGAACGATCTATATTTTCCCAGTGCTGGGGAAAGCGAAGCTTTGTCGTATTTTTTCTTTTTTCTTTTTTTTTACCGTCCGCAATTTCACAAATATTCACTTGGGCTGATAGCGCTGTGGAGCTCAGCCGGGTCTACAACTGATCAAACATCCCAGTCATTTATCAGCCAACACTCTCGCCTCAGTTCTTTTAGTAAATGCAATAAAATTTTATTTTTTTAAATTTTTTTTTATTTTTTTTTGCACGTTAGGAATTTATACACTGCTATCGCTCCACACGGGGCTCGTCTTCTTGAAGATGGGCTTTCCAATTGCTAACAAATTCCAATTTCCCCGTGACATTAAGCCGGTCGCTGCTGGAGCCTCTAGTGATCAGATAGAAACTGTGCTATTTCCCTGCAGCACCACCACTGGGGAAATAAAGCATTACACAATTACTATTCAAACCATTGGGCTTTCCCATGTAATGTGTGGGCATACTCAGTCCTCCAGAGGGAAAGACACTCTTTGTAGCTACTTTCTAATATTTGAGGGCTGGGGCGTAACTAGAGTTCATGGGGCCCCATAGCAAAATGAGAAGGGGCCCTACCACCTAATGACAATAAACTGCAGCAGCATAAATGGCAATAATTAAAGAGAACCTGTCACATAGGCTGTGCCCCCCTTGCTGAGGACAGCACAAGCTAGTGTCAGACCTGCTGTTCCCAGCGCTGTGTCCCTTATTCTGTAAGATGCAGCAGTTTCAGAGCATTTACCCCTCAAATCTAATTCATGAGCAGGTGTTAGCTCCACCCACCAAAGGCTAGCTCCACCCACTGACAGTTATTTACATGTTTCTACCTATTCAAAGTAATAGGTTTGTCAGTTGAGGTGGGCGGGGCTAGTCTCCGATTGGCCGAGTTTGAAAAAAAACGGACTCTTTGAAGGACTCTTCTGGCTGAAAACTGCAGATTTGAGCATTAACTACACGAAAACTACAGCATCTTACAGAATAAGGGACACAGCGCTGGAAACAGCAGGTCTGACACTAGCTTGTGCTGCCCTCAGCAAGGGGGGCACAACCTATGTGACAGTTTCTCTTTAAAGGGGTTGTCTCGCTACAAAGATTAGCTTTCAAAATGTAGGGAACACTAAATGAAGACGTTTTCCAAATACATTGCTTTGTTCATCTTTTTTTGTTAAGGAGCTACAAATGATTTTAACACCTTCCTGGCTCTATTTGGTTCCCCCAGTGACCGACCTGTTTACTCATTTTCCCCTGCTGTTTGTTCTATGTGATAGCAGGGAGTGATGTCATCACACAGGTTGTGGCAGCCAGAGTGAGAGCTTGTGTGTTATCTGATTTTTCAGACAAAAGACTAATTACTCTACTGTTTACTTTAGATAAATCTCCTGCTAGCAGTTTAGGCGAAGCTTCTAAGCTAATCTAAACTAATTAGCAGACTGAAAACACGGAGTTGTATACATGGAGTGAATGCACGGACATCATATGCTAATTACAGACAGTCTGACCAGGAAGTGACAGGATGCATCTATGAAACTCTGAGGGGAGACAACCCCTTTAAAGGTAAAAGTTCTACAGCCATACATCAGGAACCCACATAGAGGAGCTGGAGAGCCACCAAATGTGTTCCCTACAAAAAGGAGCAATGTTTTTGTACTGGAGTGGGGCCCCATGAGCCTCTGGGCCCCATAGCAGTTGCTATGGCTGCTATGGCTATAGTTACGCCCATGCATGAGGATTCAGAATGGGAAGTCCCCACCAAAAGAATGCATCAAAATTGAGTTTGTAAACCAGACCACACATTCTGAGGGGCTTAGTGGTGTATTGATAGGATATGCCATTAAAGGGGTTGTCTCACTTCAAATGTGGCCTTAGGGCCACATGTATGAACCTGTTTTGGTCTAAAACTCACTTTTTTGCCCATAGGGTTACTATGGGCAAAAGAGTGAGTTTTAGACCTAAACAGTTTCATACATGTGGCCCTAAGTTTCAACATGTAGGGAATGTTCAATGAAGAATTTTTTTCCAAATACATTGGTCTTTTAAGATTACCTTGTTCAGAAGATAGGAGAGATTTTATCTGTTCTGAGTGCACACAGGTTTCTGTGGTTACCGTCCTGCTCTCCCTTCCTGATTGGTGATGTGATGTTAGCTGGATGGACGGCAGCTTGAGAACAGAGTGTGTTATCTCTAATAAATCAAGGAAATTAATTACTTTTGATTGTTTACTTTGGGCTCTGTAGCCTTCTGCACTTTAGATTACATCTCCTGCAGTCATGTCAGTGCAATTAGAAGAGCTGGGAATACAAGGCTGATATATGAAGAGAAGGACGGTAACCATAGGAACCTGTGTGCACTCAGAGCAGGTAAAATATCTTATCTCCTGGGCAATGTGATATCAAAAGACCAATTTATTTGGGAAAAAAAGTCTTCATTTAATGTTCCCTACAAGTTGGATGCTAATCTATGTAGTGAGACAACCACTTTAATGTCAGTTAGGTGCGGGTCCCACCTCTGGGAATAAGAAGTACTGCTCGGCTGTACTTGAATGGAGAGTACATGTGCAAGTGTGGCCGCTTCTCCTTTCAGTACGAGTGATGTCGGGGGCCGGTTCTGGAGATAGGGGTGGGTCCTAGAGGTGGTCTCTGCACCTATCTGGCATTGATGGCATTAATGTTTGTGATGGCAAAACCACTTAAAATTCCTTAAAAGGGGTTGTCTGATTTACAAAATCAATTTTGGAGGTAGTTCCCATTCTGAGCCCTCATGTAATAGCCACAGGAGAAAGTGGCTACCAAAAGTGTCTTTCACTCTGCAGAACCCAGCGTGCCCGTACATTTCATGGAAAGTCCAATGGTTTTAATAGTAATTGTGTAATGCCTCCACCTACAAAATATCTCTTGAAACCGCTCATTTCTTAACTTTGATACTACAAAAATGCTGGTCCATGCCCTTGTCATCTCCCTCCTAGACTACTGCAACATCCTTCTCTATGGCCTTCCATCTAGCACTCTTGCTCCCCTTTAATCCATTCTCGGTTCCTCTGCCCGTCTTATCCTCCTCTCTCCTTGTTACTCTTCTTCCTCTCCCCTCTTCCAATCCCTCCACTGGCGAGCCATTGCCCAGCGAATTCAATTCAAGTTACTAACCCTGATCTACAAGGCTCTCCATAACCTCTCCCCTCCATACATCTCGGCCTTCATCGTCAGATACCTCCCCTCATCAAATCTCCGCTCCTCCAAGGACCTTCTTCTCTGCTCTCCCCTTATCAGCTTCTCACATAACCGTTACCAAGACTTTTCTCGTGCTTCCCCCAAACTCTAGAACTCACTGCCCCAACACATCAGACTCTCTTCCAATCTCCGCTCCTCACAGGACCTTCTTCTCTGCTCTCATCTTATCAGCTCGTCACACAACCATCTCCAAGACTTTTCTCGTGCTTCCCCCAAACTCTGGAACTCACTGCCCCAACACATCAGACTCTTCCCCCACCTTGACTCGTCTTAAAAGTAACCTGAACACCCATCTCTACAGGAGCCTATAACCTACCATAACCCTACTACATCCCCCATATACATGTCTGCCCCTCACTTTCTGTCTCTCTCCCCCTTTCTTGTAGATAGTAAGCCTTCGCGGCCAGGGCCCTCTCTCCTCTGCACAAGTTATTAGTCACTTATTGTCACCATTGTACTTGTTTGACATATGTAATGTATGTAGCCCCCTCAAATGTACAGTGCCCTGGAATTGATGGCGATTTAAAATTCAAAATAATAATAATAATTTCCCCAGAAGTGAAAAAAAAACCTACTTTTTTGGGGACTTTTTTTATTCTGGTAGCATTTTTATCTGAAAGAAGAACGCTTTGGGGGTCAAAATTAAGTGCAAGAGAAATGTTATCAAAATTCACCACTGTTTGTATGAAAATTTTCTGTTCATTTTTTTAAATAAATTTGCCCAAAATCATTAAGAGTGATTTCATACACAGCGGTTTTTAGAAAAATGCCACTGCAGTTTTTGATAGAGGGTTTTATATCTTTTTGTCCTATATGTATGGTTATTAATCAATGTTACCTTAAACTTTTGATTATTTGTTTATGCCTTGTGATGCCCTGATGAATCCCGTGATCTGGGAGGAAACCCGTTGGCTTCCTTTTTAAGGCTTTAAAATTTGTGATAATCTATGTTAGAGTGTATAAGATACTTTTCATGGTTAGTTATTTATAGATTACTATTGTTTAGTTATTTCACCCGGTATCTTTGATTGGTATAATATATATAATATAATATATTATAATATATATATAATAATATATAGTATAATAATATATATAATATATAGTATAATAATATATATATAATATATATATAATATATAATATAATAGTATAAATATATATAATATAATAATAATATATAGTATAATAATATAAATATATATAATATAATAATAATATATAGTATAATAATATAGCTATATATAATATAATAATAATATATAGTATATTAAGCTATAGTGTGTATTATGGTGTATTTCTATGTAGTATTGGTTCCGGTAGGGGTCATCCTTTTTGGGGTGGGATCCCCTTTGGTTTGGTAGGTAGGGTTGTAGTATAGGGTATATTTTTGACAGGCTTAGTGTAGGGTATAATAGGTTTTGGTTAGAGATTTTATAAGGTTGATATTAAAAGTTATATTTTAGGTCAAGTATTCTCTTTTTTTTGTTGATTTTAGAGGTTTTTTTAAACCAAAGCCAAGAAGTGGATTCAGCAGGAAGGAGAAGCACAAGTCTTCTCTTCTTATTTCCCATCTCTTTGAATTCACTTTTAGCTATGGCTCAAAAATAGCGAGTGAGCGAAAGACTTCAGCATTTTTCCATAAACAGACGTGTGTCACACAAGCCTAAGGCTTCCTTCGCACTTTTTGCATGCCGATTTATTGGATGAAAGACACTCCTCCAAAGCAGCATTTTTTTCCTTTCGTCATACTTTTTTTAAGGTCATATTTGTGGCATTTTTTTTTTTTCAAATTTTTTCCTCTGCGTTCTACCCATTCCTGATCATGTGATTTACATGCAGCAGTATTTGTAAGACAAAACCAGGAATGAGTCTAATACCCAGTGGCGGCACAAGGCTTTCCATGGTGCTTTTCTCTGTGTACGCTTCACTTTGGGTTTTGGCTTACAAATAATACTGCGAAATATGCGTCAAAAAGCCAAGTGTGAACCTAGGCTACATATGTTGATTTGAAGCAGTTTTTGGTTGAAGTTTTTGAAGTCCTAGCAAGGAACGGATTAATGAAAAGAACTTTTCTGCTTCCTGTAAACTCTCCCTCCCTTTATGGTCTACTCCTCACATTGGTAAAACTGCATTAAAGGGGTTGTCTCACTACAAGGATTGCTTTTTATGATAAAAATCTTGCAAAAACAAGTCACTTTGCAATATGTGTCCATTAACAGTGTCCTACTTATTCCTAGATATCTCTTCTTGTATGGGCTGCATCAGCTCCTCAGGTCGCTATAGCTACAGACCTGTTTGAACTATCCTGATAGGCCGTCAGCACTGGTTGCTATAGCTACAGACCTGGCTTCTACTGCAGCCTAGTGGAAGCCAGTAAGCACGCCCCTGAATTCAAAGTGAAACCAAGAAAACAGAACTGAGGGAGGATGAATCAATGTTGTGAGACAACCCCTTTAAAATGGCACTGTGACAGTCCCGTAATGTGTATTCTAGAGAAGCCAAGGATTTGTACAAAATCAAGTTACACAGTTTTATGCAAATAATAAAAAAATGGAGGTCTGTGCCTTTACAAAATACTTTGCCTATTAATTTGTTACAGTTTTAAAGATCTGTACTTGAACACTATGCACTTTGATAGCATATCACTAGAATAGGACATCAAAGTTTGATAAGTGCGGGTCCCAAATCTGGAACATGCATCTGTTTCGAGAATAGCCCCCAAAAGTCTGTGTTCAGAATGGAAATCCGGGCCCCACTTGAACCCGACCTCCATCTGTTTTATGGACCCCACACAGGGGGGGCGCTGTGTTTCTCTCCTTTTTGTTCTATGGGAGCTCCCACACAGGGGGGCACTGTGTTCCTCCATTTTGTTCTATGGGGGTTCCCAGTACAAGGGAGCGCTGTGTTTCCCCCCATTCTTTCTTGGGAGCCCCAGCACAGGGGACGCTGTGTTCCTCCATTCTGTCATGGGACTCCCAGCACAGGGGACACTGTGTTCCTCCATTCTGTTCTATGGGAGTTCCCATACAAGGGAGCGCTGTGTTCCTCCATTCTGTTTTAGGAGTTTTCCAAGTAAAGGGGCCTGTGTTTTCCCCCCTTCGTTTTATGGGGGTTCCAATATAGGGGGGGGACTGTGTTCTCTCCCTTCTGTTCTAGGGATTTTCCCCGTACAGGGGAGCGCTGTGTTCTCCCATTTTTGTTCTATGGGAGTTCCCAGTAAGGGGACGTGTTTTTCTCCATTCGTTCTATGGGAATTTTGACAGGGGAGCACTGTGTTTTCCCCTTTTGTTCTAGGGAGTTCCCAGACAGGGGGTTTAAATACTGTTCTATTAAGTTACCAGTTAAGGGATCGTTTGAATCACATCCACTTGATGTTCCCATGGACTTCCCAGTTTTTAGTGACGGGTCCCTCTGACATGCATTCTATCGGATATCCCCAAAAGGGTGTTCGATGTGGTTCACTTCCATTTTTTATGTTCTATGGGAGCTCCCAGCACAGGGGAGCACTGTGTTCTCTCCATTCTGTTCTATGGGAGTTCCAAGTACAGGGGAGCGCTATGTTCTCTCCATTCTGTTCTATGGGAGTTCCCAGTACAGGGGAGCGCTGTGTTCTCTCCATTCTGTTCTATGGGAGTTCCCAGTACAGGGGAGCACTGTGTTCTCTCTATTCTGTTCTATGGGAGTTCCCAGTACAGGGGAGAGCTGTGTTCTCTCCATTCTGTTCTATGGGAGTTCACAGTACAGTGGAGCGCTGTGTTCTGCTGTACTTAGAACTCACATACAACAGAATGGAGAATCGTGCGCAAGTGCGACCAGCTGAGACTTTTGTGGGCTTGTTCCTGAGATACGTGCATGTCTTAGAGGTGGGGCCCACACCTATCAAACTTGTGCACAACTTTCCATTCTGTTCTATGGGAGTTGTGAGTACAGGAGAGCGGAATGAGCAGCCTGTTACTGAGATACTTGCAGATCCCAGAGGTGGGACGCACACCTATCAGACTTTGATGGCATATCCTATTAATACGTCAAAGTCCAAGGTGGAAATACTTATTTAATGTCATAGAAGGAAAACTTTAGTGTTTATATGCAAAGGTGGAACCACTAAACATAGCTAAGACCCCATTCACATCACACATGTGCTCCCTGTTCTTAGTATCCATTGGGATCAAATACCGATCCACAAACGGGAATTCCAGTGGGTACTATATCCACAATCTTTTATTTCTTATTACATCTACAGGACAGTTAGAAAAGCATCCAACGCCAACGCGTTTCAAGACCCACAGGACCCTTGTTCACAGCATATGAACAGGACCCTTGTTCAGGGCCATCTTTTCCATTGGGCACACTAGGCAGTTGCCCGGGGGCCCCACAAGTATGGGGGCCCCAGGTGGTATATGTATGTTCCAGGATTACAAGAAACATACCCTGGATCCCTTGGTTGGCTTTGCTTATTTAACTGTTTGTGTTTTTAGGATGTGCAAACAGTTAAAAAAACATGGTGGAGAAGGGAGCCAAAGACTCCCTGCCTTGCCAATTGGTCTTGTAGACAGCAGGCTGCCAGTGTCCAGACAATATGGGTTGCTAGAGGCATGGCCTAGTGTGATGTCATGTATTTGAGCAGGGTCCACTGCAGTGCTATGCTCGGGGGCCCATAAGGCTGTTAAGACGGCTCTGCCCTTGTTCACAGGGTATGCTGTGAACAAGGGTCCTGTGGGACCCGAAACGCGTTGGTGTTGGATGCTTTTCTAACACTGTCCTGTCCTGTAGATGTAATAAGAAATTAAAGATTGTGGATATAGTACCCGCTGGAATTCCCGTTTGTGGATCGGCATTTGGTGTATGGAGCAATACTGGCAGCTCTCCGTGCGGGAAGCACTTACCACGAGGAAGGAGTAGCGTTGGTTTGATTTGGAATGGAGAAGGAAGCCTGAACCAGGTGATCACGGTGAAGGGGTAAGCGGCAGTATGTGAATTTTGTTTGGACTATCCATTGGGATACCTGAGAAAATGTATCCCGATGGATACCGCAGCAGGGCCATGACAGGGCTATAGGGATGTACAGGGCAAACATAGTTCGAGTTGGACTAGGTATGCCCTACTTACTGCCCTACCCACAGGACAACATATCAGTCTGCTCTGTAACATGCTGTTGGCAGACTAGATAGCTTAATCTGAATGGTTTTCTTTCAATATTAAACAATATCACAGAAAGTTGCAGAAATTTTTATTATATGATTAAGCTGAGTACTTTGGTTTAACTTGCGGAGCACTGTGGGTTTTTGTCTATGAAGGGGATCATTTTCCACTTTTATGAGAGCTTCAGCAGCCACAGACTCCTTGCTTCTTGGACTGCAATGAGGTGAGCACACAGCACTAGTCCCAGCCATAGCACCAGGGTCTGGGCCCCTTTGCCTATTACCGGTTCCTACTTTATAGTCTACACAGCATGGATTTTTTTTTTTCCGGTGGAATATGGAACATGTTCTATATTCTGCGGGAACGACTTCGGATTCCCGCAGCCCTATTGTATTGACTGGAATCGAAAACCTGACTGCTGGATTTTGCGCCAAAACCGTGCAAAAAAAAAACAAAACGGCGGTACGGCAATGTGAAAATGCAGTCGTATTTTGGATGGCTTTTTCACTTTGCTGTGTGGACCTAGCCTCAGGGGGAATATTGGCTGGTGTTGCTAGGAAGGCAAAGCAGCTGTATATATAGGATTATGGTTTGCACTTTCAGCTGTCTCTTTAAGGCCCCCCCTAACACTTTTTGGCTCAAAAATACACATTAAAAAGTCATGTGTTTTGTTTTTGCATTTTTTCATATTGTTTTTGATGTGTTTTTTTTTGCAATAAATTGTGTATTGGTTTGTGTGTTTTTATGTGTTTTATCTCTGGTGCATTTCCACCATCTCATGATGTGTATCATAGGAAAAACGCTATGAAAAATGCAACAGACATCAACTTTTTGGTCCTTCTATGAGGAGAAAAATGCTGCCTTAAAAAAAAAAAACACTAAGGTTATGTCTACTCAGCACTGTATTGTCGTCTGATCTTCGGCGGATTCTAAATACTGACAGTGCCCAGTGCTGTGTAGACTGCAATGAAAAAGGCAGTCTACACAGTATGGGTTTTTTCCCGGTCGGCTTTAAAATCCGCTGGAATCCGGTGGATTGCTGCATATTCTGCCGGATTCCCATACATTCAATGTACGGGACCAACAGCAAGTCCGAAATACCAACTGTGGCTTTCAGCGCAAATCTGCGTCAAAAACCGCGTTCCAGCAATGTTAAAATCCCGTTGGATTTTGGACCACATTTCAACATTGGTTTGTAGACATAACCTAAACCTACATCATAATAGAAGCAAATTCACGCTAGATGAATCGTAGAGAAACTGGACATCCATTGGTGTAAGGCTATGTTCACACGGCTTATTTGCGGGGCGTAATTACGCCCTACAATTACGGCATGTGGACGGGGGCGGGGCGGGAGGGGGGGCCGGCACCTCACTGGCCCATAGACTATCATTACTAGCGGCGCATATACGCCGCTAGAAAATGACATGTCACTTATCCCCCCCCCCCCCACGACGGATTCGCCGAGCAGGAAGAGGAGACGTTATCCATAGTTCTCTATGAGAACTGTGGATTACCGTAATGACTGGGACGTATTCCTGCCTGTAACTCGCGCAGTACGCTGCGTAATTACGGACTGAAATAAGTCACTTATAATAACATATAACATATAATAACTGTCCATTAGATGAGATACTACTCCGACACACAAAGAAATAATATAAGGCATCAATACTACAGATAAGAAAAGTACTAAGCAATGAAAGTACAAAATAGCACTAATGACATACTTTGGTATCTTTAATAATAAGAATAAGCAAAAGAAGTCTCCATCTTCACTAAAGAAAGAAAACAAAAAAATAATAAAAAAGTAACCCCCCCCCAAAAAAAAAACCCAAAACAAAACAAAAAAAAAAACCCCAAAACAACACAGAACCGTGGGACCCATACACAGTTATGTATAAGAGACATAATCACATACACCTATGTAATCAATAGGGTCTGGATAAAAGGTAAATACAAATCTTGTTTCTGGTACAATGCTGCGGGATCGCCACACGGCCCTCGTCCCCTTTAAAACCCGAGGGAGAAGAAAAAAGATAGAGGACAAATTCACCCCCAAACTTGATGCACAGTCACCCAGGGGGTATCCAGGCGTGGTGCCAGGATATGGCTGAGGTAAAGCCCCATGTTATGGGATACAGACATCCAAAGCCCCCAGATGCCCGCTAGGGGAGAGGAGAGATTACCAGAGGTGTAGACAAAAGGCTGCATGACTCCTTGATCTCCTGGGGTGTAAAAGTTACCTATGAACTCCTGCCATTTCTTGAAAAATTTAGAGCATTGGGTTTCTTTAGTCCTGAAATGTCGATTCTGTCCATTTCGAGATGATGTTTGACCGCCTGGATCACTTCCTGCAATGTAGGGACAGTTGGTTCCAACCATTTGCCAGGAGGCTTCTTTTGCCGCTAATAAAAATAAAGTGCAGAATTGGGTGGTTCCTAAAAGTTGTGGTAAATTATGGAACAGTAGCTGTGTTGGCTCTAAAGTTAAATGACACCGAAACTTAAGATTTCAGTTTTGGGATTACTGTCTCCCAGAACTTCAGGTTTCTCACACAGGTTCCATAACTAGGACAAAAATCCCGTGCGGGGGTGCCACACTTGGGGGCAGGACCAGTCAAACGGCTGGGCAAGCTGGATGGGGGGGGAATATTAAAGCCGTAAAATTGCGGAAATGGGCAATTCTAAAGAATTGTGTCCCCTCCACTTCTCATTAAACTATATATTTTATGGATCTTCAGCCATTCCTGGAGAATTGTAGAAGAGATCTCCTGGTTAGGGTAGACCTTCTCCTGCAAGGCCCCTCGTATTCTGAACCCCTACGAAGACCGGCATATAGCGCTGATAGAAAAATACGTCCCATTTTAAGCCGTGTGAACATAGCCTTCGGGGAAGCTCACACCGTGTTTTGAATATGTTTTTCGGATCTGAAAAATATATTTAAAAGTGCAGCGTAAAACACATCCAACACGCAACCAAAGTGTGGTGCTTGTTTGGAGTAATTTATGCTGCAGAAGACACACACCCTATAGTTGGAAATAGGGCGTCTGCTGCATCACATGGATCAAGAATTAACATGACAATTCCTTGAACGGATCCGAAAGACGCATCAGAAAGATGCAAGTAAATACATATTGGCGATCACTCGTCTGAACACTGATGCACGTCTTACATTAAAAGCAATGGAAATCACACTGCACATTGTTAGATACATGTTTGAGTCCATTTGGGTCCAAAACACGGATCTGAGAAACACCGTGTGAACATCCCCTTATAATATAAAACTCCTTAAGTTTATTAAGCAATGTTTAAAAAAAAAAATTAGCCATAAGTAAAAGCATACAAGCTCGAAACGCATAGGCATTTCCTATGGACTTTCAAACTATCTTTTGATGATATGCTTGTAGCTTTTTTTAAACATTGGTTAAAGAGAACCTGTCACATAGGTTATGCCCCCCTTGCTGAGGGCAGCACAAGCCAGTGTCAGACCTGCTGTTTCCAGCGCTGTGTCCCTTATTCTGTAAGATGCTGGCGTTTTAGAGTATTTACCCCTCAAATCTTATTCATGAGTAGGTGTTAGCCCCACCCACCAAAGTCCAGCCCCGCCCACCTGGAAGTTATTCACGTGTTTCTACCTATTCAATGTAATAGGTTTATCAGTTGATGTGGGCGGGGCTAGCCTCAGATGGGCGGGGTTTGAAAAAAATGACTCTTTTCATGACACTTTTCTGGCTGAAAACTGCAGATTAGAGCATTAAATACACGAACACTGCAGCATCTTACAGAATAAGGCCATGTTCACAGGGCTTAAAATGGGCCGTATTTTGGTCCGTAATTATGCACCGAAGGGCGCAAATTACGGGCTGAAAACGGCCCAGTCATTACGGTTATCCACAGTTCTCATAGAGAAAATATGGATTACGTCTCCTCTCCCTGCTCGGCGAATCCGCCGGGCGGGGAGATAAGTGACATGTGAATTACTAGCGGCGTATATGCGCCGCTGGTAATGCAAGTCAATGGGCCGGCGAAGTGCCGGCACCCCGCTCTCTCCCCCGCCCCCGTCCACACGGCGTAACTGTGGGGCGTAATTACGTCCCTCAGTTAACCCGTGTGAACATAGCCTAAGGGGCACAGTGCTGGGAACAGCAGGTCTGACAATGGCTTGTGCTGCCCTCAGCAAGGGAGGCATAACCTATGTGACAGGTTCTCTTTAATAAACTTGAGAAGTTTTATGTTATAATAGTAACGGATGTCCAGCTTCTCTATTCACCTAGTGTGAATTTGCTACTATTATGGATTCATCTCGCAGGACTGGCAGGGTGTACTGGATTCCGACTACACCACTAATGCAGGTTGGAATGGTGGCGAGTTCCTCTTTTTTGCACTAAACCTACATCATGCTGCATTTTTTTAACGGCTATTGACCAAAAAAATGCACCAAAAGTAAAAGAGAAATGCTGCAATAAAAAAAAAACGTATGTAGTGCTTTTTATATTTCCCTTATGACCGCAGCTAACATCTGGCCACTGCAGTTTTTGCAAATATACAACGTGTGAAACAAGCCGTAAAGAAGAAGTGGCTTTCATAGGTAGAAGACGGGGGAGCTACATACACCTGGATCTAGCCCTGTTTGAATATATATATATATATATATTGGGGTTGTTCTTTTGAGACAACCTCTTTAAATAGGACCTGTGACCTCTCCTGACATTTGTAACCTCTCCTGTCTGTTTTAGCAAATCCTTGTGTTTCCTGTGAAATAGCAATTCTGGAACCTCTTCTCTTATATCTCTGTGTTGTGCTGTTCCTCGGTTATTCCTCCTGGAAATGTATGACTGAATCTGTCAGAGGGGTGTTACACACAGCTGACGAATTCACTAATAATTTCTAGGAGGCATTAAGTATTTACAGACCCATCAGGAATGGTCATAGGTCCTCTTTACACATATTCCATGAAGTTATATGAACCTATGTAGGCACTTGCAGCTGGTGCTAATATATTGTGTGAGTACTTCTATGTAGGCACTGCCAGCTGGCACTACTATATTGTGCAAGTACCTCTATGTAGGCACTGCCATCTGGCACTACTATATTGTGTGAATACTTCTCTATAGGCACTGCCAGCTGGCACTACTATATTGTGTGAGTACCTCTATGTAGACACTTCCAGCTGGCACTACTATGTTGTGTTAATACTTTTCTATAGTTACTGCCAGCTGGCACTACTGTATTGTGTTAATACTTCTCTACAGGTACTGCCAGCTGGCACTACTATATTGTGTGAGTACCTCTATGTAGACACTGCCAGCTGACACTACTATATTGTGTGAATACTTCTCTATAGTTACTGCCATCTGGCACTACTATATTGTGTTAATACTTCTCTATAGGCACTGCCAGCTTGCACTACTATGTTGTGTAAGTACCTCTATGTAGACACTGCCAGCTTGCACTACTATGTTGTGTGAGTACTTCTATGTAGACACTGGCAGCTGGCACTACTGTATTGTGTGAATACTTCTCTACAGGCACTGCCAGCTGGCACTATTATGTTGTGTAAGTACCTCTATGTAGGCATTGCCAGCTTGCACTACTATATTGCGTGAGTACTTCTATGTAGACACTGGCAGCTGGCACTGCTATGTTGTGTTAATACTTCTCTATAGGCACTGCCAGCTTGCACTACTATGTTGTGTAAGTACCTCAATGTAGACACTGGCAGCTGGCACTACTATGTTGTGTGAGTACCTCTATGTAGACACTGCCAGCTGGCACTACTATGTTGTGTGAGTACCTCTATGTAGACACTGCCAGCTGACATTACTATATTGTGTAAGTACCTCAATGTAGACACTGGCAGCTGGCACTACTATGTTGTGTGAGTACCTCTATGTATTTTGATCAAAAGATGTTTAAGCTGCCCACGACTTTCAACGTGATCTCAAATAGGGCAGTCCTACACTATTTTTAAAAACCTCTCAATAGAGCCACATCCAGGCCTCTCACTGGATCAACCGACCTCCTTTATCCGGAGAGAAAAAAAATAAAAAAAAAACAACCTGCAAGCTGCCCTTCTTATGACAGCCTATGAAAGTGGGCAGGTGCAGAAAACCAAAATGGAGGCACCCTTTCCTCCCCATATAGGTTAAAATCAATATACACCAAATGTAACGTATGGTTCTGCACAAAAAAACACTTCGGAAAAAACATATGCAAACCTGGGTGCCACTGGCAGGGCTGCGGCATACATTTTTTCTCTCTGGATAAAGGAGGTCGGTTGACCCAGTGAGAGGCCTGAATGTGGCTCTATTGAGAGGTAAAGATAGTGTAGGACTGCCCTATTTGAGATCACCTTGAAAGTCATGGGCAGCTTAAACATCTTTTGATCAAAATATGTGAACCGGGAATCTCAAGGTTTTTTCATGTATGATAGATGGCATAAATGCTTCTTTAGGGATTTCCACGTTGAGTACCTCTATGTAGACACTGGCAGCTGGCACTACTATATTGTGTGAGTACCTCTATGTAGGCACTGCCAGCTGACACTACTATATTGTGTGAGTACCTCTATGTAGACACTTCCAGCTGACATTACTATATTGTGTGAGTACCTCTATGTAGACACTGCCAGCTGGCACTACTATATTGTGTGAATACTTCTCTATAGGCACTGCCAGCTGGCACTACTATATTGTGTGAGTACCTCTATGTAGGCACTGCCAGCTGGCACTACTATATTGTGTGAGTACCTCTATGTAGACACTGGCAGCTGGCACTACTATATTGTGTGAGTACCTCTATGTAGACACTGCCATCTGGCACTACTATATTGTGTGAATACTTCTCTACAGGCACTGCCAGCTGGCACTACTATGTTGTGTGAATACTTCTCTATAGGCACTGCCAGCTGGCACTACTATGTTGTGTGAGTACCTCTATGTAGACACTGGCAGCTGGCACTACTCTATATTATGAGTACCTCTATGTAGACACTTCCAGCTGGCACTACTATGTTGTGTTAATACTTTTCTATAGTTACTGCCAGCTTGCACTACTATGTTGTGTGAGTACCTCTATGTAGACACTGGCAGCTGGCACTACTATATTGTGTGAGTACCTCTATGTAGACACTGGCAGCTGGCACTACTATATTGTGTGAGTACCTCTATGTAGACACTTCCAGCTGGCACTACTATATTGTGTGAGTACCTCTATGTAGACACTGGCAGCTGGCACTACTATATTGTGTGAGTACCTCTATGTAGGCACTGCCAGCTGGCACTACTATATTGTGTGAGTACCTCTATGTAGACACTTCCAGCTGGCACTACTATGTTGTGTTAATACTTTTCTATAGTTACTGCCAGCTGGCACTACTGTATTGTGTGAATACTTCTCTACAGGCACTGCCAGCTGGCACTACTATATTGTGTGAGTACCTCTATGTAGACACTGGCAGCTGGCACTACTATATTGTGTGAGTACCTCTATGTAGACACTGGCAGCTGGCACTACTATATTGTGTGAGTACCTCTATGTAGGCACTGCCAGCTGGCACTACTATATTGTGTGAGTACCTCTATGTAGACACTGGCAGCTGGCACTACTATATTGTGTGAGTACCTCTATGTAGGCACTGCCATCTGGCACTACTATATTGTGTGAGTAGCTCTATGTAGACACTACCAGCTGGCACTACTATATTATCTATGTAGAAAATATTATGTGGTCCATTGTAGGGATTACATAATTTAATCCTCTTTATGGGAAACAGATCATTGATATAACAAGAATAAATAGCAATGCACTGACACCCGGGCACCACCATGACGACCCTCTACGACCACCCCACGTGCAGCAGCTTTCTTCCTCCTCTTGCCCCGTTCAGTCTTATCCCCGCTTATTCTTTCCTGTACAACTAATGGGAAATCAGAGTCTGTGCAAGTTGCAAAGTGATAAATGAGATTCTTTTGTAAATCAAATGATTGGCTGCACTGAATAGTCATGGGATGGAGCCGGAGCTCCGTGCTGCTCCTCTGGGCCAGCTATTAAAATCTAAAGATAGCAGCAGTCATCTACATAAGGGCAGGTCTCACACTGGAAGGAGCTCTTCCTGTGGAGTGATGCACCCTCTAAATGTGTTCCCCAGCGGGCGCAGAGCCGCTTTCTTTTGTGCGCTGTGTATTCTGCGCTTTTCCTCCTGCCCATTTGATGCCACGATTACTTATTAGTTAGATTTTGCTTTTTGGAGCTAAACAGATTATTTAAAAGGGACGGCGAAGCTAAAGTCCATCTGACTGCTGATGTGTGTGGATGAAACAGAAACTAGAGCCCAGTAGCTTTTAATACATTTATATCCCAGTGTAATGTATGGTTCTCAGTCACTTCAGACTAAGAAACGTATAGGGCCTTATGTACGAACATGGTCCAGCAGTAAGACTGTCTTTGTTGCCCATAGCAACCACTCAGAGCCCATAGTGACCAATCAGAGCCCATAGTGACCAATCAGAGCCCATAGTAACCAATCGGAGCCCCAACACCAATTAAGCCCCTAGCAACCCTCGGGGCCCATAGCAACCAATCGAGGATAGTGACCCCAACGGATGCATGTGACCAAAACGAGCGCTAGTGACCAATCGGAGCTCATAGTGACCAATCGGAGCTCATAGTGACCAATCGGAGCGCATAGTGACCACTCAGAGCCCATAGTGACCACTCAGAGCCCATAGTGACCAATCGGAGCCCATAGTGACCAATCAGAGCCCATAGCGACCAATCAGAGCGCATAGCGACCAATCAGACCCCATAGAAACCAATCAGAGCCCATAGCAACCAATCAGAGCTCATCGTAACCAGAGTCCATAGCAACTAATCACAGTTCATAGCAACCGATCAGCGCCCACAACAACCAATCAGAGCTCTTAGCAACCGATCAGACCCCATAGCGACCAATCAGAGCTCTTAGCAACCAATCAGACCCCATAGCAACCAACCAGAGCTCATAGTAATAATCACAGCCCAGAGCAACCAATCACAGCTCATAGTAACCAATCAGAGCTCATAGCAACCAGAGCTCATAGTGACCAATCAGAGCCCATAGCAACCAGAGCCCATAGCAACTAATCACAGCTCATAGTAACCAATCAGAGCTCATAGCGACTAATCAGAGATCATAGCAACCAATCAGGGCTCATAGCGACCAATCAGAGCCCATAGTAACCAGTCAGAGCTCATAACAACCACTCAGAGCAATCAATCGGAGCCCATAGCAATCAATCTGAGCTCATAGAAACCAATCACAGCTCATAGCAACAAATCACGGCTCAGATTGGTTGCTATGGGCAACAAAGACAGTCTTAGGGTATGTTCACACAGCTTATTTGGATGCTGTTTGGATGCTGATTTTTCATCGCCCAAAATAGCATCAAAACACGCTGCTTCAGAAGAGTCTTTAGATGCATTTCTCGGTGCGTTTTTGACGCATATTTGTACGTGGTTTTAGATGAGGTTTTCAACACTGTTTTCTCCCATATAAATAAATAGTCAGGGCAAAAACCGCGCCAGAAAACGCTCCAAAATCACGGCAAGAAACGCATCTAAGAACGAGGTTTTGAAGCTCTCTATTGATTCCAATGAGAATTTTCAGCGCTGAAAATGCTTCAAGAATTGACATGATGCTTCTTTTTCAGCAAATGATAGTGGTGGCACTGTACCAAATCTATGGTGGAAAAGTAGTGTTGGTATTGTGGATAATTTGTGGGGGGACAGTAGGGGTGGCACTGTGCCTATTTCTTGGGGGGACAGAAGGGGTGGAACTGTGCCTAATTTATGGGGGGACTGTAGTGGTGGCACTGTGCCTAATTTATGGGGGGACAGTAGGGGTGGCACTGTGCCTAATTTATGGGGGGACTGTAGTGGTGGCACTGTGCCTAATTTATGGGGGGACAGTAGTGGTGGCACTGTGCCTATTTCTTGGGGGGACAGTAGTGGTGGCACTGTGCCTAATTCATGTGGGGACAGTAGTGGTGGCACTGTGCCTAATTCATGAGGGACAGTAGTGGTGGCACTATGCATAACTAGAGATGACATAGTAATAGTGGAACTGTACCTAAATTGTCAGGGCACTTTACTGGTGGCACTGGGCCTTCTTTATGTGGGACAGTAGTGGTGGCACTGTGCCTAATTTGTGGTGGCACAGTAATGTTAGTACTGTCCCTAATTTGTGGGGGGACAGTAGTGGTGGCCCTGTGGTTAATTTGTGGGGTGACAGTAGTGGTGGCACTGTGGTTAATTTGTGGGGGGACTGTAATGGTGGCACTGTGGTTATTTGTGGGGGACGTATGGTGGCCTGTGGTTAATTTGTGGGGTGACAGTAGTGGTGGCACTATGCCTAATTTTTGGGCACACAGTTGTGCTGGCACTGTGGTTAATTTGTGGGGGGACAGTAGTGGTGCCATTCTTGCAGCCTTTAAGGAGTTGCTGTTAACAGAACTCTGTGGACATCATTATACAGTGTGGTTGTATTTTTGGGGTATGGTAGTGACGGCTCTAAGTCTGTCTTTGTGGACAGCATGGGCATAACTATAGCTGTAACAGCCATAGTAGCTGCCAATTGGCCCATTGATTGAGGGGGCCCTACACAGGTGAAAGACGATGCACCTTTTGTATGGAATAACAAGTTGGTGGCTACTTGAGATCTCTGATATATAGCACTATTATTTTTGTCTTTAGTGCTACTTTTGCTTCAGTTTCGAGTCATTAGATGATGGGACCCATCTCATTTGCTATAGGGTCCTATGTATGGTGGGGGGCAGTAGTGGTGGCGCCTTGAGGGAGTTATCCCACTCTAGCATATGCCATCATTGTCTTATAGATCAGGGTCCCAGCTCTACGACCCACAACTATCTCCTAAACAAGCCCCAAAACTTCTCTGTCCTGAACGGAGAGGTGGTCGGGACTCTCCCATAGACTTGAATGGGAGTCCAGCCGAGAGATATGCCGGGACCTATCAGACAATGAAGGCAAATCCTAGTGATACGCTATCATTGCCTAAAGTGGGAATACCCCTTTAAAGGGTTGCTGTTAATAGGACTATGTCAGTGTCTCTATGGTGGCACTGTGGTTGCCTCTTACTCATGGTAGTGTTAGCCCTACGGCTGCATACCTCCCAACTTTTAAAGAGTGCAAAGAGGGACACATCAGGCCACGCCTCTAACCACACCCAAAACATGACATCACACCAAGACACACCTCTAATCACGCCCCCACACATACATGGCAACTTTTTAGAGAGGCAAAAAGGGAGACATTTTCAGGATTGCTTTATATCCGATGATAAATTATTAAGTAAGTTCTTATGTAATATACAGCAAGAAAGCAATCGGATACTTATTAAAGCAAGATAGTCAGTTTATTGACGCAAATCTGTGTTCTAAATGAAAAAGAGGGACATTTATACAGCTAAGAGGGACAGAGGGACAAGGGTCAAAAATAGGGACTGTCCCTCCAAAATAGGGACAGTTGGGAGGTATGCGGCTGTATTAAATGCAAACTGTTAACAAGGCCCGGTGTTTGTCTCTGTCCTTAGCAGGAATCATAGTAGTAAGGCCAAAACATATTAGAGTTTTCTAGTTATCCTAAAGTGGTTTCATTTGAGAGCAAATATGCCCACATAAAAGCTTGTGCCCATCGCTGGCCGCCTGGCACTACAGGCATTTAGCTAAGGGTGTGTTTACACGGTAAAGACCAAATACCAGTCGGAAATGCCGACCGTTATTTGGTCTTTTTTTGGCACGCAGGGATATGGCTTTTCTCCACGGTTCGCAGATTCAAGCCGTCCCCCTTCACACTCACATGTTTGGGCGGAAGTATGAACATGTTCTAAGTTTTTTCGGGCTAAAAAACCGTCCAACGGAAAATCTGTGCAGTGGGGACTGTTGCACGGATTTTCCATAGAAGTCTATGGGGAGCGCTGCTTGTTGGTTTTCAGGCGGCTCGTAAAACCGCAAACAGTCTGAAAAACCGACAAGTAACCGGTACCGTGGGGACAAGGGTGGAGGCAGCCTTGTCCTTATAAAAAAGGTCAGCTATGGATTTCCTTTATTCGTCCCTTAGGCTATGTCTACACAGCACTGGATTCTCGACGGATTTTTGGTGGATTTGGTATTTAGAATCTGCTGAAAATCCGACTGTACCCATCGCTGTGTAGCCCTCAATAGAAAATCCGTGCTGTCGTCTACACAGCACAGGTTTTTTACTGAAGCCTCCATCCGTCTGACAAAGATAGAACATGTTAAATCTTCTGGCGGATTCCCGTAGCCCTTAAGGCCTCGTTCACACGGCTTATTGCAGGGACGGATTGCAGCCGTACTGCGCTGCAATTCGGATGGAATCCGTCCCAGCCATTACGGTAATCCACAGTTCTCATAGAGAACTATGGTTTCCGTCTCTCCTCCCCGCTCGGCGAATACGAGAAAGTGACATGTTCATTATCCCGGCTGGATACGCGCCGTGGATAATGAAAGTCTATGGGGCCGGCTGGCAGCGCCCCCGCCCTGCCCCTTACTCAAGCCGTAATTGTGGGCGAAATGCGTCCCGCAATTACGGCTTGAATAAGCCGTGTGAACCGGGCCTTAAAATACAGGACCAAGTTTTTTGCGCACAAAGCGCGTCAAAAAATGCAGTGCGGCGAGGTTAAAGTCAGGGCCATCTTTTCCATTGGACACACTAGGTAGTTGCCTTGGGAGCCAAAAGTGGAGTAAGTATGCCCTAGGAATACAAGACACATACCGTGGACCCCTTGGTTGTCTTTGCTTATTTAACTGTTTGTGTGTTTTTAGGATGTGCAAACAGTTAAAACCATGGTGGGGAAGGGAGTCAAAGGCTCCCTGCCCTGCCAATCAGCCTTGTAGGCTGCAGGCTGCCAGTGTCCAGACATAAGTAGTGTGATAATATGGGTGTTCTTGGTGGGGCTCGAGGCATGGTCAAGTGTGATGTGATGTATAACGGCAGGGCCCACTGCAGTGCTGAAATTCTGTTAAAAAAGGCTCTCGTTAAAGTACTGCTGGATTTCCAACGGTATTTTAAAGGGAACCTGTCACATAGGTTATGCCCCCCCTGCTGAGGGCATCACAAGCCAGTGTCAGACCTGCTGTTTCCAGCGCTGTGTCCCTTATTCTGTAAGATGCTGGAGTTTTAGACAATTTTATGCTCAAATCTTATTCATGAGCAGGTGTTAGCCCCACCCACGAAAGGCTTGCCCCGCCCACCTGACAGTTATTCTCATGTTTCTACCGATTCAAATTAATAGGTTTATCAGTTGAGGTGGGCGGGGCTAGCCTCAAATGATTCTTTTCATGACTGTTTTCTGGCTGAAAACTTTTGATTTGAGCATTAAGGGGGTTGTCCCACTACATTGATTCATCTCTCCTCAGTCCTGTTTTCTTGGTTTCATTTTGAATTCAGGGGCGTGTTTCCTGGCTTCTACTAGGCTGCAGGAGAAGCCAGGTCTGTAGCTATAGCAACCAGTGCTGGCAGCCTATCATGAGAGATTAAACAGGTTTGTAGCTATAGCAACCAGTGCTGGCAGCCTATCAGGAGAGATTGAACAGAGCTATAGCGACCAGCGCTGACAGCCTATCAGGAGAGATCTAACAGGTCTGTAGCTATAGCAACCAGCTCTGGCAGCCTATAAGGAGACATCTAACAGGTCTTTAGCTATAACGACCCGAGGAGCTGACGCAGCCCATACAAGAGGGGATATCTAGGAAAGGGTCGGACACTGTTAATGGACACATATTGCAAAGTGACTTGTTTGTGCAAGATTTTTAACATAAAAAGTGATCATTGTAGTGAGACAACCCCCTTTAAATACTCTAAGGCTATGTTCACACGGCTTATTTCGGGGCATATTTACGGACGTATTTACGTCCGCAAATACGTCCTGAAATACGTTTCAAATAATGAACAATTAGATTAGCATTGATTCCAATGTAATACGCCTCGTCGTTCACATGAGACGTATTTTCGCTACGTATTTGGTGTGCGTAAATACGTCCGAAAATACAATCGTAAAATTAAGTCCCCTGTCACTTATTGAGGGGTATTTCGCAACGTAAATCCCCATAGTAAAGAATGTGGATTGTATTTACGACGGGAAATACGCGTCACACTTTGTGACACGTATTTGAAACATATTTCGGGACGTATTTGCGGACGTAAATACGTCCGTAAATACGTCCCAAAATAAGCCGTGTGAACATAGCCTTAAACTCCACATCTTATAGAATAAGGGAGACAGTGCTGGAAACAGCAGGTCTGACACTGGCTTGTGCTGCCCTCTGCAAGGGGGGCATAATCTATGTGACAGGTTCCCTTTAACGTCACTGTGTAGACATAGCCCTGGTTCTCCCTGATGATGAGCAGTGCTGGTGGTCACTTCTTATCTCCTCTCCTTCTTCTTCCATTGCAATAAATGGGCATTCATCAGAGCTGAGCCTGCGTATCTTTGGGGCCGATAGTCCTAATATGTGTGACACGCTGTAAGCTGCTCGCTAACCGGGAAATGGACAGCACAGCGTTTCTTTAGTATGACACTATGGGATCAGGATGTGCACGGAGGAAATGAGAATTGCTTCCAATCATCCCACAGAGGTTTTCTGGCATCTTGGAAACTATGTAAAATTCCCCAGACTTTTTCTTTCCCCACAGAAGAGGGAAAAATGAGACCTCACGTTTGTTGCTGCTAATGCATGTAGGATACACAAAGGTTCGTAAAGAGCCTTGCTGGAAACAAATACAGGCAGTCCCCGGGTTATGAATGGGAGAGGGACTGTAAGGCCCTGTTCACACGACGGATTTGGCCGCGGTTATGGCCGCGGGTTCTGACACGGTTTCCGCTGCCAAATCGCGCCTAGTTTATTAACATGGTTTCCTATGGGAAACCGCGTTAATTTTCACACGCCGCAGGTTTGGCCGCGGCCCCGAAACCCGCGCGTATGGAGATCTCTTCTGTCAATTCTTGACAGGGAGCGCTCTGCGCGACGGCCACGCGGTGCTGCCGCGGGCATCGCCGTGGGCGGCTGGGCCGTGGCTCGCGACGCGGTTTGCCCCCTGCTATTAATTTGCATGGGGACAAACCCTCGCTGCAAGCCGCGCCGAGACCACGCCCAGCACCCGCGCTGCAAACCCGCGTCGGGAGACGCGAGTTTGCGGCGAGTTCCAACGAGGTTTTGGCCGCGGGAACCATGGCGAGAGCCGTGGCGAAACCCGTGGCCAAAACCGCTGTGTGAACGGGGCCTATGCTTGTTCTTAGGCTATGTTCACACAGCTGATTTTGGGACGGATTTTGTTCCGTATTTTGCGCCGTACTGCGCGTAATACGGCTGAAATCCGTCCAAGTCATTACGGTAATCCACATTTCTCATAGAGAACTATGGATTCCGTCTCCTCTCCATGCTTGCACAATATGCCGGGTGGGGAGAAAGTGACATGTACATTATCCCAGCGATATACGCGCCGTGGATAATGAAAGTCTATAGGGCCGGCGCGCTGCCCCCCCCCCCCCCCCCCCGCTCCGGAGCACACGTCGTAATAGCAGGCGAAATCCGTCCCGCAATTACTGCGTGAATAAGCCGTGTGAACATAGCCTAAGAGTCGAATTTGTATGTTAGTCGGAACAGGTAGATTTATTAGATGTAACTCCAGCACAAAAGTTTTTTTTTTTCCGTTTTGGATAGTGCAGGGAAGGGTTTTTACATTTGTTTTGCTGTCCGTGCTCCTGTTAAGAAGATTTCAGCTCATGTGCTGCTGTGGCATGCTGGCACTTGTTGTTCCACAGCTACTATCAACTACAAGTGCCAGCATGCCCCATAAGACTCCGTTTGTAACTAGGGGACAGATATAAGTCGGAACGGTGCAAGTCAAGGACTGCCTGTACTATGCAACAACATATGACAAAATGTGCAATCTAGAGCTCCAGAAAATCCATAGATAAAATATATATATAACACAGCTTATGGGTCTGAATTCTTGGAAAACACCAAAATGAAACCCTACATAGACAAGGAAAGCTGGAACATAAGAGAACCTCGTCTTTACAGCACTGCAGGGAGGACGGGTTTTTTTACGGTTACCCCCTCTATCAAAAGACTAATTACACATAATGATTTTAGAAGGTAACCCTCCAGATTTGAGGCAGAGGTGTAACTTGGAGCTCCTGGGCCCCAATGCAAAATTTGTGACAGGGGACCCACCTGGCATATGTAATTTATCATTCTCTTATCTTCTTATATGGCACAGGAGCCTTTAGGCCCCCTAAAGCACCATGACCCAGGTGTGACTGGTACATTTGTACTCGTATAGTTACAACACCTGCTTCACTGCTAGAAGCATAAGCCAGTTGCTTAAAGGGAACCTGTCTTGTGGTTTATGCTGCCATATCTGAGAGCAGGACGTGATGGAGAGAAGCTGAGCTCTGTGATATCTAGGGTTATATGATAGAGGGATAGGAGTTTAGCCCGGGGGGTGATTAATATATAGGGTTATATGATAGAGGAGAGGCTTAGCCTGTGATATAAGGGTTATATGATAAAAGGGGGAGTTTAGCCTGTGATATAAAAGGGTTTATGATAGAAGGAGGAGCGAGTCGTATGGGGGCCTGCTGTGATATATAGGGTTATATGATAGAGGAAAGAAGCTGAGCTCTGTGATATATAGGGTTATATGATAGAGGAAAGAGTTTACCCCTTTGTGATATATAGGGTTATATGAAGAGGAGATAAACTAGCCTGTGATATATAGGTTATATGATAGAGGAGAGAAGCTGAGCTCTGTGATATATAGGGTTTATGATAGAGGAAAGAAGCTGAGCTCTGTGAATATAGGGTTATATGTTTAGAGGAAAAAAGCTGAGCTCTGGTATATATAGGGTTATATGATAGAGGAAAAAGCTGACTCTGTGATATATAGGTTATATGATAGAGGGAGAAGCTGAGCTCTGTGATATATAGGGTTATATGATGGAGGAAAGAAGCTGAGCTCTGTGATATATAGGGTTATATGATAGGGGAGAAAAGCTGAGCTCTGTGATATATAGGGTTTTTATGATGAGGAAGAAGCTGAGCTCTGTGATATTAGGGTTATATAAGGAGGAGGGGAACTGAGCTCTGTGATATATGGGTTATTGAAAAAGGGGGAGAGGACTGGCTCTGTGATATATGGGTTATATGATAGGGAGAGGAGCTGAGCTATGTGATATATAGGGTTATATGATAGAGGAGAGGAGCTGAGCTCTGTGATATATAGGGTTATATGATAGTGGAGAGGAGCTGAGCTATGTGATATATAGGGTTATATGAAGAGGAGAAAACTGGCTCTGTGATACTAGGTTATTTGAAAAAGAGGAGGAAGCTGAAGCCCTCGTGTATTGGGAAAGTACATGGAGTAGTATGATGTTGTGTGATGCCATATGGTGCAGTGATTATGAAGATAATCAATGTTTCTAGGAGACAATACCTCTGTAATATGGAATCTGCTGGAACATGGCACGATACCTTATGATAGAGAGTAGGGGGCATATTTAGGTAATTAGTCAAGAGCGCACTGCATTCTTCAATAGTACTCCATGTCTATTTTCTTCCCCATAATTAAAACCCATACCCCATTATGGTTTATGTTCTCCCATGGATTTTTGATTTTACATATAATACTGCAGCAGTGTATGGGATTGTTAGAGGTTCGACAGCAGTGTATGGGATTGTATGAGGTTCTGCAGCAGTGTATGGGATTGTATGAGGCTCTGCAGCAGTGTATGGGATTGTATGAGGTTCTGCAGCAGGGTATGGGATTTTTATGAGGTCTTCACAGTGTTGGATTGTATGAGGTTCTGGAGCAGTGTATGGGATTGTATGAGGTTCTGCAGCAGTGTATGGGATTGTATGAGGTTCTGCAGCAGTGTATGGGATTGTATGAGGTTCTGCAGCAGTGTATGGGATTGTATGAGGTTCTGCAGCAGTGTATGGGATTGTATGAGGTTCTGCAGCAGTGTTTGGGATTGTATGAGGTTCTGCAGCAGTGTATGGGATTGTATGAGGTTCTTCAGCAGTGTATGGGATTGTATGAGCCTCCGCAGCAGTGTATTGGCTTTTATGAGGTTCTTCAGCAGTGTATGGGATTGTATGAGGTTCTTCAGCAGTGTATGGGATTGTATGAGGTTCTTCAGCAGTGTATTGGATTGTATGAGGTTCTTCAGCAGTGTATGGGATTGTATGAGGTTCTTCAGCAGTGTATGGGATTGTATGAGGTTCTGCAGCAGTGTATGGGATTGTATGAGGTTCTGCAGCAGTGTATGGGATTGTATGAGGTTCTGCAGCAGTGTATGGGATTGTATGAGGTTCTGCAGCAGTGTATGGGATTGTATGAGGTTCTGCAGCAGTGTATGGGATTGTATGAGGTTCTGCAGCAGTGTATGGGATTGTATGAGGTTCTGCAGCAGTGTATGGGATTGTATGAGGTTCTGCAGCAGTGTATGGGATTGTATGAGGTTCTGGAGCAGTGTATGGGATTGTATGAGGTTCTTCAGCAGTGTTTGGGATTGTATGAGGTTCTGCAGCAGTGTATGGGATTGTATGAGGTTCTGTAGGAGTGTATGGGATTTTATGAGGTTTTGCAGCAGTGTATGGGATTGTATGAGGTTCTGCAGCAGTGTAGGGGATTGTATGAGGTTCTGCAGGATATGGGATTGTATGAGGTTCTGCAGCAGTGTATGGGATTGTATGAGGTTCTGCAGGAGTTTTTGGTTTTTGATGAGGTTCTGTAGCAGTGTATGGGATTGTATGAGGTTCTGCAGCAGTGTATGGGAGTGTATGAGGTTCTGCAGTAGAGTATGCGATTATAAGAGGTTCTGTAGGAGTGTATGGGATTGTATGAGGTTCTGTAGCAGTGTTTGGGATTGTATGAGGTTCTGCAGCAGTGTTTGGGATTGTATGAGGTTCTTCAGCAGTGTTTGGGATTGTATGAGGTTCTGCAGCAGTGTATGGGATTGTATGAGGTTCTGCAGCAATGGGATTGTATGAGGTTCTGCAGCAGTGTATGGGATTGTATGAGGTTCTGCAGGATATGGGATTGTATGAGGCTCTGCAGCAGTGTATGGGATTGTATGAGGTTCTGCAGCAGTGTTGGATTTTATGAGGTTTGCAGCAGTTATGGGATTGTAAAGGTTCTGAGGAGTGTATGGATTTATGAGGTTTGGGAGCAGTGTATGGGATTGTATGAGGTTCTGCAGCAGTGTATGGGATTGTATGAGATTCTACATCAGGGTATTGGATTTTAAAAGGTTCTGCAGTAGTGTATGGGATTGTAAGAGGTTCTGCAGCAGTGTATGGGATTGTAAGAGGTTCTGCAGCAGTGTATGGGATTGTAAGAGGTTCTGCAGCAATGGGATTGTATGAGGTTCTGCAGGTGTATGGGATTGTAAAGTTCTGCAGAGTGTAGGGATTGAAGAGGTTCGACAGCAGTGTATGGGATTGTATGAGGTTCTGCAGAGTGTAAGGGATTTGTAAGGTTCTGCAGATGTAAGGGATTGTAAGAGGTTCTTCAGCAGTGTATGGGATTGTATCATGTTCTTCAGGAATGTATGGGATTGTAAGATGTTTTGCAGGAGTGTATCGGATCGTATCAGATTCTACTACAGGGTATTGGACAGTAAGAGGTTCTGCAGCAGTGTATGGGATTGTATGAGGTTCTGCAGCAGTGTATGGGATTGTATGAGGTTCTGCAGCAGTGTATGGGATTGTATGAGGTTCTGCAGTAGTGTATGGGATTGTACGAGGTTCTGCAGCAGTGTATGGGATTGTACGAGGTTCTCGCAGTGTATGGGATTGTATAAGGGTTTTTCAGGAATGTATGGGATTGTAAGAGTTTGCAGGAGTGTATGGATGATGTTTTTAAGGGTTTACTGCCCGCGTGTATGGGATTGTATGAGGTTCTGCAGCAGTGTATGGGATTGTATGAGGTTCTGCAGCAGTGTCTGGTATTGTATGAGGTTCTCCCCAGGTATTGGATTTAAAAGGGTTTTGAGAGTGTATGGGATTGTATGAGTTCTCTGCAGCAGTGTTGGGATTGTATGAGGGTTTTGCCAAACAGTGTATGGGATTTATAAAAGGTTTACGTAAGGTTTTGGGTGTATGGGATTTTATGAGGTTTTGCAGCAGTGTATGGGATTGTATGAGGGTTTTGCAGCGTGTAGGATTGTAGAGTTCTGGGAGGTATGGGATTGTACGAGGTTCTGCAGCAGTGTATGGGATTGTATGAGGCTCTGTAGCAGTGTATGGGATTGTATGAGGTTCTGCAGCAGTGTATGGGATTGTATGAGGTTCTGCAGCAGTGTATGGGATTGTAAGAGGTTCTGCAGCAGTGTATGGGATTGTATGAGGTTCTGCAGCAGTGTATGGGATTTTAAAAGGTTCGACAGCAGTGTATGGGATTGTAAGAGGTTCTGCAGCAGTGTATGGGATTGTATGAGGTTCTGCAGCAGTGTATGGGATTGTTAGAGGTTCGACAGCAGTGTATGGGATTGTATGAGGTTCTGCAGCAGTGTATGGGATTGTATGAGGTTCTGCAGCAGTGTATGGCATTGTATCAAATTCTAAGACAGGGTATCGGATTGTAAAAGGTTCTGCAACAGTGTATGGGATTGTATGAGGTGCTGCAGCAGAGTATGGGATTTAAAAAGTTCTGCAGCAGGGTATACAATCTCATATCCTTATGTAGAACCTTCTAAATCCCACACCCTGCTGCAGAACCTCATACAATCCCATAAATGCTGCAGAACCTTTTATAATCCCACACACTACTGCAGAACCTCTTGCAATCCCGTATCCTGCTGCAGAACCTCATACAATCCCATACACTACTGCATAACCTCTTACACCCCCTTACATTGCTGTAGGACCTTGTACAATCCCATACACTACTGCAGAACCTCTTACAATCCCATATCCTGATGCAGAACCTCATACAATCCCATACACTACTGCAGAACCTCTTACAATCCCATATCCTGATGCAGAACCTCATACAATCCCATACACTGCTGCATAACCTCTTATACTCCCTTACATTGCTGTAGGACCTCATACAATCCCACACACTATTGCTGAACCTTGCACAATCCCTTACACTACTGCAGAACCTTGCACAATCCCTTACACTACTGCAGAACCTTGTACAATCCCATACACTACTCAAACCATCGCATCCATAACTACTGCAGAACCATGCGCAATCCCATACACTACTACAGAACCTTGCACAATCCCATACACTACTGCAGAACCTAGCACAATCCCTTACACTACTGCAGAACCTTGCACAATCCCTTACACTACTGCAGACTGTACGATCCCTTACATACTGCAGAACCTCTGTACATCCCTTACACTACTGCGAACCTATACTCCTGTACTACTGCAGAACCTTGTACAATCCCTTACACTACTGCAGAACCTTGCACAATCCCTTACACTACTGCAGCACCTCTTGCAATCCCATACACTACTGCAGAACCATGCGCAATCCCATACACTACTGCAGAACCTTGCACAATCCCATACACTACTGCAGAACCTCCAATCCATACTACTGCAAATTGTACAATCCTAACTACTACAGAACCTTGCACAATCCCATACACTACTGCAGAACCTTGCACAATCCCATACACTACTGCAGAACCTTGTACAATCCCTTACACTACTGCAGAACCTCGCACAATCCCTTACACTACTGCAGAACCTCATACAATCCCTTACACTACTGCAGCACCTCTCACAATCCCTTACACTACTGCAGAACCTCTTACAATCCCTTACACTACTGCAGAACCTTGCATAATCCCATACACTACTGCAGAACCTCATACAATCGCATCCCCTGCTGCTGCGCTAAATCCACATCCGAATCATCCATGTGAACATAACCGTAGGGCCTCAGTGCAGGTTTTTGTGCTTGCTCCACAGCTTCTCATCTATTTTTCCGTTTACTGTGATGCATCCACACGTTCTAGTTTTGCTCACTACAGCATATCACCGCCGCGCTCTGGTCTTACATTATTGAATGTGAAAAGAATTTTATTTTTTAAAAAAATGTAGTGTAAAATCTGCTCCTTGTTTTATTTTTTTGGGGAGAGCAAATATTTTTACGAATCCAATGCCCTGATCTCCGGCTGCAGATAACGTGCTATTGCAATGCTCTGTGACCTGGACAGTGCATGCACACAGCACACGGCTGCACATCTCCCTCCAGTGTATGTTAGATGTGTCACAAGCTGTAAGGACCGCCGCCTATGATCATCCAAAACAGCTAATTACAATCAGCACATGGCTTTCTCGCATCACATGACCTCCAGGCTGGAGGACCGTCCCACCGCTGACTGACACATCTTGTCACTGACATTTCCCACTCCCATCGTGCGTGTCAAGCCTCACTATCAAGTGTCACGCAGGATGCTAAGCTGCAGAAGAAAGCAGCTCTGTCTATAGCAGGGGTGTCAAACGGCGGCCCTCCAGCTGTTGGGAAACTACAACTCCCATCATGCATTTGTATAATCTATAACAGTGGGCATGATAGGAGTTGTAGTTTACCAACAGCTCGAGGGCTGCAGTTTGACACCCCTGGTCTATAGGAAAGCTCTTCCACAGAGTACCAACACTTCACCCCTAACCATAATATCACGGAAGTCTGAGCTAATAGAGGCGAGTCCCCCCCATTCAGGACCCCCCGCCTATTAACTGCAAAGATGTATGGGAACTGTGTAATGCTTCATGTAGCTTGCGGCGGCGCTGCAGGAAGAAGGAACACTTGTTGATGGGTCCTCTGATCCCCGAGGATCAAGGTTTAAAGGGGTTTCTCACTGACATTATTACACCAGTTTTTTCTTGGCATTTATTCAGGGTGATTAACCCGGTCTGCACTATAGCACCCGTTCTGGCAGCCTTCAAGGAGAAGAACAGGGCTGTGCTATAGCACCAGTGCGGCAGCCTATCAGGAGGGAAATAACAGGTCTGAGCTTTAGCAACCAGTGCTGGCAGCCTATCGGGAGAAAATCAACAGGTCTGCAGCTATAGCAAACCCGTTTTGGCAGCTATCAGGAGAAAAAGAACAGGTCTGTAGCTAGGGGAACCAGTGCTGCGGGCTATCATGAAGATTGAAAAGGTCTGCGCTATACGACCATGCTGGCAGCCTATAAAGGAGAGATTGAACAGTGCGTTGGACAGCCCTAAGGCCTTACCCGCTAAACCTTAGAAAAACCCTTCCTAAAAAGTGCTGCATGAGGGCTTATCAGAAAAGGGTTTTGACACTGATTTGAAAATTCAGCCTCTAAATCAGCTGTGTGAATATACCCTTAGGATATGTTCACACGATGTACTGCTGTGCGTACAGTTTGCGTTGCAATACATCGTGTGTTTTGTGAGCCACGTGAATCCGTACCCCCGGGGGCGGGGGGCCAGCAGCCCACCCCCTGGAAAGGATTACTCGCGAATTTTTTCCCCCAAAAGTAATTGACCTGCACTTTTTCCCCACTCGCCGTTTTGTCCGAGCAGGGGGGGAGGCGTAATCCACAGTTTCTATAAAAAACTAGGATTACCGTAATTTCGGCCGCATCCGCGATTAGAGTGCAAATACTGGCGAAATGCAGCCAAAATTTTCGCCTTAAAACATACCTAACCCCTTGAAAGAGATATCCATTTTGTCATTCCAAACCTTCAACAAACAGATGGAGAAGAGAGTTAGTACAAAGAGTATCTTTCTGGAGGACCTTGTGTGTCCAGTGATTCCAAGAGACACAATGTAATGCAACAGTTGCCCTGCGGAGGCGCTGCAGGAAATTGACCTTCATGGTTTTTCCCAAAAGATAACACTGACGCTGGTGGTCCCGCATCTAATTGTGAAATCGGGAGAAAAAAAGGAGACAACACCTTTGTGCTTAAAGGGGGTTGTCTCACTACATCGATTCATCTCACGTTAGTCCTGTTTTCTTGGTTTCACTTTAAAACGGGGGCTGTTTACTGGCTTTACTGGCTGCAGTAGAACCCCGGGTCTGTAAAGCAATTACCCAACAGTGATGGCGCTTTCCAAAAAGGGTTTGCACAAGGGTCCCCGGGTAGCTATACCCCGGAGGCACTGAGGAGCTTGTGCAACCCCATCCCAATCGGGGAACTAGGAATGGTAGGACACTGTTAATGGACCAATATTGAAAAAAGTAAATTTTTTTGCAAATTTTAAATAAAAAACAGCAACCCCTGTAGTGAGACAACCCATTTAAACTCATCCCAATTTTCCTTTATAATTCCTTATGTTCCCATCCAGGCCCCAATGTGGCATTGGTAGTGTGACTGGTGCTCCTGATTTACTGCGGTTATTATTTGTGCTATTGGCAGCGGTAATGGACAATTAGCTTTAGGTAGTTAATTGTAATCCATAGCTAGAGATCTGCTTGTCTCAGTTTACCTGGTTTATTGGCTGCATATTTAACGCTCCTCGCTATATTGGATTTAAAACAAAAATTTACGGTGCTCCCGGGCGATTCTTTTCCCTTAAATTTAAAAAGATTTTCTCACTTTCTTGTAGGCGCTGTGAAGCCGGCAGCATTGTCTCCAGCGCATCTGGGGGTTATTTTTTCCCCGGGTTTTTTTGCAGTTTCAATCTATATCAGGTTTTAGTGCGGGGAAGGTGCGATACTGGGGGCGGGGTTTTACACAAAACAAGTCATAAAGTACGGCAAAGAGAACCTGTCACATAGTTTATAACCCCCCCCCCCTTTCTGAGGCAGAACAACTAGTGTCAGACCTGCTTTTCCAGCGCTGTGCCCTTTTTTCGTAAAATGCTGGTGTTTTTGATATTTAATGATAAAACGCGGTTTAAGCCAAAAAAGGTCATGAAAAAAATATTTTTTTTTCAAACCCGCCCACCCTTGGGGAACCCCCCCCCCCCGATGATAAACCATTTTCTTTTTAATGGGAAAACATGTGAATAATGCTAGGTGGGCGGGGGCTTTTTAAACCTCTCTTGAATAGTTTGGGGGTAAATACTCAAAACTCCCCCTCTTCAGAATAAGGGACACGGGCGCTGGAAAAAAGCGGGTCAAACACGGCTTGTCGCCCTAGAAAGGGGGGCAAACCTAGTGACGGGTTTCCTTTAAAAAGAAATTCCATGACATAAAAAAAGGAAGAAATCCCCCCTCACCAAATTTTTGACCTTTCCCCCTTCGTATCTATATTCCCCTTTAGGGTAGTTCACCGGTTTTGAGTCCATGTGATCATACGTTTTAAAGACCCCTGTTTGGACCGCTGCCGGCCCCAAAATAACCCAAAGCGTATTAATAAATCCCATGGTTTTTCATTGCTATTAACTTTAAAACATTATGGGCGTCACATATGATCACTTGTGTGCGTCTCATGCTTTCTTTCGGTTTTGCATGTCAATTCTTGGGCCCAAAAGACGCAGAAGGGCCCTTTTTTTAAACCAAGGGTGCATCCTGCTGCAGCCAAAAAAAATCCAAAACAAGCGATGGGCTTTTGCCCCTTTTAAAGGCCGCACTTTTTGGGCGCGGTTAAACGGACCAAAAAAGCCCCCATTAAGGGCCCCCGTGTTTGAAAATTTTTGGGAAGAAACCCGGGAAGGCAAAAATAACAACCCGCGAATTAAGTAAAAAAAATTAATTTTATTCTAACCCCTTTCTAAAAAAAAAACTTCCAAAAAAACCCAAAGACAAATAGAAGCAGGTTAGCAAAAACTACGGTTTCAAACCCTTTCACCGGCTCTTTTTTACGACTAAGGGCCACTGTATGAAAGTTTTGGTAAAACCTATGGGCAAAAAATGAGTTTTAAAAACCCAAGCGGTTTTGGGGTTTGTATTTGTGGTTTGGGTTTTTTTTAAAAATTAATATATATATATTTATTTAATTTTATATATTTGTTATTTTATATAATAAAAGGGGGGATAAATAAAATTTTTTATCTATAAAATATTTTAAAAAAAAAATATTAAAAATCTAAAATTTTTAACTTTTAAAAAACCAAAAAAAAAATAAAAAATTATGGAAAGGAAAATTTTTTTTTTTGGGGGGGGAATTATTAAAAAGGGGGAAAAAAAGGTTTAAAAAATATTTTAAAAATTGGAATAATATTAAAAAAATTAAAAAATTGGGGTGGGGTTGGGGTTTTTTTTTTTAAATTTAAAAAAAATTTTTGTCCCCCACCCATTTTCCCTCGTTTCTTTAAAATACTTTCGTCACCTCCTTTGATGTTTTTGGCCCCATGGTGAATACAGCACATGACCTCCCTTCACAGGCATTCAGCCCTCTAAGATTTTGCTTGTCTTATTTTGGGGGGTGCCCTTTTAAAAGGGAATTAACATTCAGCTTACTTTCGGGGGTGCTTTTGTTGGGGAAAAAACAGTTGACGGGGCTTGGGCAGTAGTCGGTGTCTTTTCAGCCCAAAAAATGGACAGCCTTTTTCCAATGTATGACAGGCGCACTCCAAAAAATTTGGTCCTATTGCAGCCCCCAGCACTTTTTTAATGCACCCAAGATTGGGGGGTTTTGGGGGGGCACCAAACTGTATAATTCTAACATTTATGATGAAGGGGCGGAAAAAAGGGTTTTATTACTGCTGGACGGTAGACCCGGTTAAAGTGGGTTTACCTGGGGCCGAGTTGTCATTTTTGTACTAGAAAACGCCAAAATGCCGCCGGGGAAACAGGTTATAGAATCAGGGCTTTTATACACAAAGTGGGAAATAAAATTGGCGCCCCGGGCACCAAATACAACATTCGCCAAAAAAAAGAATGTTAGCTAGAAAGAGCTCTACTTTTTCTTTGCCCTGTAAAATGAGGACGATTAGGATTACACAAACACTTCTGCCTTGTGTGAATACGTATGAGGAGCCTTGCACAATACACAACCTGCAGAGTAGCATTGAGTCAGACAATGGGTGTGACTGTACGCTTCTCTGAGACAGCTCCCTCAGCTCTAAATTTGTCAAGCACGGATTGCACAACTCAGTTCATACAAATATCATATCTCTTTGCTAGAGTGGGGCCCAGCTGCAATGTCAGACACAGCCCATGCACAAGAGAGGAGCCGTGCCTGGAAAAACCACAGGAACTAGATTATCTGCCTGTACAATATATATACACCCTTATGGAAACCCACAGGTCTGCCTAGTGTCATATATCACAATAGCGGTCAGTTTTACCTGCATGTTGCTCCTAAATTCAGTAGTGTTCTTCATTTGGCCCATTTATACATTGATGATAGATCTGCACAAATGGACATGGTTTCTTGTCAGACTGAGGTGCCTGGGGCCCACCAGTACAGATGATTCTTAGGGCCACCAATGGAGTTGATTCTGGGGGCCACCCGTGTTGTTGATTCTTGGCGCCACCGGTGTATTTGATTCTTGGGCCCACCAGTGGAGTTTATTCTTGGGGCCCACCCGTGGAGTTGATTCTTGGGCCCACCAGTGGAGTTGATTCTTGGGGCCCACCAGTGGAGCTGATTCTTGGGGCCCACCAGTGGAGTTGATTCTTGGGACCCACCAGGGGAGCTGTTTCTTGGGGCACACCAGTGGAGTTGTTTTTTGGGGCCGACCAGTGTAGTTTAATCTTGTGGCCCACCAGTGGAGCTGATTCTTGGGGCCCACCAGCGGAGCTGATTCTTGGGGCCTACTACTGGGGTTGATTCTTGGGGCCCACCAGTGGAGTTGATTTTTGAGGCCCACCAATGGAGTTTATTCTTGCGCCCCACCAGTGGAAATGATTCTTGGGGCCCACCAGTGGAAATGATTCTTGGACCCACTAATGGAGTTTATTCTTGGGCCCCACCAGTGGACATGATTCTTGGGTCCCACCAGTGGAGTTGATTCTTGGGTTTCCCCCCAGTGGAGTTGATTCTTGGGTCCCACCATTTGGGGTTGATTCTTTGGGCCCACCAGTGGAGTTGATTCTTTGGGCCCACCCGTGGAGTTGATTCTTTGGGCCCACCAGTGGAGTTGATTCTTTGGGCCCACCAGTGGAGTTGATTCTTTGGGCCCACCAGTGGAGTTGATTCTTGGGGCCACCCGTGGAGTTGAAATTTTTGGGGCCACCAGTGGAGTTGATTCCTGGGGCCCACCAGTGGGGTTGAGTCTTGGAGCCCACCAGTGGGGTTGAGTCTTGGAGCCCACCAGTGGGGTTGAGTCTTGGGGCGCACCAGTGGAGGTGGTTCTTGGGGACCACCAGTGGTGTTAGTTCTTGGGGCCCACCAGTGGAGTGGATTCTTAGAGCTCACCAGTGGAGTAGATTCCTGGGGTCCACCAGTGGAAATTATTTTCCGGGCCCACCAATGGAGATGATTCTTGGGGTCCATTAGTGGGGTTGATTCTTTAGGCTCCCCAGTACAGTTGACTCTTGGGGCCCACCAGTGGAACTGATTTTTGGAGCCCATTAGTGGGGTTGATTTTTGGGGTCTACAATTGGAGTTAATTCTTGGAGCCTACCCAACAGCTCCTGTACATGGTTCTTGCTTTCTGCCTCTCTTTCTCCGCCTTTCTACCTTAAAAGCAACCTCAAGCCTATCATGCCCAGGGGCCCACCATAGGCTTCCCCTGCTCCACTGTGGGCCAGTCTAAACCTGTATCTCAGTTTAATTTCTGTCATCAGTATCTGTATCCTGCAATACTTGTCAATCGTTTGTATAGATTGAAGCTTAAAGGGGTGTTCTAGTAGTGAAAAATGCTTGTCAGTCATTCGTGGATCATATAAAAAAAACCAAAAAACTTTTAACCCCGCAAGTTCCAGCTGCCGCCCCTGTTCCCGACACCCCCAGCCGATGATGTTACATTCATCATTCGCGTGACTCTGCAGCTATTCACATGTTGCAGCGATCTCTTCTTGGACATACCGCAGGTGAGCATTAAGGGTCTGTTCACATGGTTTATTTGGACACTGTTTTCAGAGCATTTCCGCTCCCAAAACAGCATCAAAAAAGCCTCCAAAACGCTTCCAATAAATTTTCATTGGTTCCTATGTAAAACAGTGTTGTGTTGTAGTTCACACACGACGAGATTTTTCCGTGCATTTTGGACGCTGAAAAAGAAGCGTCATGTCAATTCTTGAAGTGTTTTTAGCGTTGAAAATCCCCATAGGAATCAATGGAGAGCGTCCAAAACCTTGGCGTGTTTATAGATGCATTTCTGACCGCGTTTTTGGAGTGTTTTTCAGCAGGGATTTTGCACTGTCTATTAATTTGTGTGGGTGAAAACAGTGTTGGAAACCTTGCCCAAAAACTTCTTAAAAAACCTCTTCTGAAGGAGCGTGTTTCAGGCAAGGCTTTGAGACGGTTTTGGCCGCTGAAAAATCAGCATCCAAATAAGCTGTGTGAACATGTCCTAAGACCTGATTGGCTGCAGCATCACATGAGCACTGATCATGTCATCATCAGCGGGCGCACCAAGATCGGTATCCACCCCGGGTTTAAAGTAAGTTTAATTTTTATTTAGTATTTTATATCATCCCCGAACAAGTGACAAAGCATTTTTTTAATACTTGAACTCCCCACTAATCCAGGGATGGGAAAAGTATTCTGGTGCACTAGGCTAATAAGGAAGTTAGCGCCCCCACCTCTCCCCTCTCAATGTAAAATTAAAGGGGTTGTCTCACTACAAGGATCGCTGCTTTTTATGTTTAAGATCTTGCAAAAACAAGTCACTTTGCAATATGTGTCCATTAACATTGTCCTACCTATTCTTAGATATCCCCTCTTGTATGGGCTGCATCAGCTCCTCAGGTCGCTATAGCTACAGACCTGTTTGATCTCTCCTGATAGGCTGCCAGCACTGGTTGCTATAGCTACAGACCTGTTCAATCTCTCCTGATAGGCTTTGATCTCGCCTGATAGGCTGCCAGCACTGGTTGCTATAGCTACAGACCTGGCTTTTACTGCAGCCTGGTAGAAGCCAGTAAACACGCCCCTGAATTCAAGAAAACAGGACTGAGGTGAGATGAATCAATGTAGTGAGACAACCCCTTTAAGCTCACTCCATACCTCTCTGCGCCCCCTTCCTGCCTGGGATGATGCGGAGCCCTAGGCGGTCGCCTACCTGTCGTCCCAGCCCTGCACTAATCATTGTATAATTTTGCAGCATTGTCTTAGATGTTATCTATCACATTGTCACCATTTTCAAGCTCTCTGCTTGCTGTCAGTGGATATAAAGCTTCCTATTCCTGACATAACACTTAGATGCCATGTATCCAGTCTAGGTAATCATCTATGATCCGAATACATCAGCAACTAAAATCCCTCTTCTGCTCCGATAGTTTGCTACAATGTATCAGTGCAGGAACAAATGAATCATGCTACAGCCAGACTGTTTAGCTTACAGAGGATTGCCTAGAACAGATTGATTGTGCTTCCACCATTAACGTGAAAATCCAGCCATGGTAATTTCCTGCCGTGGCATGGAGAACTCAGACCCACGCACTGATTTATAGGAACAACCCTTGGTGCTCTACAGAAGCTAATCCATAGCTGTTCAGAGGCTCAAAACACAGCACTGAAGGCCCGGAATACGGATCATGTGTCAATGTGACTGTATTTCTCTTCTTATTGTGTACATACAGAGGTGTAAGTTCAAGCTCTTGGCCCTAGTGCAAAAAGTGAAATGGGGCCCCCCAGTTACCATGCGCCATTTACAATACTGGTGTCTCCTTATGTGGCAGAAGGGCTTTTGGGCCCCCTCAGGCTGCAGGGCCCGGTAGCGACAGCTACCTCTGCACCCCCTATAGCTACGCCCCTGTGTACATATATACAACTATTATATCCTTTTGCTTCACTGCATATAAAATGTGTATAGAAAGGCCTCGTTCACACGGCTTATTTGGGCACAGATTGGGGCCGTACTCCGCGCCGGATTTGCGCTTCAGTACGGTGCCAATCCGTCCCTGTCATTACGGTAATCCACAGCTCTCAGAGAGAACAGTGGATTCCGTCGCTCCTCCCCGCTCGGCGAATCCGCCGCTGCAGGAGAAAGTGACATGCACATTATCCAGGCGCAATACACGCCGTGGATAATGCAAGTCTATGGGGCCGGGAAGCGGCACCCCCCGCCGTGCTCCGGCCCCGCCCCCGTCCCGCCCCTTATACACATTTGATACTGATTGGATAAAATTGGCCACAGCAGCCGTTTTATTTAACATAATACAACATAAATAAATTGTCATATAAAAATATAACATAACTCTCCCATATATATATATGTATATATGTAACACCATCACAACCCCACATGCCACTATATATATATACATATATATATGAACATAAATATTAAATATACCTTCCTTTAATACCTGTAAACGTTAACTCTGTAAACGCCACAACCAGATGGGGCAGAGGTCCTTGGAACCAACCAACCAACGACCTGGCAACCAAATCCCCGAAGGTCGATTCACCATTTTCCGAACCATGAGGGAATCATACCCCGAATGACTCTCTCACCGTATCTCCTCATCCAATTCCAAGAACCCCCGCCGCCAACAGCCACCATGACAACCTCACTCGTGCTCTAACTACGACAACACCAATATTAGGGAGGGAGGGTAGGACTGATGCCTCCGCGCCGCAGACTGACGAACGAGCAGAAGGGGAGGTACTAACACTCCCTTCACCTTCGCTCCGCCTCCCCTTCCGGCCGCACGTCCGCAGCGGCTTAGCCGCGCCCAGCACGCCGGGTCATGGCGCGCCTCCCTTAGGGGGCGTGGCCCGGTCCGGCGCGCTGCTTTTCCATCTCTCCTGATAGGCTGCCAGCACTGGTTGCTATAGCTACAGACCTGTTCAATCTCCTCCTGATAGGCTGCCAGCATGGGGTTTCTATAGCTACAGACCTGGCTCCTACTGCAGCCTAGTGGAAGCCAGTAAACACGCCACTGAATTCAAATTGAAACCAAGAAAACAGGACTGAGGTGAGATGAATCAATGTAGTGAGACAACCCATTTAAGTCATGTGTGGACAAGTTACCCTGAATGCTAATAATATGGTTCGCAATTTTTGTAAAATCTGCAATAAATCCGCAACAAGTTCCACATGAAAATACGCATCGCTATCCGCAGCAGATCCGGCCTATGTGAATGTACCCGAAGTTATACTTACTTTACTGATCCCCCTTCATTTCAGTTCCAACATTTCTTGGGTCCCAGTCGGTCTCTTTTTTTCATGGTCCCTCTTAATGGAGACCACTGCAGCCAAAACCTGACCACAGCGATGACCCACAAGTGGTTGAGAGAGACCAGGAAGTACATTGACTGTGAGGGGGATCAGCGGGTTGTATGGTCACATTATAAATGGCTGGTAAAGTGCTTTAAAGGGGAAATGGCATACCAAGCTTAATGGCTGAGCTGCAAGATTGTTATATAGTTTTGTTGGAAAAGATTCTGTAGAATTTTTAATTTATTTTCGTATAATTCCTGATTATTTGGCCATAAAAGGGTTTCCCATCTCCGGATATCACCTCTCCATCGCTGTGCTGATACTTCCTGCTTCACCTCCTTTGTTCCATGCTGACTGACAGTCCAAGCTGTGGTGTTATAGTGATGGCATATGACCCCTGGTCTGAACGTGTGGATTTAGGCCATGTTCACACGGCTTATTCTGGGACGTAATTCAGTCCGTAATTACGCGCCGAAGTGCGCCAAATATGGGCTGAATCCGTCCCAGTAACTACGGTAATGCACAGTTCTCATAGAGAACTATGCATTACGTCTCCTATCCCTGCCCGGCGAATCCGCCGGGCGGGGAGATAATTGACAGTCACATTTCAGCGGCTATAGCGCCGCTAGCAATGACTGTCTATGGGCCGGCGAAGTGCCGGCCCCCGGCTTAATCCCCCCCTCCCGCCCCGCCCCCGGCCACACGGCGTAATTGCGGGGCGGAATTACGCCCCGCAGTTAAGCCGTGTGAACATGGTCTAAGAGGCTGCTGTGGAAACTACTCCCAGCAGCATGGGGACAGTGCATACTTCCAAGCTTTTCAATTAGAAATCTGGTGAAGTTTAGCTGCGTCTCCTGATCTGCCAAGGAACGCCATCTATCTGCTGGAAACGCTCACTATTGGTGCAGAGTTTACATAAATCAAGCCCCTTTTTGTGTCCTGGTTACCAGGAGACTCTCAGGAAAAACGGGATGGGAGGTTAGTATGGGACAGTGCAAACTGCAGCTATGTGCTCTACAGCACTGACAGGACGGCACAAGGCTAATGAGCTCTCCCTGTTGCTGTCAGTAGCACAGATAAGAGACTGAAAGCCACATACCCTCCTTCCAATAAGGCATAGCAGGGGGTGAGGTCGCAAGCCCACTCACCGCTGCTAAAGTATACAGATGATCGGTAATCTAGGAAAACCATCTGTAAACAAGCAGGATAGATAACCTGCTTTATCTTTGACATGAAGTAAAATCAGGACAGAATTGTATTTAGTAAGAATGTTTATTTCTCGTTGCTAATCAATGAGATGGAAATACCCCTTCAAGAATCTGGTGGGTGTTATCAGTGATTGACAACTTTTTTTTTATAAGTATGCATACAGAGATAGTTGGAAGGGGGAAATATCTCTGCTTCGGGACAAGTTGGTGTATGAGGGTTTAATTTCGCCTTTTGTACCTCACGGGCATTTGCATTCCACAAAGGCTATTGGGAAAGAGCTCCCAAGCTTCATCTATTGTATCTAGTAATCTTCAATTTACATGTAACTCAGAAAAGTCTTGCAATGTAAAAAGGATTAAAGGAGTTGTCTCATTACAAGCTTTCAGCCCACATCAATGTTTTTAGAAGCAAAGGATTTTTGAATTGAGGGGCGTGCTTCTTGTCTGCCTCTTCTCCTCCCTCTTCCCCCCTCCCCTCAGCACACAGGCAGCTCTCCTCTGTAACTTCTATACAGCAGGGGGGGGGCGGGGGGGATTGCTGCCAGAGTTAACCCTGTGTGTGTCTGCCTAGGTCTGCTGCAGGCATCTAGATCAGCTGTATTAGGGCTGATCTATGAGTGTGGAGAGGTCTGTGATTGCTAATAGCAGAACAGAGGGGATGCAAGTGTTCCTATACCCTCTGCTTAGCTTACATATCTCCACATCTCCAGCAACAAACAGACCCTCTCAGAACAGACACAGAGCAGCTGGGAAGTGTTACTATGTGTCACTAGTACAGCACAGCATGAACTGTTCACAAGCCTCCCTAATCTGTATAGTATTATTATAGTCACAGTTCCACAGACACATCATGATTATAGTAACACACAGGGTCACTGCTGTCACATCTATTGATCAGCCTCATCTCTGCTCAATCTGTGTAGAGAGCAGGAGGAAGCAGGCACACACAGGGTTAATCCAGGCAGCATGGACACAGAAGTCAGAGTCCTCCCTCCCCCTCCCTCCACTACAGAAGCATTCTGTGAGGGAGGGGCTCTCTGCTCTGACCTGTATTCAAAAGGTGATGAGTCATACAGACCTGACAGCCAGTGAGATAAGGATCAACAGGTCGGCTGCTATAGAGATTTTAGAAGCTGATGTAGTACTACTAACAGGGCTAACTCAAAATCAGTAGGACATTTGTAATGAACATATATTGCAAAGCTGCTTGTTTTTTAAAGATCTTTTAATTAAAACTCAATCATTGTAGCGAGACAACCCCTTTAAAGCCATGCCAGATAAGTTCATCTGCATACAGCTGTTTCGGGGTATTTGCCCTTCGTCAGTGCAAAGTACAACTTACTGGCTGGCAAGGTAAGAGACAAGTGTGAGAGAGCCACTAAGCTGGTGTGTGAGGGTTTAATTTCGCCTTTTGCACCTCACGGGCATTTGCATACCACAAAGGCTTTTTGGAAAGAGCTCACTAGTGCCATCTATTGTTTGTAGTAATCCTCATTTTACATGTAACTCAGAAAAGTCCTGAAATGTAAAAAGGATTGAAACTATGTTAGATAAGTTCATCTTCAGACAGCTGTTTCCGAGTATTTGCCCCTCTTCAGTGCAGAGTGCAACTTACTGGCTGGCAAGGTAAGAGACGAGTGTGGCTTAAAAGGGGGAAATACCTCACCTTGTGGAGAGCTACCAAGTCAGTGTGTGAGGGTTTAATTTCGCCTTTTGCACAGAGCTAATTGTCTATCACTGAGCTGGACCGCCCACTGGACTCCTATGAGTTAGAAAGAGCTGGGCTAAAAAAAATAAATCTATTTCAACTTCTGCTGAATTTTTTTCTTACAAAACTAAACATCAATCTGCTCAGCAAATCCTGCTCTTTGACATGATGCTGTCAGATCAATTGTTCACCATGACAGGTTCCCTTTAAAGATGAGAATATTTTTAGTGTTAGACATCCTTTTGGTGTTTCACTTATATCCATGTTTATAGAGGAACGATGCCCATCTTTTTCCACATGTGCTGTAGAGTGGAGGTGGTTACAGCAATACCAAATATGCTTGTTTGATTTTGTGATTAATCTTTTACTGTGTTTATTCTCTATTTTTTTTGTTTTGTCTGTTATGTTTATGTATCATTTTAGGGGATGTTCACACTGCGTTTTTCAATACGTTTTCAATCTGAAAAAATGTATTGAAAAATGTTGCGTAAAACGTATCCAAACACGTACCCAAAGGCTATGTTCACACGGCTTAAACTGTGACGTATTTCGCGCCGTACTGCGCTCAATACGGGCTGATATACGTCCCAGTCATTACGGTAATCCACAGTTCTCATAGAGAACTATGGGTTAGGTCTCCTCTCCTTGCTCGGACAATACGGTGAGCGGGGAGAGAAGTGACGTCAATTATTCACTATGTATACGGGCCGAGAATAATGCATGTCTATGGGGCCGGCGGGCCCCCGCTCCCGAGCACACGGCGTAATTGCGGGCGAAATACGTCCCGCAATTATTGCCGTGTGAACTGGGCCAAAGTATGATACGTGTTTAGATACATTTTCTGTGCAGCAGGATCGCACCCTATAGTTTTAAATAGGGCGTCTGCTGCGTAAAACGGATCAAGAATTGACATGACAATTCTGTGATGAGATCCATTCAAAAAACATCCGAAAGACGCATGTGAAACACGTATCATCTGAATGCTGATGCATGATTTACATTAAAGTCAACGTAAATCACACTGAGCATTGTTAGATACGTGTTTGGGTCCATTTTTGGATCCGAAAAACATACCAAAACATGTATCTTATGGTCCCAGTAGGGGTTAACTGTAATATGCAGTGAACTATGTATACACTACTATTGGAGATCTCTGGGAGCTTTAATAAAGACAGGGCTGTCCTGCTAAAACTGTCACCTATCACAATACTGGTGCTAAAAAGAGTGAAACAAAGGAAGCGCACTCCCTCCGTTTTTGTTCCTTAGGCTACATCTACACTGCATCAGCCAAAAAAAGGCTGAAATTCGACCGTTTTTATTCTGATGCACGACCGCGGTTTTTGCCAACAGGACCGCGGTCGGTTCTCGTTTTTTTGCCAACAGGCCCGTACAATTAATTGTATGGGAAGACAACGAAAAAACGCAAAGCGTCGGTATAGCTGCAAGACTACAAATAAGCACTATGTAGTCTGATTCTACAATTCCCTTACTTCCTCTCTCCTTTTGCTAATTTATAGATAGGACAGAATGTAACACGCCCTGAAAATAAAACCTAGTGCAATTTTTTTCAAGATTAGAAACAGAAGGCCTCCCTTGAAAATAAGTCTTAGCTCGTCTTTAGGAGCAAAAATTAATATAAGACACTGTCTTATTTTCGGGGAGACAGGGTAGGAGCTATATACACAAAACGGGAGGAGAGTTTTAATCGAGACTATGTGCATATTTGCTAATTTGTTATTTTAGAGGCATTTGGGCAATATAAAAATATTGAACAAGTGTTCACAACCTTTAAGCTTCAAGAGTCGTCGTTTAACGGCGTCGACTTTCTAGGATAAAGGATGATTTATTTATTTCGCAGAACTGTTGTTTTAATGTACTTAAAGAGACAAAAGAAAGTGAAAGCTCCAGACGTCTTCAAAGGCGCAGTGACACTGTGACCATTGTTTACCTGCCATGTGAACCCAGTCATCGTCTTTGTAGCGTATGTAAACTGTGCAACTTTCACGGCTTTTCCCCCATTCATCTGTATGTGCTTGTTGTCTCTCAATAAAGACAACATGTAGTACAGCTTGTAAGTTCATTGGAGGGATGTGTGCGACTTGTGACCTCCTATAACGTGGATTATAAATCATGGAGGAATCAGGACAAAGTCGGCTCTGATCACTCAAGGAATCAAGATGAAGAGATGAGGACATGCACAAGCCGTGAAGATGCTTTATGCAGAATGAAACCCGATTACAAACCAAGGGCGACATGTATGTATTTTGGCGCCCAGGCGCCTTTTTTTTTTTTTGCGCATTAGTAGCGTAGAAAGCGACTGAATCTATTAACCTGTTCTACTGCGGGTCATAGATTTGGGCTTTCTAAGGCCATGTTCACACGGCTTAAAATGGGCCGTAGTGCGCAAATTACGGGCTGAAAATGGCCCATTCATTATGGTAATCCACAGTTCTCATAGAGAACTATGGATTACGTCTCCTCTCCCTGCTCGTACAATATGGTCGTATTGTAAGTGCGTGGTGATAAGTGACATGTCAATTGTAGGCGGCGAATACGCACCGCTGACAATAAATGTCAATGGGGCCGGCAGGCTGCTGCCCCCCATCCCCCCCGTGTTTTGGGAATACACGCTGATCAGCACGACTCCCAACCACCCGGCATATTGTGGCAGGTACTGTACGCACCGCAATTACGCCGTGTGAACATAGCCTAAAACGACAATTCAGGCTCAGTTAAATCACTTTTAACTGTGTCTACTTGTTCCAGCAGTAATGCGCCTAGGATTGCCGTCCTCCCATCATAAATGTGTAGAATCGTACGGTTGTGGTGCGACGCGTCCCGAGGTTTGAGCGGAATTAAAGTTGTGGCAAATTTATCCAACAACCTATTTGACACTGCCCATTGTAAATTTACACTCACCGGCGACTTTATTAGGTAAAACCATGCAAAGTAAGGGGTTTTGGACCCCTTTTGGGCCTTCAGAAACTGCGTCAATTCTTTTTTTGGCATAGATTCCAAACAAGGTGTTGCAACGATGCTCAATTGGTACCAAGGGGCCCAAAAAAGAGTGCCAAGAAAATAATTCCCCACACCATGACCACCCCCACCACCAGCCTGAACCGTTGATACAAGGCAGGATGGATCCATGCTTTCATGTTGTTGACCCCAAAATTCTGCCCCTACCATCCAATGTCGCAGCAAAAATCGAGACTCATCAGACCAGGCAACGTTTTTCCAATCTTCTACTGTCCAAATTTCGATGAGCTTGGGCAAATTGAAGCCTCAGTTTTCTTGTTCTTAGCTGAAAGAGTGGCACCCGGTGTGGTCTTCTGCTGTGTAGCCATCTGCCTCAAAGTTGGCCGTACTGTGCGTTCAGAGATGCTCTTCAGCCTACCCTTGGTTGTAACGGGTGGGGTTTTGAGTCACTGTTGCCTTTCTATCAGCTCGAACCAGTCTGCCCATTTCTCCTTTGACCCTTGGCATCAACAAGGCTTTTCCCCCACAGGATGCCGCTCACTGGTTGTTTTTTCTTTTTTCGGACCATTTTCTGTAAACCCTAGAGATGGTTGTGCCGTGAAAATCCCAGGAGATCAGCCCAAAGTTTCTGAAAACTCAGACCAGCCCTTCTGGCACCAACAACCATGCCCGTTCAAGGCACTCAAATCACCTTTCTTCCCATACTGATGCTCGGTTTGAACTGCAGGAGATTGTCTTGACCATGTCTACATGCCTAAATGCACTGAGTTGCCGCCATGTGATTGGCTGATTAGAAATTAAGTGTTAACGAGCAGTTGGACAGGTGTACCTAATAAAGTGGCCGGTGAGTGTATGTGTTTATGGGTTACACGGGATTAGTAATTCTGCCTCGATTGGCTACGATCAACTGCACAGGGAAAAACTTTAGGTTTATTAGAGCAGTGAAAATAACTGGAGAGCACCATAGAGGTAAAATGAATTAAAAAAAACCCGACAAGCTTAATTTGGAGCTCCTGCGTCTACGGGAGTCCTCAGGAGTGGAACCTTGTAACCGGCAGACGTTCTCCGGGTTATGGGTATCACATTTGTAACTAGATAGAGTAAATGATGTTCTACCTGAAAGGAATGTATATTTGCTTTTATCACAGAAGGTTGCTGGAGTAATTCGACAAGAGCAGTGCACCTTCCTTTCTAGTTTGACATGTCCACACGGCTTCTAGCACCGCTTAAAAAGCAGCATGTTTTTGGGCGTGGGTGCTTTAGAAGTCTGTGGTTAAGCTGTGAGTTCAACATGAATGCAACGTGAACTCAGGATTTCCTTTGAAGTTTGACACCAGGGATTTTCCCCGCCTACTAGGGGGGAACTGCAGAAGAAAAAAAAAAAAAACCTTTAAACTTCTCCAAGTACCATGTAGCTCGGAAGAAGTTTCAGAAGAAAATTGCCTGTGTTTGAAGAGTTAGCTTGAACATGGATCAGATTCCTCTAACCTCAGTCTTTTTGTTCACGAGAGAATCTGTTGGACATAAAGGGAATGACTGAAGGAAATTAATGTCGGTGCCGGGGAAGTGTTCCCGGGCTGGAGATGGTGGCTTTATACCCTGTGCAATAGACTCGAGCTAAGATATTCATTAACGTTCAGCCTCTAATAAGTGCAACCTAATGGGTATTTAATTGGAGGGAAAGAAATGGTTACCAGTCAGCAAAGACGAAGGGCGACAGGTCAGAAAAGAGGCGCTGCCAGTTTTAAGGCGCATTAAATGAGTGGATGGTGCGCCTGAATGAAAGAACCTGTCATAAATCTAGAGTCTGGTCTACATTGCATAGTATAATTGATGCTCCTAATCTAGGCACATAGCGTAATGTAGGCACATAGCATATCATTGCTAGCATGTCTGATGAACCGACTTTAGGAGCACTTAGATGGGTCGTGCCCAGCGTATAATGCGCCTAGTTTTGGTGAAATACAGTTCATTTATATAGAGAATAGGGCGTCAACAGGTTTTTGGTGCAAAATACACCAAAAAAATGGCGCAGCCCTAATGGGACATGTCCAAAACCTACACAACCTATAATTTTTTATAGGACTATTTTGGAGTTTTTATAGGACTTAGATGTATGGGGCGCTGAAACGGTTAATAGATAACTGATGGCAGCCCTGCCCACGGCAGTGTTTTTCAGCCGCTTTTCAGTTTCGAAAACGTTCTGCAAACCGGGTGTAAATTTTTTAAACGGGCCTCTAAGGAAAACCCGCGCAGCGGTCCCCACTGCACGGATTTTCCGCCCGGCGGTTTTTCAGACCGTCAGCCGCCTTAAAAACATAGAATATGTTCACTCTTCTGACCGGTTTTCGGACAGAATATGAACATGCCTATGTGAAGAGGGAGGGCGCTAATCGCGGAGAAAAGCCGTCCCCTCCGCGGCCGTGTGCACGACATGAAAACAGTGCAAGTACCGATAGGATAAACCGACCGGTATTTGTCCTGTGCCGTGAAGACGGCCCCTAAATGTTGGGAGTTTTTTGGGGTAGATTTTAGGATGTGGTAAAAGGAATAAGGCTAAATGGGTTTTTGCAGAAATTACAAAACCATAAATTTATGTCTTACAAAATTATCCCATGTGACAACAGGTCAGATGAATGCTGAGATACACCGCCGTTACCCTGTTTTCCCGAAAATAGGACAGCGTCTTATATTAATTTTTGCTCATAAAGATGCACTATGTCTTATTTTCAGGGGATGTCTTATTTTTTCCACAAATAAATTATAACATGCTATACAAGTGTGTGTGTATAGATATCTTAAAGTTTAGAGTCACAAACCATAGGATATATGTATGGAAAGGACATTTTATGGCAGCTGCAGTGAGTTATTCCAAAGAATGGCAAATGTGACATGCTGGGACTTGTAGAACTAGAAGTCCCAGCATGCCCCATCAGCCATCCTGTGAGATGTGTATGTGTCAGTGTCATTGCTCTCTCATTGCTCCCCCCCATCCCTCACTTACTTGTACACTTTCTGTCTCCTCTCCTGGGATGTTCGGGACCTGTGATGACATCACAGTCACATGACCTTCCTGCACAGGTCCTTCAACACTCTGCTACAACAATATGTCCCAGGGCCATTTCTCGGTGTGAGTGGTGTTTGGGAACACCCACCCCCCCATCCCTTTCTCTCTGCCCACTCTTAGGGATGGCCTGTGTATGGGGAGCTGCAGCAATGATTTCCGCTATGTCTTATTTTTGGGGGGGTGCCTTATATTAGGGAATTCAACAAAATCTCTGCTATGTATTACTTTCAGGGGTGTCTTATTTTCTAGGAAAATTCAAGGCTTGTACTGAAGCTGTGGAGTGGAATTAGAAAGGTGCAGAATCCTAAGTGGGTAAATGAATCCTAAATGGGCAAAGTGAGATGGACATCTTGGGCGACATGTATGAACAGGGCTGTGGCAGATATCTGGCGTCTTTTTAGCTAAAAAACTAGCGCAGCCCCATTTGTTCTATTTTTACTCAGTCGCACTCCAATATCAGCCGCATTACAGAGCGCCCGCTGCACTTTGTAATGCACCTAAGATCGGGGGGCGTGCTGTAGGCGGCGCACTACAACCGTACGAAGCTGCACATTTATAGCTTCAATATGACAAATCCAGGCGCATTACTGCTGGGACAGGTAGAGCACTTTAAAAGTGGTTTACCTGAGCCAGAAGTGTCGCTTTATAGCTAGAAAGTGCTCAATCCATGACCCGCAGTAAAACAGGTTCATAGATCCAAGGGCATTCTACGCTACTAATGCATGAAAAAAAAAAAAAGCCGCCTGGTGCCAAAACAATATGTTTGTCAGAACAGCTGAGTACAACCTAAAAGAAACTGAAACTGGCTGGAAACTGTAACAACAACATAGAACGGTGCCAAAAAGGAAAAGTAGGCAGCTGTTGGACGCTTCCTCTATCCCGTGTTGGCCGGTCTAAGTTGCAGATCACAAATCAAAAGCAATGGCTTAGCAACAACTAAGTAAAGATGAAAGAAGCCTGTGCTCCGGTGTATGAGATCAGCACGGAGGCTCTCTCTTCTGTCTTTATTGAGTGCTACAGTTGAGAACTCTACTATATATTATTCAGTAGTTTCATTATAATTCTCTTTTTATACTCCAACAGTTCCTCCAAAGCAAAGAAGTGACCATTGCTCATTCTGTGTTAAAGGCTATGGACACCTTTCCATTTTTGATGCCTCTAAATTAAGCAATAATATTCTTTGTTAAAATTTCTTCATACCATTTTGCTACTGTATAGTCTTTGTAACCCCTTCAAATAGATGGCTGTCCTGCTGCTTCTTATATAGATCTGGCAGCACACTGCTTCTAGCTGTATCCAGGGCTGTGGAGTCGGAGTCGTGGAGTTGGAGTCGGTGCCTATTTTGCAGGAGTCGGAGTCGTCATAAAAGGGACCGACTCCGACTCCCAAAATATATAATAAGTTGGTCCAGTTAGTTCTATGCAAAGAGCAAGAGGCATTGGGTCCGGCCAGTGCTACTGCTCCCATATCTTCAGCTTCATCACATGAGGAGTGTAATTGATGACATGGAGCAGGCAAAGCGCTGCCCCAGGGGGAAAAGATTCTGCTCCCAGGGCAAACAGATTTCAGCAAAATTTTTCACCTGCTTTCAAAGAAGTAGAGGATCAACCATTCATCAAAACTGACTGTGGCTGAGGCGATTCCTTTATACCCTGACATTGTTAGAGATGCTGCCCCTGTGGTCACCGCTTTCCCCCAACCCAAGTTAGTGTAGAGAGGCCGTTCTCTAGCCTGGAAATAATGAGATCAGATGTGAGGTCATGTATGCAGGATCTGATGGAGGCAATGCTATTTCTCAGAACAAATTCAGAGACTCCACAAATGTTCCTGTAGTGTTTTGCATATTTACAATTTTTTTGTGTTCTAAAGTCATGTCCAATAAATATATTTACACTGACAAGCAAAATGGTAACAATGTGACTTTCAGGCTCCATATCTCTCCATCCACTAGAGCTTTGTAAATGAGGCTACTGTGATTTTATATACAGTCATCTTACCTATCTTATACATAAATTTGACTTGCAAGTATTTAGCATTTGCTTAGTTCTGCAGATTATTTCCTGTAACTGCATTGTTACTGTTTTGCTACTAAAAATCAAAATGTTAATATCTATTATTTTGTTAGTATTTGGGAAATCCACCTTTTGGTTTCCAATACTGCCTGAATCCTTCTGGGCTCTGGATCAGATTCAAGCAGATCTTGACCAAAATCTGATCCCAGGTCTCTTCTACACATTCCCAATGTTGGTGCAGACTGGACTTGGATACAAATACAGCTTTTTCTTCAACTCTACCCACAAGTGTTCAAAAGATCAAAAGATTGCTTGTCAGTGTCTGTTCTACCTAAATAGCTTGATTATTGTATCATAAGGTGATAAACAGCCGGATGTTACCATTTTACTACAGTAAAGTTATCACTAAAACATGCGCCATGTATGAGGGAGTTGGAGTCGGACTCCACAGCCCTGGCTATATCAGCTGCACTCCTCTTCCTTTTTTCCCTAATGCTAGGTCTACACTGCAATGGACAAAAAACTCACCGAAAACCAAATCCTGAAACCGTTCATAAATCTGAATTTTTTGTCCAGTGCATGTCAAAAACAGCTAAAAAATGATCGTTTTCGGCGTGCTTTTTTTGTGCGTTTGTGGCGCTTTTTTTTTTTCCAGAAATGCACAGCATTATACTTGCTATGAATTTCTGCAAAAAACGCTCCAAAACGAGTAAAAAAAAAATGTCCACCGCTTTACATAGACTCTAAGGGCATGTCCCCACAGCACGGGTTTTCCGCCCGGCATTTTTTCCGCCTGAAGGCCGCTCAAACATCTTTGAGCATGTTCATTCGTCCGCGTGGTTTCCAGGCGAATATGAACACCTCAATGGGAGGGGGGAGGGCTGTTCTCCACTCATTGCGGAGCGGCCACAGCACTTTGTAATGCATCTGATTTCGGGAGGGGGGGGGGGGGTGTGCAAGGGGCGCGGGAGGCAGGCCGCACTACAACTATATAAAGCTATAGATTTGTAGCTTTGTTACGCCATTCTAGGCGCTTTATTGCTGGTACAGGTAAACCACTTTCAAAGTGGTTTACCTGAGCCAGAATTGCCGTTTATGCGCTAGAATGCGCCTGATTTATGACCCGCTGTAGAACGAGTTCATAAATCAGGTGCATTCTATACTAATATTATGCGCATAAAGATTGATGTTAAAACGCCAAAAGTCATACATGCCACCCTAATGGTAAATTTTCTGCTCTGTCATTTTTTGCAACATGTTTCTAAAAACCACCAGCAGCAAAAGCATTCTGTGGCGACTACAGAACATTTTTAGTATTAAAGTCTATGGGACCTGTTTTCAGTTGTTTTTTCAGTAGTTTTAGCAAACGAAAAACGCTGAAAAAATGACTGAAAATGTCAGTGCAATGGAGACCTAGCCTAATGGTGCGTTCCCACGGCAAAGACAAAATTTTGTCTGTTTTTGGCACATAGGGGGACAGCTTTTGTCTACGATTTGCGTATTCAAGTCTTCCCCCTTTGCACCCTCATGTTCTGCCTGAAAACTGGGCGGAAGAATGAACATGTTCTATAAGTTTTTAGGAATGCCGGCGTTGCCAATAACCTGTAGGCCAGTCTGTGCCTGTATGGCTATGTTCACACGGCTTAATTGCGGGACGTAATTATGCCCCGCAATTACGCCGTGTGGACGGGGGGGCGGTGAGCGGGGAGTGAGGAGGGGGGCCGGCACTTCGCCGGGCCCATTGACTTGAATTGCCAGCGGCGCGTATACGGCGCTAGTAATTCACATGTCAATTATCTCCCCGTCCCGGCGGATTCGCCGGGCGGGGGAGAGGGACGTAATCCATAGTTCTCTATGAGAACTGTGAAATTACCCGTAATGAAATGGGCCGTTTTCGGCCCGAAATTGGCGCACTTCGCCGCGTAATTCCGGACCGAAATACGGCCCATTTTAAGCCGTGTGAACATGCCTTATGTCTGAAGAGAAATAGGCCCCATTAGATGTTAGGATCCATAGCAGCTGCTATTCCTGCTACCTGTGGTGGTTACACCCATGCTGTGGCCCTATATATGGGGAACACAGTGACTGGTATACTCTAGAGGGGCTCACTGTTGCTGGCATATAGTAGCTGACTACCAGTAGTACTGTGCAAAGGAATGGTCACCAATGGATGAAGATAGTTACTATCTTCATCCATTGGTGACCCATTCCTTTGCACTAGTACTCTACCTGGTAGTCATCACAGAATCGTTGGTACCTTCACCATCTCCCCTATCTGTGAAGTGACGTAAGCTTAATATATATTATATATCTATATAATATATATTATATATTATATATATATATATATAATTATATGTATTGCCACACAGACCAAAAAACTAGGGATAATTTAGCATCTTTTTATACCTTATGTCTCTGTTTTTTGTGGTTATTGTCCTGTTATACTATTAGTGTCAACTGTGGACTTGTCTGGTCATTCTTAGTATATGTGATGTTTGTTTTATGGTGAATTGTCCAGGTAGTTATTAGTGTTAGTTGTTTTTTTCTGTGGTATTATTGTTTATTTATTTATGTTTTGCTGTCCTAGGTTTTTGTATGTTTTGCGTCTTCTCGGTAGTACTGGGACTATTATGGTGTTCCGGTGCGGGGTCGCCCCTGTCGGGGCGAGTGCTCCGCTTTTTGTTACGTTATTTTCCTATCCTGTACATGCTTGATAATATTTAATATGATCTCATTAAAAGTTATATTTTAATAATTATATTGATTATACCCATAGCGGTCCATTGGTTAGTGTATTCTTGGTAGTTTTTTTGGTGTATTTCTATGTGTCTATGCCGGGTAGTTTCATCATTGGGTTTCCCCTGCCCTTCATTTTCAGGAGTTTGTAGTTTGTGCATATAGTAGCTCTCACTATAAGGAGCACATACTAGCTGTCATCATGTAGGGGAGCTAACTGACACGCTATTAATCCCTAGGCAGAGTGTATAGAAATCACAAGATAATAATTCTAGCTATGTAATATGAGTTCTCTATACCTGCACAGTATTTTTGATACAGAAAATGATGTTGTTTTGCAACACATTGTAGGATTGAAAAGTCTGAGGGGTGAGCAGAAAAGAAGATTAATAAATTAAGAAAGCCCCATTGAATGTGAGCCGGGCATGTCCCAAGCCCCCGACCATCTCCAGTATCACTCTAACACTTACTGACAGACCTAGCTCTAGTTTTTTTTTTTCCGAAAGCCTGAATACGTGCTCTCTTCCCCCAAGTGTATCACACAAAAAGTACTCAGCGATATATCTATGCATGTATAACGATCTATCACAAGCCCTCTCTGAAAAGAGAAGAGCCTCCTCTGAACCTTAGTCACATCCCCTCTGTACCAGAAGGCTCCAATAAGGTTCTGGGTTAGGTGGTTCCTCTGCACCAAAACTAGGGGAGACCCAGTCTTGCTCCTGGCATCAGCTCGAGTGACAATTTTAAGCATCAACCATGGAGCCTCTTTGAAGGGAGGCGCGTTGCAGGGAAGAAAGCAAGCACACAATCTTTCCTTAGACCTTAGAAGGTTCCCAAAATGTCCCTGCTTCCCGAAATCCTAGCGACAAATAACAGTGACAATAAATAAATGTGAATGTGCACAGTGAACACTTCCCAGATATCGGGACGGGATAATACAAATTCCTCATATTGAGCTAGACCGGTTAATGGAGGTGTGTGCTCAATGGGATGTGAGAAGTAGAAGTGTAGGGCAAAGTGCTGTCTACTTGGGTCCTACATCCAGTGAGTTCAAGCACCCCAGGGTTACTTTGCACCTTGGGTTTTCCAATCCCCTCGGGACGTCATGACTTCGATCCTGTGGCCTGTGTCGCCTAGTCTACATATATGATGCAGCCCTCTGTGCACCCGTAACGAAAACCCAGTGTGCCCGTTTGTACATCAGTGGTCCTGGACATACCCCTTATAAGAATAGATATTAGACTTTATCTTCGCCAAAAGGCCAAGTCCTAGCTCTATTGCTGGTAAGGACAAAAATACCTCCATATGCATTAAGGGGCCCATGGTAGCTAAAGGTGGCTATTCACATGACACAGATGTTGGCTATATGCATGTGGCTTATAGTGTTTTCTACTGCATCCCCAAACACATTAAAGGGTGAAGGGGCCCATGGTAGCTAAATGTGGCCATACACATGGGGCAGATATTGGCCATATGTATATGGCTAATGTTATTCTCTCCAGAATCCCCATACACATTGAAGGGCGAAGGGGCCCATGGTAGCTAAATGTGGCCATACACATGGGGCAGAATTGGGCCCTTGATAGGCTAATGTTTTCCTCCAAAACCCCTACGCATTTAAGGGGGAAGGGGGTCATGGGCTAAATTGGGAACCCAAAGGCATAGAATTGGGTATAGTATGCCCATATGTTATTTTCCTGAATTCCCATACACATTAAAATGTGAAGGGGCCCATGGTAGCTAAATGTGGCCATTCACATGGTACAGAAGTTGGCCATATGTATGTGGCTAATGTGTTCTCACCTGAATCCTCATACACATTAAAGGGCTAAGGGACCCATGGTAGCTAAAAGTGGCCATACATATGTGGCTAATGGTATTCTCTCCAGAATCCCAATACACATTAAAGGGCTAAGGGGCCCATGGTAGCTAAAGGTGGCCATACACATGGCATAGATATTGGCTATATATATGTGGCTAATGGTGTTCTCTCCAGAATCCCCATACACATTAAATAATGGAGGGGCCTATGGTAGCTAAAGGTGGCCATACACCTGGCACAGAAGTAGTCTATATGTATGTGGCTAATGGTGTTCTCTCCTGAATCCCCATAATATAATCTCGGCCAACTGTGTTTGTACATTTGAATATAAACAGGAGGAAAGGGAAAAGGGATCTGACAGCGGCTTATCTAGGCCGTCAAAAAAGCATGGGGTACATTGCCATCTAACCTGCTGATCTTCGGTCAGGGATAATTGGAGGGCCCCATAAACATTATACTTTGACACAGTAAAGTTTCCCACTGAAAAGAATTCATAAATGTGACTCAGATCCTTGCAGGCTTGGATGGAGAACAGAATGAGGGGGCTTAGGCACGAGAGAAAGCTCATTGGGGTGCACTGAGTGATTGGCACCTTAAAAGGCGTTTATGACGTATATAAAATAAGATTTATGATTCGGATCTTCCTGCTCCTGTTTTTGTAAATTTTACGTAATTAGAGGAATATCTTGTTTCCACTAGTGTGGTTTTACTAGGCTGTGAAAGCCACTTTAGGAGGACACACAAGGACATGAAATGATTTGCATAACATTTGCATCTCCTTGTAGATCACAGTCGAAAGAGGGCTGGATTACAATGACAGCACCTAAAGTCTCCTGAATCCTACCTTGAAATTTCTTCTCTGCGCTCCCATTTTTTGGGTAAGGTTAACACATTCATTACAGACGCTAAGGAGTCACATTCTTTGTGGACGTTGAGGTCAGTAATTTTGCCAAAAATATGTATATAAAAGGAGGAGGAAGGAAATTAGGAAGATTGTTATATATGTGCTCAGACACATTGAACTTCCATTGTCATGTAGCTACCTTTACCCAATATCCAAGGATGTGTCCACCATATTGGTAACCACGTGGCTTCTATGGAGTCTGCACAAAGGGCCACACCTTAGACTGATGTTATCCAGAGGAGATGGAAACCTGCACGGCTCTTAAGACTGGCCATACCCATCAGATAGCTGTTGGGCAAACACATCATATGGCTTGCCTGGCCAAAAACCACAGGCGACATGTATGAATTCGAATGCATACTTTTCTTTTACTTGCCGCCGACACTAGAGTTCTAAATAGATATGGAAGAGTGTAGAATACGACAGGTTTTTGGCGCATTACATAGAGCTTAATGCGCCAAACTTCGTATGGGCATAGGTGTAAATGCCCCAAAAACCTGGCGCACTAAGCTCTATGTAATGCACCAAAAATCGTCGTATTCTACACTCTTCCATATCTATTTAGAACTCTGGTGTCGGCGCCAAGTAAAAAAAAGTACGCATTCGAATTCATATATGTCGCCCCATGTGTTTCTGGACCTTCTAGTACATACAGTATTCACGCTCCACATGTGATGAGAACATGTTCTCCCAATGGTGATGGAAAATAAGCTGCTGCCGACACTTCTACTTATGGCTTATCTACCTGAGGAACAAAAGGATCAGGTGTGCGAAAACCAAACGCACTTTTTTGGAGTCAAGATATCCTCCAAAATTTAAGGGTTTTTGCCGTCTTCCCAAAATCGGTGTTTTTTTGGTTTAGCCAACACCCTTGTTTGTGTTTGGCGACATACCCCATCCAAGGCAATGCAACTATAAAACGGTTGTCCAATTTGCATAATACTATTTTGCCAAAAAAGGTTTCCAGGGAGATAGGTTTTTTCCCAAGTTTCTGTTCTTGGCCCCTCAATCAAATTTGAAAAATTGGGGTGAAATGTTCATATTTCCCCTGCAGCGCCTCCACAGGGCAAATAAGGAATTACATAGTTCACGTTGAAATCACTGGAATTACTAATGTGTGAATTTTATTGGGTCCTAACCCCAAAAGCAAGAAAACTCTTTTGTATCCAATATATTTATTTCCCTATCTATCTCTATTATCTTCTATTCATATCTATTTTATATATCTTTTCTATCAACCCCATACCCTTCCCATATTTCTCTATCTACTATATATTATCTTTTTTCCATATCTATCTAACTCATATCTGCTATCCATCTATTATCTATCTCATATCTATCTATCTGTTCATATCCATTTTATTCTATTATTATTTATCTTTTTTTTCATTATCTACTATCTACTATCAAACTTCTATCTATCATCACTATCATCTACAATCAGTCTCATATCATCCACTTTTGGGGCTGGCCAAAGGGCAGGGGAAACCTGAATGGCCCCGGGTAGCCCCGGGTCGATTGCTAAGGGTTTAACAATCGATTGAGGCCTTAACAACTGGCTTAAAAACCAACGGGAGTCCGCGGAGTGATTGTAACTCTTATCAAAGGGTCTTGGGGCCCTTTAAACAACCCTTAAAAGACGTTAGTGACTTCACACGCAGTAAATTATGTGCCCCCCCCCAGTAAAGGAAAAAGGGTCCCCCAGTAAGTTATACTCCTCTAGAGGTGGTTATATACTTTATATATCCCCCAGTAGGTGGGTCTGGTTTGTATGTCCCCCAGCGGTTAAGGCAGGTTATTGATCCCCAGGGGTTATGGGCCGGTTATGGGTCCCCTAGCAGGTATTGGGCGGTTAGGGCCCCCCTGCAGGTTATGGGGCGGGTTAGGGACCCCCCCATAGGAAAAGGGAGGTTATGGATCCCCCTGTGGTATATGGGTGGTTTTTGGGATCCCCCGCAGGTATTGGGGCAGGTTTGGACCCCCCAGCAGGTATAATGGGCGGGTTTTATGGATCCCCCAACAGGTATATAGAGGTTATGGACCCCCCTGTGGGTAATAGGAGGGAGATCCCCCAGCAGGTATAGGGGCAGGTTACGGTCCCCCAGCAGGTAATGGGAGGTTTTACGGGTCCCCCAGCAGGTTTTGGGCAGGTTATGGGTCCCCTAGCGGTATATGGGCGGTTAGGGGCCCCCTAGCAGGTATAGGGGGCGGTTATGGATCCCCCCTGTAGGTTATAGGCGGGTTATTGATCCCCCAGCAGGATATGGGCGGGGTTAGGGGTCCCCTAGCGGGTTTTGGGGCAGGTTATTGACCCCCCCGCAGGTATAGGGCAGGTTATGGGCCCCCTAGCGGGTATAGGGCGGTTTTATGGATCCCCCCGTAGTATTAGGCAGGTTTAGGCCCCCCCAGCGGTATTAGAGTTTAGGCCCCCCCGCCATTGTAGGTAGTTATAGCTCCCCCTGCACTTTAACAAGTAGTAATACCCCCCCCCCTGGACATTTTTAACTAGATAATAGCCCCCCCTCCCTGCAATATAAAGGGATAAACCCCTCCCTGCAAATAAACAGATAAAAATAGCCCCCCCCCTGACATTAACAGAAATAATACCCCCCCCCCCTGCAAATATAAAGTAGATAATGGGCCCCCCCCCCTGCACAATAACAAGAAAATACCCCCCCCCTTCCATTAACAGTAATAAAAGCCCCCCTCCCTGAAAATTAACAGTAGATAATAGCCCCCCCCCTGCACATAGACATAGATAATACCCCCCTCCCTGCAACATTAAGGGAGAATAATAGTCCCCTGCACAAAAACATAATAAAGCCCCTGCCATATAACAGTAATAATACCCCCTCCTTGCAATAAAACAATAGATAAGCCCCCCTGCACTATAAAAATTAAAAAGCCCCCCTGCACTATAACAGTAGATAATGCCTCCCCCCTTGCACAAAAAACAGTAGATAAAGCCCCCCTGCCCAAAAAACCCAGTTAAAACCCCCCCTCCACATTAATAAAATACCCCCCTCCCTGCACATATAATAGGATTTTGCCCCCCTCCCTGCACAAAAAAAGAGTAATAATTCCCCTGCACATATAACAATAGATAATAGCCCCCCCTGAAATTTTAACATAGATAATAGCCCCCTCCCGACATAAAGAGTAGATAATAGTCCCCTGCCATATAACAGTAATAATATCCCCTGAAATATAAAGTAGAATTACCCCCCCCTCCCGCACAATAACAGTAATAATAGCCCCCCCCCAACATTTAAAAAAATAGCCCCCCCCCCTGCCAATAAACAGTGGGTAATAGCCCCCCCTCCCTGCACATATAACAATAGAAAAAAGCCCCCCCCCCTGCACAATAACAATAGAAAATAGCCCCCCTCCCTAAAACTTTATAATAGATAATAGCCCCCCTCTCGCAATAAACAATGATAATGGGCCCCCTCCCTGCACATATAACAATAAAAAAAAGCCCCCCCCCCTGAAAAACAGAGAAAATTTAGCCCTCCTGCACATAAACAGTAATAATACCCCCTCCCTCCCAATTTAAAATGATAATAGCCCCCAGATGAATAAGACAATTAAAATTAAGACAATGAACAGCACTTACCGCCCTGCTCCCCCCCGCTGTCGCGGGTCGGCTCCCGGTCTTTTTTCAGGGGTTGACGCCCCAGGCCCGGCGCCGGGGCAGCGTGTGAGGGGCCATTCCCCGTGCACCCGGCGTGCACAGAGCCGCATCCTTCGGCTTCCTAGTACTTGCGGAGTCTCGCCCCCGCCAAAGCATCTGGGGGGGGGACGCACTACAGTTAGTCCCCCCCCCCATGCCCTCCCCAAAGGCCCCAAAAGCCCGCAAAGCCAAATAGCTTAGCGACTGGTAGCGGCTTAGGACCCTAACGATCGGCGGCGGCGGCGGATAGCGGCGGCGCCGGGGACTACTCCTGGGCATTATGGATCCCTGGGCATGGCAGGTCTGAGGTTGATTTTCAGGGAGAAAGGCACAAAAAGAGAGGCTGAAAGACTCACTGGCAACATGTGCAGTCATATACACTCACCGGACACTTTATTAGGTACACCATGCTAGTAACGGGTCGGACCCCCTTTTGCCTTCAGAACTGCCTCAATTCTTCGTGGCATAGATTCCACAAGGTGTTGCAACGATGCTCAATTGGTACCAAGGGGCCCAAAGAGTGCCAAGAAAATATTCCCCACACCATGACAACCACCCCCACCAGCCTGAACCGTTGATACAAGGCAGGATGGATCCATGCTTTCATGTTGTTGACGCCAAATTCTGACCCACCATCCGAATGTCGCAGCAGAAATCGAGACTCATCAGACCAGGCAACGTTTTTCCAATCTTCTACTGTCCAATTTCGATGAGCTTGGGCAAATTGGAGCCTCAGTTTCCTGTTCTTAGCTGAAAGGAGTGGCACCCGGTGTGGTCTTCTGCTGCTGTAGCCCATCTGCCTCAAAAGTTCGCCGTACTGTGCGTTCAGATATGCTCTTCTGCCTACCTTGGTTGTAACGGGTGGCTATTTGAGTCACTGTTGCCTTTCTATCAGTTCGAACCAGTCTGGCCCATTCTCCTTTGACCTCTGGCATCAACAAGGCATTTCCGCCACAGGACTGCCGCTCACTGGATGTTTTTTCTTTTTCGGACCATTCTCTGTAAACCCTAGAGATGGTTGTGCGTGAAAATCCCAGGAGATCAGCAGTTTCTGAAATACTCAGACCAGCCCTTCTGGCACCAACAACCATGCCAGTTCAAAGGCACTCAAATCACCTTTCTTCCCCATACATGATGCTCGGTTTGAACTGCAGGAGTTTGTCTTGACCATGTCTACATGCCTAAATGCACTGAGTTGCCGCCATGTGATTGGCTGATTAGAAATTAAGTGTTAACGAGCAGTTGGACAGGTGTACCTAATAAAGTGGCCGGTGAGTGTACATTAGCTGTAGTGTGGACCCCAACAGTCACCTCCCAAGTACAAACTCCACTGGTGGACCCCAAGAATCAACTCCACTGGTGAGCCCCAAGGATCAACTCCACTGGTGAGCCCCAAGGATCAACTCCACGGGTGGGCTCCAAGAATCAACTCCACTGGTGGGCCTCAAGGATTAACTTCACTGGTGGATCCCAAGAACCATCTCCACTGGTGGGCCCCAAGGATCAACTTCACTGGTGGATCCCAAGAACCAACTCCACTGGTGGACCCCAAGAACCAACCCTACTGGTGGACCCAAAGAATCAGCTCCACTGGTGGTCCTCAAGAATCAACTCCACTGGTGGGTCCCAAGAATCAACTCCACTGGTGGATCCCAAAAAGTCAACTCCACTGGTGGATCCCAAGAACCAACGCTATTGGCGGGCCTCAAGAATCAACTCCACTGGTGGGCCCCAAGGATCAACTTCACTGGTGGATCCCAAGAACCAACTCCACTGGTGGGCCCCAAGGATAAACCACTTTTGGGCCCCAAGAATCAACTCCACTGGTAGGGCCAAGAATCATCTCCATTGGTGGACCCCAACAATCACCTCTACTGATAGAATCAACTCCTATGGTGGGGCCACAAGTAACCCAGTCCAACATCTATCTATCTATCTATCTTTCTATCTATCTATCTATCTATCTATCTATCTCCATCTATTTAGTATATGAAACACAACTTGATATTCTCTGTAAAATAATCCACAGTTGAATGTCTCTCCGTAGCTGTTTGACGTGTAAAGCAAATCTCTAATTGTAATAATGAGAAGAAAGTATTTTGAACGGAAAGTAATTTCAGCCCGGTTGCTCTTTAGAAAGAGTTTCATTTTGTCTGATACTTGAGTTCTCCGCTGAGGGAGATGTTCGATACTGTTTCTTGACATTTGCTCAGAAAGTGAGCAATGACTCAGATCACCTCTTGGCATCGCTGCCCACAGTCAGCGGCCTACATAGATGTCGAGATGAACAGCTGAGGAGTGTATGCACGGACCTGTAGCGCTATCCTGGGACTGGAGACGCTGTTTTTATCTGCTGGATTACTCTGTACTCTGTTAGCAACAATAATGAATACGCAATGGGCTTCAATATTTTATCAGTTGTTAAAATTTGCCATAAAAATGCCTATTGTTTGTTGTGCAGAACACCTTAAGTGACGGACATACCTGCCAACATTCACCTGGTAAGAGAGGCGCCTTCCTACTGACCATGCTGTGTTTCCTCCTTGCCTATTCCATGCCCACAATTTCTGAGAATAAACCTCTTCTGTACCCTATACAATGTGTGCTGCTATACGCCGTGTGAACATACCCTTAGACTGCCTAACACAGATACTCCTCAGGGGGTCAACCACAGAGATGCCACCATGTTTCTCCACAGATGTCCTTTCTAGAGTCATAGGTGATCCCGTTCTCTGCCTCTCAGCTCACATTTGCATGTCAGATGCGGTAATGGCAGGTTCGGACTGTCCCACGGGAGTGCAAGGAGACCCTCAGTGGGCCCCTGGTCATGATGGGCCAAAGGACATCACTGGCCTGCAGCTGCGTTTCAGGGAGAAAAGCAGAGAAAGAGAGACATAAAGCTAGAGACAGAGAGCAAGAGCTGTGTGTGTTATTTGCAGTCATGTACTATATCTATAGGGTGGACCGCGAGAATCAACTCCACTGGTTGGCCCCAGGAATCATCTCCACTGGTGACCCCAAGAATCAACTCTACTGGTGGGCCCCAAGAATCTACTACACTGGTGGGACCCAAGAATCTACACCACTGGTGGCCCCAAGAATCAACACCACTGTTGGGCCCCAAGAATCAACACCACTGTTGGGCACCAAGAATCAACACCACTGGTGGGCCCCAAGAATCAACACCACTGGTGGGTCCCAAGAATCAACTTCACTGGTGGCCCCAAGAATCAAATCCACTGAGGGTCCCAGGAATCATCTCCACTGGTGGCTCCAAGAATCAACTCTACTGGTGGGCCCCAAGAATCATCTCCACTGGTGGGCCCCAAGAATCATTTCCACTGTTGGGCCCCAAGAATCAACACCACAGTTGGGCCCCAAGAATCAACTCCACTGTTGGGCCCAAGAATAAAATCCACTGTTGGGCCCCAAGAATCAACACCACTGTTGGGCCCCAAGAATCAACACCACTGGTGGGCCCCAAGAATCAACTCCACTGGTGGGCCCCAAGAATCAACTCCACTGGTGGGCCCCAAGAATCAACTCCACTGGTGGCCCCAAGAATCAAATCCACTGAGGGTCCCAGGAATCATCTCCACTGGTGGGCCCCAAGAATCATCTCCACTGGTGGGCCCCAAGAATCAACTCTACTGGTGGGTCCCAAGAATCAACTCCACTGGTGGGCCCTAAGAATCAACTCCACTGGGGGTCCCAGGAATCATCTCCACTGGTAGACACCAAGAATAATTTCTACTGGTGGACCCCAAGAATCATCTCCACAGTTGGGCCCAAAGTATCATCTCCACTGGTGGGCACCAAGAGTCATCTCCACTGGTGAACCCCAAGAATCGACTTCACTGGTGGGCCATAAGAGTCATCTCCACTGTTGGGCCCAAAGTATCATTTCCACTGGTGGACCCCAGGAATCAACTCCATAGGTGGGCCCCAAGAATCATCTCCACTGGTGGGCCCCAAGAATCATCTCCACTTGTGGGCCCCAAGAATCAACTCCGCTGGTGGGCCCCAAGAATCAACTCCACTGGGGGTCCCCAAGAATAAAATCCACTGATGGCCCCAAGAATCAAATCCACTGGGGGTCCCAGGAATCATCTCGAATGGTGGGTCCCAAGAATCAACTCTACTGGTGGGTCCCAAGAATCAACTCCACTGGTGGTCCCTAAGAATCATCTCCACTGGGGGTCCCAGGAATCATCTCCACTGGTGGGCCCCAAGAATCATCTCCACTGGTGGGTCCAAGAATCATCTCCACTGGTGGGGTCCAAGAATCCACTCCACTGGTGACCCCCAAGAATCATCTCCCCTGGTGGGCCCCAAGAATCCTCTCCTCTGGTGGCCCAAGAGTCATCTTCTCCACTGGTGGGCCCCAGACACCCCAGTCTGACACTGAGTAACTGGAATCAGCAGCTTCCCTGGACTTTATTTTTTCTATTCACTCATTTGATTGGTAAAAAAAATAAATAAATTCAGTGCTATATAGCGAGACAGTACATATCTTGCTGCTATAGCCCAGGTGTAGCCGGTAAGGTTAGCCTATTCTACATTGTCTCTTGGTTTCATAGGATGATACATATTTTGCGCCCCTTAATCATAATCCCTTTTTATTTTTCTTGTTTTTTTTTAGGATCAAGAAGATATTTGTGCAAATTGAATATGTATTATGTTACTTCGCCTCATATTATGAGGCCAGAAACTAAGGGGCCCCAAAGCAAGGAGGCCTCACCGAAACAAAAACAACTATCAGCAGCGAGTGCATTCAAGAAAAGGAAAGGTCATGATTATCATGGTCATTGCTCTGTCCCGTCCCCCTCCCTCCTTGTCCTTTCAGTGCTCTGTATTCCAGTGTCCACTGGCTCGCCTCCATCTCCGGCTCCTGCTTCTCTACTCCAACAGTATGTTCTGATGCTGCAAATTGGTTGCAGGCTTTCGATGCAGATTCTTCCCTGAAAAAATGCAGTAAACTACAATACGATCCAAATGAATCGGATTTTGCAAACCCCTTGACAAGGTGCAGATAAATGAACGCAAATTTGTAGACATGATGTAAATTTTCAGATTTGAAGCTTGCTTTTATGCATTTGTGAATTTCAGGATTCCAGAAAAGGGACAACCCCCGACATAGGTTTACTATACCACCAATCCTCCGAGGAACAGCAGTTGCGCTTGGACCCTGGGTTTGAATTGGTTTAAAGTAAAGTAATCTATATGGCGTTTGCATGTAGCCTTGTATTTGAAAAAAAAACCAAATAAAATTATACAAATGCATACCTCCCAAGTGTCCCTATTTTGGAGGGACAGTCCCTATTTTTAACCCTTGTCCCTCTGTCACTCTAAGCTCTATAAATTTCCCTCTTTTCTTTTAGGAAACAAATTTGCATCAATAAACTCACTATGTTGCTTTAATAAGTATCTGATTGCTTCCTCGCTGTATATTACATAATAATTTATTAAATATTTCATTATTGGATAGAATGCAATCCTTAAAATGTGTCCCTTTTTGGCTATCTACAAAGTTGGCATGTATGGGTGAGGGCGTGTTAGAGGCGTGTCTTGGTGCGATGTCATGTGTTTGGGCGTGGTTAGAGGTGTGTCTGTGTGTTATGTCATGTGTTTGGGCATGGTTGGAGGCGTGGCCTGATCTGACCCTCTTTGCAATCTCTAAAAGTTGGGAGATATGCAAATGCTATGTTCACATCAAATGTTTCCTACTTTTGCCATATGCATTGGGGAATGCTCTTGATGTATACACCAGTTATGTCCATAGGGTATAAGTCTGCAGTATAGGTAACTATAGTGGTGGCAGCCATAGCAGCTGCTAAAGGCTCAGAGGTTGAGTGGACTCACTGCATTGTTCCTCTAGGTTGGGGGTCCCTAACTCCAGTCCTCGAGGACCACCAGCAGGTCATGTTTTCTGGCTTTCCTTAGCATTGCAGCGGTGATTTCATTATGGTCAGTGCATTCTGTGGGATATCCTGAAAACATGACCTGTTGGTGGGTCCTGAGGACTGGAGTTGGGGAACACTGCCATAGAACGCACTGACCATAATGATATCACCTGTGGAATACTAAGGACATCCCGAAAACATGACCTGTTGGTGGGTCCTGAGGACTGGAGTTGGGGAACACTGCCATAGAATGCACTGACCATAATTATATCACCTGTGGAATACTATGGACATCGGGAAAACATGACCTGTTGGTGGGTCCTGAGGACTGGAGTTGGAGAACACTGCTTTAGGTGTTCCTTGGTGTACTAGGACTCCCTAGTATATAAACCTATCACTCATACCTTAAATTTCAGCTAACCATGCTGTAATTTCAGTTTCCTGTTACTGCTGTAGGTGGTGTGGACTCATTTCACTTTGCTACAGGGTCCTATAAATTCTAGCTATGCTCCATAACTGAGGTACAGAAAATGACTCTATACATATTGCCAAGAAATTTGTTACATGTCTGGGCAGTATGCATGGATTTACCTATATATTAGCATTCAGGGCTGGGACAGGGTATTCTGGTGCCCTAGGCACCTAAGGTATAAAGTGCCTCCAAAATGGAAAATTCAGCCTACTCCATATGCCTCCTTGCACCCCCTTTTTTGCCTGGGATGAAGTGGTGCCCTAGGCGGTCGCCTACCTTCGCCTACCCATCGTCCCGGCACTGTTGCATTGAAGCCACATTAAAGGGGTTGTCCAACAAATAAAAATTATTGTTCAGTGGGTTCAGGATGGGTAACAAATAAAAAATATGATACTTACCTGTAGGTCTCTTGACTTCTAGGTGCTTGTCCCAACATAAAAGAGAGATTTGCGCTGCATTGTAATTGAATGTAGCTTGGGAGTCCGGCAGCAGCGGAGGCCTGTAGATAAGTATAACTTTTTTTTTTTTTACTTACCCCGGGCCTCATTACACAATAATTTGTCTGTACAACCCCATTAACCACCCTTTCACGTCAAGGAGATCCCCCTAATTTCATACCACCCCCCCAGCTTTCTAAAGTATGGATGTACAATCACTCCTATCAACCCTGTGCTTTTCTATAACACTCATGTTTGGTTCTGCTGAATACGCATGATATCTGTGTGCTCATATACCACATGTATTCATAGCTGTGTTAGTTTTTTTACCATAATTTGCACCCTTTCCCCATTAGTGGTGAGCTTCCTCTTGATCTGACTATGAAGCCTGCCATATATATTTTTTTTTTTATGTTAGTCTATGTGTAGGACATGCTTGGTGTGGCCATGACCAGGCCGAGAACCTCTGCAGCTTCTCACACCAGTGATGTCTGCAACCATTGCCCAAGGTTTCTATACATGGAGCAGACTTGGTGTGGCCATTACATGTCTGAGAACCACTGCAGCATCTCACAGCAGTGATGACTGCAACCGTTGCCTTAGGGTTGGAATACATCGATTAACTGTAGTTATGATAAAAACCCTTTCTTGACGTAGGGAAAAATGGACAGCTTGGTGCGGCCATGACACGTCCAAGAACCATTGTGGCATCTCACATCAGTGATGTCTGCAACCGTTGCCTTAGGGTAGGAATACATGGAGCAGACTTGATGTGACCATGACCCAGCCAAGAACCACTGCGGCTTCTCACACTAGTGATGTCTGCAACCATTGCCTTAGGGTTTATATACAAGGAGCAGACTTGATGTGGCCATGATACAACCGACAACCACTGTGGCATCTGACACCAGTGATGTCTGCAACCATTGCCTTAGAGTAGGAATACATGGAGCAGACTTGGTGCAGCCATGACACAGCTGACTACCGATGCGGCATCTAACACCAGTGATGTCTGCAACCATTGCCTTAGGGTAGGAATACATGGTGCAAACTTGGTGTGGCCATGACCAATCCAAGAACCACTGCAGCATCTCCCACCAGTGATGTTTGCAACCGTTGCCTAGTGGTAGGAGTATACTTGAGCAGACTTGATGTGGCTATGACCCGGCTGAGAACCACTGTAGTATCTCACACCAGGGATGTCCGCAACCATTGCCTTAGGGTAGGAATACATGGAGTAGACTTGGAGCAGCCATGAAAGTGAAGTAGAGACGGTTATCTAATCAATATGTGTTTATATGTATACATTTTGAAGAATCCAAGTTTGTTCTCCTATTTATAAGGGCATTTCAGCTGAGAACGAATCTCATTTTTGTAGAATGATGCAACAAATATTGAAGAAGCTAAGATGGCCCGGGGGTGGACCATTGTTAACTTTTCCTCAAGATTGACCTCCCCTATTGTCTCCTTTTCCCGAAGTTTGTTTCACGGAAAATACTGAAGTTTTGGCTAATGCAATCCAGGACTTTCTCCCCGGGACAGTGCGGACCAATAAACGTACCTGAAGCTGCCTAAAAATGGAATACACCCGTTCCTCTCTTCTCTACGGCTGCGTTTATCTTGTTTATTTATACAAAATTGTGTGAATTTCGTCAGTTCAGTTTGCTTGGACATGAACGAAATTTTTGACCCAGAACCCTGTGTCAAACCATTTTTCTTTTTATGGGGCCGATATAAGTTCCTCCGATCGTAATTTGGAATACCGGGGCAAACGGGTGAACCCCCCAATGTTGGTAAACGACCCCCAACAATGACATATCTGACATCCACTGCGGCATCTCCATCTCACACCAGTGATGTCCGCAACCATTGCCTAGTGGTAGGAATACACGGAGTGGTCTCGGTGCAACACGGTCGAGAACCACACAGTGATATATGCAACCATTACCTATGGGTTTATATCCATGGAGCAGACTTGGGGTCACATGTATGAAACTGTTTTAGGTCTAAACTCACTTTTTTGTCCATAGAACCTATGGGAAAAAAAAGTATTTTAGCCCAAAAACGGGTTCTACGTGGCCTTGGTGGGGCCTTACATGTTTTGGGAACCATTTGGGCCCTCACACACCAGTAATGACTGCAACCATTGCCTAAGGGTAGGAATACACGGAGTGGTCTCGGGTCGGCAATGACCAAAAACCATTGTGGCACCCAGCCCAAGTTTTTAAATTTACCCTAATTAGGGGGCCACTAAATTTGCGATCAACCCGGGAAAAAAAACCCCGTGGCCATTAGCAATCACTGAACATTGATGAACACTGATTGTTAATAGCTTATACATCAGCCTGTACCCTTTTCTTATAGATATTGAGAATATTTCCCACAAAAAAATCCCCAAACACAGTGAAAACAAGATAAAAAGTTTCTCAAAAGTGGACGGAGATGGAGCTGAACCGCACATAGAGTGGAGATGTGTCCCACACCAGCGCAGTCCTTATCAATGCATCATAGGAGCGTTCCTGGCCGGTCTCCACAGTCCTCCAGTTTTCGGCTATATGCAGAAGCTCGGCTTTAACCCCGATCTACCTGTGCATCAATGTTCCCTCCATGCCCCTGTTGTGGATGCGCTCTCTGATTGGTTAGTGTTTCCATGACTACTATCGGTCCTGAGGGGAGCTAAGGACAGCTATTGGTTAGCAGAGCGGCTGCATCGACAGACTCCAACCTGTGTCCCTCTGGATCACCCAGGAACTTGAGCAGAAGGCAGTGTACAAATAAGAGCGAAGGCAGAAAACAGCGGAACGATGGCGAAAGGGGGGAAAAATATAATAATAACAATGTATTGAGATCTATAGATAAAAATACAACAACACTACAATAGATGAAGTAGATCGGGAGGGGGAGACGTGCACCTCAGCACTTACAGCGTGTAACATCGAGCCCTCTCCTGATAAGACGCATCCAGGGTCGCACTCGCAAAATGCTGTTTTCTTCGGAGAACAGATGTACTCAGCGCTGTAAAGAGCTTCTTGTTTAGCTCCACTCAAAGCTATAGAAGTAAAAATAGCAGCTATTTTAGTCACCTGATAAAGTATGTATTTAAAGCAGGCCATAAACACGTTCATAATTTCAGAGGCAAATCAGAGCAACATGTTATAGTTTGTGTATAGATATAATGTACAGAAAGAGTTAAGTAACTTTGCAAAAACATTATAGTGCTTATTCTGTACTATACATGTTGTATCATACTCCAGAGCTGCACCACTATTTGTGGTGCAGTCACTGTACATACATTTCTTATCCTATTTCGTCCTGTGTTACATCCCGTATTTACTCCGAGCTGCACTCTTTTGCTGGTGCAGTCACTGTAATTCTTATCTGTACTATCTGAGTTACTCCTGTATCATTTCCAGAGCTGCCCCCATTCGCTGGTCAGTCATGTGTACATACTTTTTTATCCCGTACTGATCCTGAGTTATTCCTTTATTTTCCTCCCCGAGCTGCGCCACTATTCTGTGGTGCGTCACTGTACATTCTTACTTTTCCTGTACTGATCCCGAGTTTTATCCTGGGATTTCCTCCCGAGCTGCGCTCATATTTTGCGGTGCAGTCCTGTACATATTTATTATCCCCTATGACCGGTTTTATCCTTTTAACCCCCAGAGTGCGCTCACTATTCTCTGTGCAGTAAATGTACTACATTTACTTATCCTTACTGACCCCGAATTCATCTTTTTTATTATTCTCCAGAGCTGCATTACTATTCGCTGGTGCAGTCACTGTGTACATAATTACTTATCCCGTATGATCCGGTCACATCCTGTACTATCCTCCCGAGTGCACTCCTTTCTGCGGTGCAGTCATGTGTACGTACATTTCTTTTCCCGTATGATCCTAGTTAATCCCCGATTTTCCAAGCTGCGCTACTATTTGCTGGTGCGTCCTGTACATACTTACTTTTTCCGTACCCGATCCTGATTAAATCCTGTATTATCCTCCAGAGATGAAAATTCCCTTCTGTGGGGCAGTCACGCACAACATTACTTATCTGTACTGACTGAATTACATCCTGTAATTTCCCGAGCTGCACTTACTTTTTGCTGGGGGCAGTCACTGTTACATACATTCTTTCCCGTACGACCCAGTCACATCCTGACTTCCTCCCGAGCCACTCACTATTCTGCTTTTGCAGCACGTGTAGTACATTACTTATCCGTTTTGACCTGAGTTTACATCCCGTATTATACCCAAGCTCGCTCACTATTTGCTGCTGCAGTCCTTTTACTACATTATTTTCCCGACTGATCCTGAGTTAATCCTGTATCATATCCAGAGCTGCACTCACTTTCTTGGGGCAGTCACTGTACAACAATTCTTATCCCGTACTGATCCAGTTACATCCTTATTATACTCCGAGCTCGTCACTATTTGTGCTGCAGTCACTGTGTACATACATTACTTATCCGTATGCCTAGTTACATCCTGTATTATCTCCCGAGCTGCACTCATATTCTGCTGGTGCAGTCACTGTACATACATTACTTATCCTGTACTGATCCTGAGTCACATCCTGTACTATCCTCCAGAGCTGCACCTACTATTCTGCTGCTGCAGTCACTGACATTGCTTATTGATACACATCAGACAGACCCATGTAAGGGTATGTTCAAACTCCGTATTTGCGGGGCGTACCATGGAGCATATTTGCACCGAAGCACACCCTCAAATACAGTAAAAACATTGCACAAGTCCAGCACTCACTGAGCGCTGTGTAAAATCATTGTTGTTGCTCGAATAACGATGATTTTACGATCGTATTTCTTGATGTGTAATGTGCCGTAAAAAGAAGGACTGTCATTTTTCAGGGCCTTTCGTCTGAGAAAATTAAAAAGTATAGAAGGCAGAGAGCGGCCTTGGACCATTGCGCGCTGAAAGTACCTGCTTCGAAGCACGTACTTTCAACAGCGCCAACTAACGCGTATTACAGTGGGTACCTGTGTGTGCCGTAATACGACTTGTGAACAAACCCTAACGCTATGTTCGCACGGCTTATTTCAGGGCGTATTTGCAGACGTAATTACGTCCGCAAATACGTTTCAAATAAAGAAAAAATTTTTTAGATTGATTCAATGTCCCCCGTCACGTATGAGGCTATTTGCGATGTAAAACCCCAAAAAGAATGGGAAGTATTTACCCACGCGAAATACGTGCCCTTTAGACCTATTTGAAAGTATTTGGGACGCATTTTCGGACGTAATTACGCCCCGAAATAAGCCGTGTGAACATAGCCTAAGGGTGCGTTTACACGGCAAAGACCAAATACCGGTAGGATTTCCCGACTGGTATTTGGTCTGTTTTTGGCACGCAGGGGGACGGCTTTTGTCTGCGGCTTGTGGATTTAAGCTCTCCCCTTTTGCACCCACATGTTCATATTCTGCCCGAAAACCTGTTGGAAGAATGAACAAGTTCTAAGTTTTTCGTTCCGCTTCACCTGCCCGGAGTCTCGCTGTGCAGGGAGGAGGTAGGAGGGATCGCTCCCTCCTCCCCCTGTATGTACAGCGCCGGCCGGTGTGCGCCGTACATACAGGTCAGCGGCGCAGGGGGAGTGAGGTGCCTCTGCACTCACTTCCCCTGCGTCGCTGAGGAGATCGGAGATGTCCGGAGCTGCAGGAGCCTGGTGAGGTAAGTGGATTTTATTATTTTATTTTTATTAGCTACATGGGGGACACTACCTGGCTACAAAGGGGGCAACTACCTACCTGGCTTCTAAAGGGGGCAACTACCTACCTGGCTTCTAAAGGGGGCAACTACCTACCTGGCTACTAAAGGGGGCACTACCTGGCTTCTAAAGGGGGCAACTACCTACCTGGCTTCTAAAGGGGGCAACTACCTACCTGGCTACTAAAGGGGCACTACCTGGCTTCTAAAGGGGGCAACTCCCTACCTGGCTTCTAAAGGGGGCACTACCTGGCTTCTAAAGGGGGCAACTACCTGGCTTCTAAAGGGGGCACTACCTGGCTACTAAAGGGTGCAACTACCTACCTGGCTACTAAAGGGGGCAACTACCTACCTGGCTTCTAAAGGGGGCAACTACCTACCTGGCTTCTAAAGGGGGCAACTTCCTACCTGGCTACTAAAGGGGGCAACTACCTACCTGGCTTCTAAAGGGGGCAACTACCTACCTGGCTACTAAAGGGGGCAACTACCTACCTGGCTACTAAAGGGGGCACTACCTGACTTCTAAAGGCGGCAACTACCTACCTGGCTTCTAAAGGGGGCAACTACCTACCTGGCTACTAAAGGAGGCACTACCTGGCTTCTAAAGGGGGCAACTACCTACCTGGCTTCTAAAGGGGGCACTACCTGGCTACTAAAGGGGGCAACTACCTACCTGGCTACTAAAGGGGGCAACTACCTACCTGGCTTCTAAAGGGGGCAACTACCTGGCTTCTAAAGGGGGCAACTACCTACCTGGCTACTAAAGGGGGCAACTACCTGGCTTCTAAAGGGGGCCACTACCTGACTACTAAAGGGGCAACTACCTGGCTAACAAAGGGGGCAACTACCTGGATCCTAAAGGGGGCAACTACCTGGCTATCAAAGGGGGCAACTACCTGGCTACAAGGTGGCATCGACCTGCCTGTAAGGGGCACTACCTGGTTATGGGGGGGCTACACGCGCCGCCCTCTTTAACCTCCTGCTTTTCCATTTTCAAAAGTTGGCAACTATGTACCAAGCTAATGTGCAGTCTGTATCATTTAATTGTTCCCTTAGCAGTGGGAGCTTTGAGTTGTCATTACGGTAATCCACAGTTCTCATAGAGATCTATGGATTACGTCTCCTCTCCCCACTCGCACAATACGCCGCGGGGGGAGATAAGTGACATGCTACTTATTCACAGCGTATACGCACCGTGGATAATGCATGTCTGTGGGGCCGGCGAGCTGCCGGCCCCTCGCACCGCCCCCGCTGCACAGCAGCCGGCGTAATTGCGGGCGAAATACATCCCCGTAATTAAGCCGGCAATAAGCCGTGTGAATATGGCCTAAGACATAAATAAAGTCATAAAAAATGTAACATGTGAAATGTCAGGGCCCAATAAATATATAAATCTGTAAGAATAACGTAGAAGTGTATTACACTGCATATAGTACATACAATAAAGTACAAAGGCATTACACTGCATATAGTATAACCAGAGCCGTCTTTACAGCATTATGGGCCCCACTGAATCAGGCCATACCTCTAGCCACGGCACACATGCTTTTAACCACCCCCTATCTCATATATAAGCACACCTATATCATCACGCCACCTACATCGGGACACCCCGCTGACATATTTGCAGGCAGCCTTCAGTCTACAAGGTTAAATGACAAAGCAGTGAGCCGATGGCTTCCTGATCCACCATGGTTTTAACTGTTTGTACATCCTGATATCACAAAAACAGTTAATTAAAGGGGTTGTCTCACTACAAGGATTGCTGTTTTTTAGGTTAAAGATCTTGCAAAAACAAGTCACTTTGCAATATGTGTCCATTAACAGTGTCCTACCTATTCTTAGATATCCCCTCTTGTATGGGCTGCATCAGCTCCTCAGGTCACTATAACTACAGACCTGTTCCATCTCTCCTGATAGGCTGCCAGCGCTGGTTGCTATAGCTACAGACCTGTTCAATCTCTCCTGATAGGCTGCCGGTGCTGGTTGCTATAGCTACAGACCTGTTTGAGCTCTCATGGTAGGCTGCCGGCACTGGTTGCTATAGCTACAGACCTGTTTGATCGCTCGTGATTGGCTGCCAGCACTGGTTGCTATAGCTACAGACCTGTTCCATCTCTCCTGATAGGCTGCCGGTGCTGGTTGCTATAGCTACAGACCTGTTTGAGCTCTCATGGTAGGCTGCCGGCACTGGTTGCTATAGCTACAGACCTGTTCCATCTCTCCTGATAGGCTGTTAGCGCTGGTTGTTATAGCTGCAGACCAGGTTTCTACTGCAGCCTGGTAGAAGCCAGTAAACACGCCCCTGAATTCAAACTGAAACCAAAACAGGACTGAGGTGAGATGAATCAATGTAGTGAGACAACCCCTTTAAGCAGTCCCAAACCAGAGATTCAGAGCATGTACTCTGGATTCCTGGGACATACATTTACCACTTGGAGCCCCTAGGCTTGTGGGGCCCCCGGGCAACTGCCTAGTGTGCCCAATGGATAAGATGGCCCTATACCATCAGGATCAGCGATCATCCAGATATAGGAAAGTGCTTCCTGGGCTGGATACGTTGCGTTCTTCCATGTGTGGTTGATGTGATCATAGAGGTGTTTATAGAACTTGTTTTTTTTGCATGTTCCAATGTTCAATGGAACTCGGAATATCTATGGAAAATCTCTTCAGCCATTAAATGGTTTTATATTTAGCTTGGTTTTCTGCTGTGTGATGGTTGTCATGGTGTAGGCCTGGAAATTATATAAGATACATGGAAGAAATGATCCAATATTCTTATATGGTTAGGAAAAGTAGATTTGAGTAATGAAGAAAATACTGGTTATACTATTTCACTGTAATCTGTCTCAAGCACATATCGGATATAGTATCTCACAAAAGTAAGTACACCCCTCACATTTTTGTAAATATTGTATTATAGGTTTTCATGGGATTACACTGAAGATCTGATACCTTCATACAATGTGAAGTAGTCGGTGTACAACTTGTATAACAGTGTAAATTTGGTGTGCCGCAAAATAAATGAACACACAGTCATCAATGTCTGAACCACTGGCAACAAAAGTGAGTACACCCCTAAGTGACAACAAAAGTGAGGACACCCCTAAGTGACAACACAAGTGAGTACACCCCTAACTGACAACAAAAGTGAGGACACCCCTAAGTGACAACACAAGTGGGTACACCCCTAAGTGACAACAAAAGTGAGTATAAACCAAAGTAAAAATGGACAAATTGTGCCCAAAGTGTCAGTATTTTGTGTGGCCGCCATTATTTTCCAGCACTGACTTAACTCTCTTGGGCATGGAGGTCACTGGAGCTTCACAGGTTGCAGCCACTGGAATCCTCTTCCTCTCCTCCATGACGACATCACGGAGCTGGTGGATGTTAGAGACCTTGAGCTCCTTCACCTTCCGTTTGAGGAGGCCCCACAGATGCTCAATAGGGATTAGGTCTGGACACACTTGGCCAGTCCATCACCTTTACCCTCATATTCTTTAGTAAGGCAGTGGGGGGTCTTGGAGGTGTTTGGGGTCGTTATCATGTTGGATACTGCCCTGCGGCCCAGAAGGGAGTGGATCATGCTCTGCTTCAGTATGTCACAGTACATGTTGGCATTCATGTTTCCCTCAATGAACTGTAGCTCTCAACAGCCTTCAGCACTCATGCAGCCCCAAACCATGACACTCCCACCGCCATGTTTGACTGTAGACACACTTGTCTTTATACTCCTCACCTGGTTGCTGCCACACAGGCTTGAGACCATCTGAACCAAATAAGTTTATCTCGGTCTCATGAAACCACAGGACATGGTTCCATTAATCCAAGTCCTTAGTCTGCTTGTCATCAGCAAACTGTTTGAAGGCTTTCTTGTGCATCATCTTTAGAACAGGCTTGCTTTTGGGACAACAGCCATGCAGACCAGTTTGATGCAATGTGCGGTGTATGGCCTGGATATGACGCTGATGATTGTCTTCAGTCACAACTGTTTATCTGGTGCTTGCATTGTTTCAATGTTCTTATGTTCTGTCTATTGCACATATATGCGGACAGTAACCCCAAAATATTTTTACAGTCCCATTCATTAACACGCCCCACCCAATAAAATACATTCTACTCTTGTGTGAAATAGCTCAATAATCGCTCAGCCATTGTGTTCCAGGCTCAGTTGTTAACGCAATGTCTCAGTGGTTAGCATGATGGCTAAGTAGTTAGCACAGTGGATCAGTAGTTAGCATGATGGCTCAGTGGCTAGCATGGTGACTTAATAGTTAGATTAATGGCTTAGTGGTTAGGTTGTTGGCATAGTGATTAGCACAGTGGCACAATGGTTAGTATGATGGCTCAGTGGTTATAACGATGCCAAGTGATTAGCATGATGACTCAGTGGTTAGTACAGTGGCTCAGTGGTTAGCATGATGGCTCAGTGGTTAGCACGGTGACTTAATAGTTAGTTTAATGGCTTCGTGGTTAGGTTGTTGGCACAGTGATTAGCACAGTGGCACAATGGTTAGCATGATGGCTGAGTGGTTACAACGATGCACAGTGGCTAAGTGATTAGCATGATTGCTCAGTGGTTAGTACAGTGGCTCAGTGGTTAGCACAGTGACTCAGTGGTTAGCACAGTGGTTAAGTGGTTAGCATAGTGGCTCAGTGGTTAGCACAGTGGCTAAGTGGTTAGGATAGTGGCTCAGTGGTTATAACAGTGGCTCGGTGGTTCGTGTGATGGCTCAGTGGTTAGCAGAGTTACTCAGTGGTTACCACAGTGACTCAGTGGTTAGTACCGTGTCTCAGTGGTTGGCATGATGGCTCAGTGTTTTGCATAATGGCTCAGTGGTTATTACAGTGACTCAGTATGTTGTACTGTCCCCTGCAGCACTGGGGTACTGGGTAAAAATCCCACCAAGGACAACATCTGCAAGGAGTTTATATGTTCTCCCCATGTTTAGGTGGGTTTCCTCCTATGGGATTTCTACCATACTCCAAAAATGTACTAATAGGTAAAATCTGAAATTTAGACTGTGAGCCCCAATGGGGACAGGCACCAATGTGACTAGTGGCAATCTCTGTACAGCGCTGTGGCGTATAACAGTGCTATACAGATGAATAAAATCTTGCCATTATAGATCCCCACCATAATGGCCATCACCCAGCTTTCTCAGAACCAGCTATACTTGAGATATTGCTTAATTAAATTTTTGACATAAAAGGACAATTGAAGGATTTGGATTTTGGGGGATTTTGATAGTTTTGGCTGGAATTCTCTATACATAGATGCCATCAAGTTTCTATCTGTGCCGACATAGATGCAAAATAGCTTAAACATGTATCCATAGATATCCATATAGCCAGTAATGCGAATGTCACAGCAGTGATTTCTATACTGAATGGCTGTCAATCTCTTCAGACAGCAATTTAACACACTGGATAATCCGCTAATTTGCAAACCCTAACAATGAAATCCTGTCTGAAAAAAGCTATTATATGAGTATAATTAATACTAGTCGTCAATTCCTCTGCACTGGCGCCAGGGGCAATATGCACGTCTCATAAGTGAGGTGAAGTCCGTCAGCCACAGTCTTCATTTTGACTTGGAAATGAAAAAAAAAAAAGATTCCGCTCTATAGATGGGTTTGGTAGAAAGATTCAGAAACTGCGGTAAATCGCCCTCCTCCCATTCCGTAAAGGGATGTTTCTACCATAAACTTTAATAGTATATTGATAGGATCAGTGCCCTCAGTGTCTGGTAGGTGCAGGTCTCAACTGTGGGATCCACACCTATCTCAGGAACCGGCCCACTAAAGCCTTGGCTCAGAATGGAGAGCTAGTCAGGAGCACAACACTCCATTCGATTTCATGGGAGTTCTGAGGGCTGAACACACCGCTCCCCTGTACTGGGAATTTCCATAGAACAGAATGGAGAGAATACAGAGCTTCCCTGTAATGGGAATTTCCAAAGAAAACAATGGAGAGAACACAGGGCTACCCTGTACTGGGAACTCCCATAGAACAGAATGGAGAACACAGTGCTTCCCTGTACTGGGAACTCCCATAGAACAGACTGGAGAGAACACAGCGCTCCCTTAGGGGTATCTGAGGAACCACCTCCCACGAAAAACAAGAAGAAAGGAGAAACACAGCCCCTCCCCGTACTAGGAACTCCCACAGACCAGACTGGAGAGAACACAGCGCTCCCCTGTACTGGGAATTCCCATTGAACAGAATGGAGAGTAGTGTGCAAGTATGACTGTCTCTCCATTCTGAGCCAACACTTTCTGGACATTCGTTCCAGAGTTAGGTGCAGATCTCAGAGGTGGGACCCGCACCTCTCATAGGCCTATCCTACTAACATGCCATCAGAGTCTATTGTGGAAACACCCCTTTAAGGGTATGTTCACACAACTTATTTAGCTGCGTATTTGGGCGCGTATTGCACTTTATATGCGGAGAAGTGCGCGCTGCAATTATGGTAATTCATAGCTCTCATAGATTACGCGTCGTCTCTACGCACGTACAATACGATCGTAGTAAAAGCGTGAGGGGAGAATTGACATGTCAATTGTTAGGAGCGGCTGACAATACATGTCTATGGGGCAGGCACCCAGCCGCATCCCTCCCCTATCCCCTGTGCTTTGGAATTAAGTGCTGATCAGCGTGCGGTTCCAGAGCACACGCCGTATTGCGGCGCGTACTATACGCGCCACAATAGGCCGTGTGAACATACTTTAAGGAAACATATACAGATGTAAATGAGGCAAAAGTAGTCACAAGTCTGCACTTTTTACCTACGGTTTTCCTGTTACGATCTATCGCTCCTTCCCACCATACATTTCATTATTCTTTTATGCCATTCAAACATATACACTTGGCAGAAGGCAAAAACATGATGTGAATGGGGTCTTATATGTGCATTTTGCTGCAGTTTCAGTGCAGATTTTACCCTTATTTATTAAAGGAGTGAAATCTGTGGTGAAACTCTGTGACAAATGTGACAGGCAGCAGTATGCCTTTAATTGCACACAGATTTCCTCTGCTACATGTGGATGTGGTTTTCCAAATCCCATTCACATGCACTGTGCTGTAATATGCTGCGATTTAGCGGTGTCCTAGCAAATATGACTAGAGCAGAGACGGATATAAAAGAGAGGTTGTCCTCCGGTATAGCCAAGGGCCGGTGGACAAGGAAATTTTGGGGCCCGAAAAAGGAACTAGTACGCCCCAAAGTTCAACCCACTTCATACCGCCTTGTGCCCCTTTCCTGTCTGGCTTAAAGGAGTTGTCTCACTACAAGGATTGCTGCTGCTTTTTATGTTAAAGATCTTGCAGAAAAAAGTCACTTTGCAATATGTGTCCATTACCAGTGTCCCATCTATTCCTAGATATCCCCTCTTGTACGGGCTTCATCAGCTTCCCCAGGTCCTATAGCTAAAAGACCTGTTTACTCTCTCCTGATAGGCTGCCAGCACTGGTCACTATAGCTACAGACCTGGCTTCTACTGCAGCCTTGTAGAAGCCAGTAAACACGCTCCTGAATTCAAAATGAAACCAAGAAAACAGGACTGAGGTGAGAGGAATCAATGTAGTGAGACAACCCCTTTAAGGTCCTCTATCCCTGTCTATCCATAATCCTGGCCCTGGTCATACCCAAATACCCCCCTGCCACATAAAAGGACCCCAAAATTGGCATATGGCAGGTGGGATCCCTATGACATCTGACTATGACTATGAGTCTGTGCTTGTCGCTGTCTTAGGCTAGGTCTACACAACACAGATTTTCCATTGGATTTTCGTCGGATTCAGTATTTTGAATCTGCTGAAAATCCGACGGGACACTGTGCTGTATAGACAGCAGGAAAAAATCCATGCTGTAGTCTACACAGCACAAATTTTTTACCGTCGGTTTTAAAATCCAGCAGAATATGCAATGTGTATATTCCAGCGCATTGCTGTTGGATTCCCGTACATTCAATTGTAGGGTCCGAAATCCAACTGCGGCTTTTGCGCAAGACCACGGCAAAAACCATAGTCCGGCCGCGGTCCAGCAAATGTGAAAATACCGTTGGATTTTGGACACCCTTTTGACATTTTCTGTGTAGGCCCAGCCTTTCTGGTGGATGAGGCCCATCGATATGTTACATGGTCGGTCATTCCTTTGAATGGTTGGTATGTGACACTACATTTTGTCTGTAGCAACCGCAGCTGGATGTCATATTGGGGCATTCCCTGCTCTGGACCTCCTCTAATCACCAGAACATAGAGCTACTCTCTGGTGGAACCAGTAGGTTCATGTCTTATGTACACTACTCATAAAGTTAGGGATATTTTTATTTTGGTTGAATTTCAGGATGAACATAAAATTTCATGATTTTTTTTTTAAATGCACTATATGACCCATCTCTTCTCTTTACATGCACTTGTCCAATTGTTCAGTGTTTCAGGACTTTTTGCACAACTTGCTGATCTCAAACAGGAAGCTTAATGGCAAAATTCCCCACATGTGTTTGATCCCTGAATCACCCAATAAATTTAGGGATCAGTTTGAATTGATATTCAAACTGTCCTCCTCATCCTGCTGTTCATATTGTGAGATCATGAGACCAAGACAGCACCTTACAATTGCTGGTCATCCCAGCACACAGACCGCGATGATGCAAACGGTTGCGAATAGTTTGACGTGACACTTGGTTGCCTCTCACCTCCCTTAGGGTACGTTCACATGGCATATTTGTGGCGCGTACAGTACGCCGGGTGATTTGGGAGTCGCGCTGATCTGCCGGCCAAATAGACATTCATTACTCGTGGCGCATATTTGCCGCAAATAATTGACATGTCACTTATCTCCCCGCGTGTACAATACGATCGTATTGTACTTGCAGGGGAACGAGCTGTAATCCATAGTTCTCTCTGAGAGCTATGGATTACCATAATTGCGGGGTGCATTTCACCGCATATTAAGCGCAGTACTCTGCGAAATATGCCCGTAATTACGCGGCAAAATAAGCCATGTGAACATGTCCTTAGATGTGCTTATCCTGATATTTGAACCAAAAACCAAATATCCCTAACTTTTTGTGAGAAGTGTATATCTTTTTGTCTTTATAAGGCAACCCTTTGGCAATGTTCACACGGCTTATTGCCGACATAATTGCGGGATGGATTTTGCCCCGCAATTACGCCAGCTGCCGTGCAGCGGGGGCGGGGCGGGGGCCGGCAGCTCGCCGGCCCCATAGACAGTCATTATTCACGGCGCGTACACGCCGTAAATAATTGACATGTCACTTTCTCCCCACTCGCCGGATTCGCCAAGCGGGGAGAGGAGGCGTAATCCATAGTTCTCTATGAGAACTGTGGATTACCGTAATGCCTGGGACTGATTTCAGCCGTATTGGAGCGCAAATACGGCGCGCAATACGGCTGAAATCAGTCCCAAAAGAAGCCGTGTGAACGAGCCCTTTCACTACATGATGACTTTTTTGATGATTGCCTTCATTTTTCATATTTTTTTCCCTTAGGGAATACGTGTGAAAAAACTGTGTACAGTGTGTTTTATCCTTTTTGATGGGAATACGCACCATAGTTTACATTTTTAACTGTAGTGCGTGTTTTTACCACCAAATCCACATCACATAAAAAAAAGAGCTTGTCATTATTTTCGTGTGTTTTTAGCACAGAAAACACATTCGGGTTCAGGATGCAGATTAGCCCCATTAGGCTACGTCTACCCAGCATTGATTAAGCGCATTCAGTATTTAGACTTCACAAAAATCCAACTGTAAATCATCCCCATAGACCTCAATAGAGAATCCAAGCTGCGGTCTACACAGCTCGGATTTTCTGAGGTCGGATTTCAAAATTGCCGGTTTTGAAAAAAAAACTTAGGACAGGTTCTATAATCCGCCGTCTATCACTTGAAAACAGCAGCATATAGTACTGTGCAACTGAAATCCGAAAATTGCGGCAAAAAATGAAAACCAAGTGTTAAATACTGGTCGGATCCAACCAGTATTTTGTCCTTGCCGTGTAGATGTAGCCTTAAATCAGGATACTCTGCACCCTAAAATCTATGTCAAGAAAAAAGTTAATTATTTGTTAGAAATCTGTAGATACCCGAAATGTTTTTTTGTTTGAGGGAATGGCGATTTTTAAAAATGAAAAAAAATCTTGTTCACCCAATATAGGGCCATATGTATGAAACGGTTTTGGTCTAAAACCCACTTTTTTCCCCATAGGTTTCTATGGGGAAAAAAGTGAGTTTTAGACCAAAACCGTTTCATACATGTGGCCTATAGTCTTTTAGTTACAATTTTTCCTCACCTTTTGTTGCCTCAAACCAGTTGCAGTTTTTGGGATAGAAAAAAAAAATGTTAGCTAACAGACATTTTAGGTGTCAAACTGAGGGAAATATGAGGCAGTCAGTTTGCGGAAGGTGGCATCCATTTTGTCTGAATCTGTAGCCTCACCTTAGGCTCCAGGCTCTGTGAATCTTGCACATGCTCAGTTGTAGTAGCAGCTATTTGGGCAAAATGTGTTCAGCGTTTCTCATAAAGGCAATTCTTAGTATTGCTTCTTTATAACAAATTATGTCTCTAATTGAAGTGAGGAACTGATCACTTTATCAATAATATTGTAAATTGGACAATTTTATGGTGAATATGGTATAAAATACCCAAACATGCTAAAAATTATATATTTGGGAAAACTTACAAGACATGTCAGACAAATTCCTTTCCCTACAGCACCTCATCAACATAATTTAGTGCCAAAAAATGGTTCACACCAGCAATAAATTTGGCACGTTTTATGGCTTAATTTAGTCAAACCCCTTTTTCTAGTAAGTTTGCACAACTGTTGAGAAAGTGGCACAAAACATGTACTTCTTTGCCAATTTGGCACAATTTCTGCAAGAAGTCTGTCATGTTTGGACTTCTTCACCAATTTGCCAAAATTTCCACCAGAATGCTATGACATTTTAGATTTCCTTTGCACACGCTCAGTTGTAATGGCAGCCATTTTGTTTCAATCACTGGCCTCTCCTCTGAATCCACTTACTAGCTCTGCACATGCTCAGATGTAATGGCAGCCATCTTGTTTGAATCACCATCCTCTCCTCAGGCTCCACTTACTAGCTCTGCACATGCTTAGTTGTAATGGCAGCCATTTTGTTTCAATCAGTGACCTCTCCCCAGGAGGTTCCACTTACTAGCTCTGCACATGCTCAGTTGTAATGGCAGCCATTTTGTTTGAATCACCGACTTCTCCTCAGGCACCACTTACTGACTCTGCACATGCTCAGTTGTAATAGCAGCCATTTTGTTTCTATCACCAGCCTCTCCCAGACCCCACTTACTGACTCTGCACATGCTCAGTTCTAATAGCAGGCATTTTGTTGAAATCACTGGCCTTTCCTCAGACTCCACTTACTGGCTCTGCACATGCTTAGTTGTAAAGACAGCCTTTTTGTTTCAATCACAGGCCTCTCTTCAGACTCCACTTACTAGCTCTGCACATGCTTAGTTGTAAAGACAGCCTTTTTGTTTCAATCACAGGCCTCTCTTCAGACTCCACTTACTAGCTCTGCACATGCTCAGTTGTAATGGCAACCATTTTGTTTGAATCATCGACGTCTCCTCAGGCGCCACTTACTGACTCTGCACATGCTCAGTTGTAATGGCAGCCATTTTGTTTCTATCACCAGCCTCTCCTCAGACTCCACTGACTGACTCTGTACATGCTCAGTTGTTATTGCAGCCATTTTGTTGAAATCACCGGCCTCTCCTCAGGCTCCACTTACTGGCTCTGCACATGCTCAGTTGTAATGGCAGCCATTTTGTTTGAATCACCGACCTATCCTCAGAGGTTACACTTACTAGCTCAGCAAAAGCTCATTTGTAATGGCAGCCATTATGTGTGAATCACCGACTTCTCCTCAGGCGCCACTTACTGACTCTTCACATGCTCAGTTGTAATAGCAGCCATTTTGTTTCAATCACAGGCCTCTCCTCAGGCTCCACTTACTGGCTCTGCACATGCTTAGTTCTAATGGCAGCCATTTTGTTTCAATCACAGGCCTCTCCTCAGACGCAACTTACTAGCTCTGCACATGCTCAGTTGTAATGGCAGCCATTTTGTTTGAATCACTGGCCTCTCCTCAGACTTCACTTACTATGTCTGCACATGCTCAGTTGTAATGGCAGCCATTTTGTTTCAATCACCAGCCTCTCCTCAGACCGCACTTACCAGCTCTGCACATGCTCAGTTGTAATGGCATTCAGTCTGTAAAAACAGTAGATATCTGAAACCGTCTTAAAGAAACCGCTGTTGTTGTTGCCCATAGCAACCAATCACAATGCCGCTTTCATTTTATTAAACCGCTCTGTGATTGGTTGCTATGGGCAACAAGAGCAGTTTTTTTAGTCAGTAGGGTATTGGCATGCCAGTGGGTTTTTCATGTGTGATTGGCTGTGGCTAGTCACATGACATGACACATGCCATTGGCTCTCAGCACATCCGTATGGTTCCTTATCTGTCTTGTAATTGGCTGTACATGACCAGAGACCCTGATTAGGGGGTCCTGGTTGCTCCTTTAATGTAGTGTACGTAATGACTAAAATACCAAAGTGTTATATATAATAAATTACAGGTGTAACCCATCATTTCCTAAATAGAGGATGCATCTGTTGGCGTCCATCTTTCTCTTACGTTTTTCAATGTGATCCTTTAAAGGGGTGTACCCATGAAGCCACTTCTCGCTAACCGCTAGCTACAAGAATTGGAAGGGGAAGTGCTCGTGGACGTCCTCCCCATTCACATCTATGAGAGTTCTGAATATAGCCAAGTGAGCGTGCTCGTCTATATTGGGCCGCAAGCACCACCCTCCAAATTTGCAAAATATGTTTGTAAAATTATCGTTGTCAGAACGATGATGTTGATTTTCAGCCTTGTAGCGCGCTAAGAGCCGACCTGTTAGGGGGTGTATTTGTGGGACGCATTTTGGTGCGTAATTCCGCCAAAATGTGCCCAAAATCACCCCACAAATATGCCCCTAAAAGGTCAACTCATAGCTCGCTTGTGGTCGCCTTGTAGCGAGCTATGAGCCGACCTGTTAGGGGTGTTCACACTGCACATTTGTGGGACGTATTTTGGTGCGTAATTGCGCCAAAATGTGCCCAAAATATCCCCCACAAATATTCCCCCTAAAAGGACGGCTCATAGCTCACTCACGGTCAGACTTGTAGCGAGCTATGAGCCGACCTGTTAGGGGTGTTCACACTGCGCATTTGTGGGACGTATTTTGGTGCGTAATTGCACCCAAATGTGCCCAAAATACTCCCCGCAAGGACGGTAAAAGAATGTCACTAGTAAAATCAACATCATTGTTCCGACAACGATGATTTTATTAACGTATTTTCAGGCGTATTTAGCGCCGCAAAATACAAATGTATGCGACTATGCGAGGCAGAAATTAGCAAACCTGTCATTTTAAAGTGCAAATGTGTGGTGTTATGTGTGGATTATGCAAGCTCCCTTCTGGTGGCTGTTCATGGCTGTTTAGGGGGGTTTCTTGGTGGTCCAGGAGGTATTCCTAGATGGTCCAGTGGTGTTCTACACTCTGGTTTGGAGGTGCTCCTGGGTAGTTCTAGCCTTCAGCTGCTGCCAAGTTGTGCAGGTCTGTCCTAGATATATAGACCTGATGGACCCCGATGAAGGTTCACAACACAAATACTTATTTTGCTTACTAAACCCACTATAAAACCAGAATTAACAGTGGTTTTCAGTTAACATTTTCCAGCAGCCCCAGGGAAAGACTTTGCTCCCACAGACTGGAGGAAAGAGTAGAGCTTATATGAAGCAAGTCTGTACAGGTGTCGTGTGTGTGTGTCCTTTCCTCAAACCTGTGGAAAAATCTCCTGACTGCTGAATACGCTGCTAGTGTTTTAGTGATGAAGGAAGATTTACACGGAAAACCCTAAAAAATTAACACAGAGATTTAGTTCAGTTGTGTCTTTCCTTAAAGGGGTGTTCTCACCATGCTGTTCAATGGAGCCTGGTTTCACAGCCAGCTTCAGGCTCCGACTTCCTCTTCATGATGTGGGTGGTTCTACAGCTTCAGGCTCCTACTTCCTGTTAAGGCTGTGGATGGTTCTATAGTTTCCGACTCCCACTTCCTGGTCAGGCTGTGGGTGGTTCTACAGCTTCAGGCTCCCACTTTCTGTTCAGGCTGTGGGTGGTTGTACAGATTAATGCTCTCACTTCCTGGTCAGGCTGTGGGGGGCTCTACAGCTTCAGACTCCCAATTCCTGGTCAGGTTGTGGGTGGTTCTACAGCTTCAGACTCCCAATTCCTGGTCAGGTTGTGGGTGGTTCTACAGCTTCAGACTCCCAATTCCTGGTCAGGTTGTGGATGGTTCTACACCTTCAGACTCCCATTTCCTGGTCAGGCTGTGGGTGGTTCTACAGATTAATGCTCTCACTTCCTGGTCAGGCTGTGGGTGGTTCTAAAGCTTCAAGCTCCCACTTTCTGTTCAGGCTGTGGGTGGTTCTACAGATTAATGCTCTCACTTCCTGGTCTGGCTGTGGGGGCTCTACAGCTTCAGACTCCCACTTCCTGGTCAGGCTGTGGGTGGTTCTACAGCTTCAGGCTCCCACTTTCTGTTCAGACTGTGGGTGGTTCTACAGATTAATGCTCTCACTTCATGGTCAGGCTGTTGGGGGCTATACAGCTTCAGATTCACAATTCCTGGTCAGGTTGTGGGTGGTTCTACAGCTTCAGGCTTCGATTTCCTCTTCAGTCTGTGGGCGGTTCTACAGCTTCATGATTCCATTTGCTGTTTAGGCTGTGAACAGGTTCTACAGCTTCAGGCTCCCACTTCCTGGTCAGGCTGTGGGCAGTTCTACAGCTTCATGCTCCCATTTCCTGTTCAGGCTGTGGACGGTTCTACAGCTTCAGGCTCCCACTTCCTGTTCAGGCTGTGGACGGTTCTACAGCTTCAGGCTCCCACTTCCTGTTCAGGCTGTGGACGGTTCTACAGCTTCAGACTCTCACTTCCTGTTCAGGCTGTTTGTGGTTCTACAGCTTCAGGCTTCCACTTCCTGTTCAGGCTGTGGATGGTTCTTCAGCTTCAGACTCCCACTTCCTGGTCCAGCTGTGGTCTGTTCTACAGCTTCAGGCTCCCACTTCCTATTCAGGTTGTGGACAGTTCTACAGCACTGACTAACATTTTAGCTCTGCTATTCTTAGCTCAGCCTGTAAGAGGGACATTGGTAACGGGATGGTTTAAACGGTAGGGGACATGGCTGTGTTAAATTCTAAAGGGTCATTAACAAAGACAAACAAGCTCCTGTGCTGCTGATATGATACAGCAGGAAGTGATGTCAACCTCCCGGTCACTGTTCGAGCAGAGAGAGGTGATCGGTACACAAGCAGGAGAGAAGAACAGCTCTAACTCTTAAATCAAGCAAAATCAGAACAGCAATGTATTTGGTAAATAGTCTCTATTTACCTTTGCCTACATGTTTAAAGCTGATCAATATGATGAGCTTTCCCAATTCCCCTAACAACAACTCTGTCATTCTTGCCCATAGGACTGTATAAGTGTTCACTGTGCCAAACACACGTGCACTAAAGCCGTGATGGTGGCCATATTAGTTGTCACTTAGCTATACCCATAAACAGATATACATAAGAAGCAGCTGAGCAGAATATTCACATAATACACCTCAATTGGAGAATATCTGTATATCTTGATGAGCGCTTATACACAGGTAGGCAGCACTGCCATTTCCGCTGATCCTTCCTGTCTGAAGTTGTCTCACATCACTTCTCCTGGAATTTCCTTTTGTGTCAACCACTGATTGACTGTCCTCTAGTGGCCCCTTTATTATTATTTTTTAAAAGGGAATCTGTCACACTGAGCATGCTACATGATCCGTCAGCAACATGTTTGCTTGGTGAGAGGAGCTGAGGAGACTGATGCATAGTTTTGTGGGAGAAGATTCAATTGTAATTCATTTATTTACATTCTTATTTTTGGTGAAGGAGTCAAGTGGGTGGTCTTATCAGTGATTGACAGCTATCAAGAAATGTTGAATCTTTCCCCAAAAAACTCTGCTCAGCTCATTTGGCTCCATAACATATTGCTGACCGTTTAGATAACACTATTCAGTGTAAAAGGTTCTTCGGCACCTGCAATACTGTTCTGTACTTTTAATGCTGCAGAACCTCATTATATACGCTGCTGCAGAACTTCGTAATACACTTCAGCTGCTGCAGAACCTCATAATACACATCAGCTGCTGCAGAACCTTATAGTACACCTTAGCTGCTGCAGAACCGTATAATACACCTCAGCTGCTGCAGAACCTCATAATACACCTCAGCTGCTGCAGAACCTGATAATCAGCTGCTGCAGAACCTCATAGTACTCCTCAGCTGCTACAGAACATTATAATACACCTCAGATGGTGCAGAACCTCATAATACACCTCAGCTGTTGCACAACTTCATAATGCACCTCAGCTACTGCAGAACCTCATAATACAACTCAGCTGCTGCAGAACCTTATAACATACCTTAACTGCTGAAGAGCCTCATAATACACCTCAGCTGCTGCAAAACCTCATAGTACAACTCAGCTGCTGCAGAACCTCATAATACACCTCAGCTGCTGCAGAACCTCATAGTACAACTCAGCTGCTGCAGAACCTCATAACACAACTCAGCTGCTGCAGAACCTCATAATACACCTCAGCTGCTGCAGAACCTTATAATACACCCCAGCTGCTGCAGCACATTATAATACACCTCAGTTGCTGCAGAACATCATAATACACCTCAGCTGCTGCAGAAGCTCATAATGCACCTCAGCTGCTGCAAAACCTCCATAGTACGCCTCAGCTGCTGCAGAAGCTCATAATACACCTCAGCTGCTGCAGAGCCTCATAATACACCTCAGCTGCTGCAGAATAGTATAATACACCTCAGCTGCTGAAGAACATCATAATACACCTCAGCTGCTGCAGAGCCTCATCGCACACCTCAGCTGATGCAAAACCTCATAGTACTCACCACAGCTGCTTAAGAACCTTATTATCTACATCTGCTTCTGCAGAACCTCATAATACACCTCAGCTGCTGCAGATCATCATAAGACACCTCAGCTGCTGCAGAACCTCATAATGCACCTCAGCTGCTGCAGAGCATCATAAGACACCCCAGCTGCTGCACACCCTCATAATACCCCTCAGCTGCTCCAGATCCTTATTGTACACCTCACCTGCTGCATAACCCTACAGTGATCACCTCAGCTACTGCAGAACCTCATAATACACCTCAGCTGCTGCAGAACCTTATAATACTTCACCTCAGCTGCTGCAGAACTTTATAATACTTCACCTCAGCTGCTGCAGGACCTTATAATACACCTCCGTTGCTGCAGAACCTTATAATACACACCTCAGCTGCTGCAGAGCCTCATAATACACCTCAGCTGCTGCAGAGCCTCATAGTACACCTCAGCTGCTGCAGAACATCATAATACACCTCAGCTGTTGAAGAACATCATAATACACCTCAGCTGCTGCGGGGCCTCACCGCACACCTCAGCTGCTGCAAAACCTCATCGTACACACCTCAGCTGCTGCAGAACCTTATAATATACCTCTGCTTCTGCAGCACCTCATAATACACCTCAGCTGCTGCAGAGCATCATAAGACACCTCAGCTGCTGCAGAACCTCATAATACACCTCAGCTGCTGCAGAGCATCATAAGACACCTCAGCTGCTGCAGAACCTCATAATACACCTCAGCTGCTGCAGAGCCTCATAGTACACCTCAGCTGCTGCAGAACCTTATAGTGCTCACCTCAGCTACTGCAGAACCTCATAATACACCTCAGCTGCTGCAGAACCTTATAATACTTCACCTCAGCTGCTGCAGAACTTTATAATACTTCACCTCAGCTGCTGCAGGACCTTATAATACACCTCCGTTGCTGCAGAACCTTATAATACACACCTCAGCTGCTGCAGAGCCTCATAATACACCTCAGCTGCTGCAGAGCCTCATAGTACACCTCAGCTGCTGCAGAACATCATAATACACCTCAGACTCTGCAGAACATCATAATACACACCTCAACCTCTGCAGAACCTCATAATACAGACATCAGCTGCTGCAGAACATCACAAAACACACCTCAGCTGCTGCAGAGCCTTATAATACACCTCAGCTGCTGTAGAACTTTATAGTGCTCACCTCAGCTGCTGAACATCATAATACACCTCAGCTGCTGCGGAAGCTCATAATACAGACCTCAGCTGCTGTCTTATATCTACACCCATAAGTATTTTCAGGACCCCATACAGCCAAAGCCCCTTACCCATTACCATTCTTATCTTGCATCATATCAGTGGGCTCCGATCAGGGCACCCTACAGAAGTACTGCTCTGATGGTGCCTCTGGCATATAGAGTAAGATAGTGTACACTTGTATTCATACTGGATTACCAGGTGACCAAGAGTGTCCCCCCATAGCCTCCAAATTGCTGAACACAGTGGTGTCGAGGTGTGTGCCAGAGCTCCAAATCCAAAATGGCGCACGCTCCCTATGTTGGTGCCACCACCCGTGCCAAGTGCTCTAGGGAAAGTGGAGAGCCTCCTAGATCAGGGGCATCAAACTCATTTTCATCTAGGCCATATTAACATTATGATTGCCCTCAAAGGGCCTTGGAGGATGGCTCAGGTGCCTGGGTAGGGTCGTCAGAGCTGTGCCACCTCCTGTGAGTTGCTGAACACAGTGGTATAGAGGTGTGTGCTGGCGTTCCAAATCCAAGATGGCGCACACTCCCCATGTTGGTGCCACCACCTGTGCCATGTGCTCTAGGGAAAGTAGAGAGCTCCCTCGATCAGGGGCGTCAAACTTATTTTCACCTACGGCCATGTTAGCATTAGGATTGCCCTCAAAGGGCCTTGGAGGGTGGCTCAGGTGCCTGGGTAGGGCGGTCAGAGCTGTGCTGCCTCCTGTGAGTTGCTGAACACAGTGGTATCAAAGTGCATGCCGGAGCTCCAAATCCAAGATGGCGCATGCTCCCTATGTTGGTGCCACCACCTGTGCCAAGTGCTCTGGGGAAAGTGGAGAGCCCCCTACATCAGTGGCGTCAAACTCATTTCCATTTAGTCCATGTTAGCATTATTATTGCCCTTAAAGGTCCTTGGAGGATGGCTCAGTTGCCTGGGCAGGGGGGTCAGAGCTGTGCCACCTCCTGTGAGTTGCTGGCCTGGATGCCTGGGTAGGGCTCTTAGAGCTGTGCCACCTCCTGTGAGTTGCTGGCCTGGATGCCTGGGTAGGGCTCTTAGAGCTGTGCCACCTCCTGTGAGTTGCTGGCTCGGGTACCTGGGTAGGACGGTCAAAGCTTTTCCGCCTCCTGTGAGTTGCTGGCTCGGGTGCCTGGGTAAGATGGTCAAAGCTTTGCCATCTCCTGTGAGTTGCTGAACACAATGGTGTCGAGGTGCCTGCCGGCGCTACAAATCCAAGATAGCACACACACTCTATGTTGGCGCCACCACCTGTGCCAAGTGCTCTGGGGAAAGTGGAGAGTCCCCTAGATCAGGGACGTCAAACTAATTTTCATCTAGTCCATGTTAGGATTATGATTGCCCTCAAAGGACCTTGGGGGGTGGCTCAGGTGCCTGGGCAGGGGGGTCAGAGCTGTGCCACCTCCTGTGAGTTGCTGGCTCGGATGCCTGGGTAGGGCGGTCAGAGCTGTGCCACCTCCTGTGAGTCACTGAACACGGTGGTATAGAGGTGCATGCCGGCGCTCCAAATTTAAGATGGCACACGCTCCCTATGTTGGTGCCACCACCTGTGCCATGTGCTCTGGGGAAAGTGGAAAGCCCCCTAGATCAGGGGCGTCAAACTCATTTCCATTTCGTCCATGTTAGGATTATGATTGCCCTCAAAGGGCCTTAGAGGGTGGCTCAGGTGCCTGGGCAGGGCTGTCAGAGCTGTGCCACCTCCTGTGACTTGCTGGCTCGAGTGCCTGGGTTGGGCGGTCAAAGCTGTGCCACCTCCTGTGATTTGCTGAACACAGTGGTGTCGAGGTGCCTGCCGGCGTTCTAAAACCAAGATGGTGCACACTCCCTATGTTGGTGCCACCACTTGTGCCAAGTGCTTTGGGGAAAGCGGAGAGCCGCCTGTGTCCGGACCTTATCCATCCCTGCTGGTTGTGTCTAAGCTCTCGCGGGCTACGTGACGGGCTGGATTTGAGTTTGACACGTGCCCTATTCCCCTTACTACATAAATTAGGCAATTATGGCTGTCCGGAGCGATAACAATACACCCCGACCAGCGCCGTCTCCTCCGCTGTGCCCTGCGCTGCGCTGCGATGAGTCTTGCGCCCTGAGCTTCTCTCTATTGCATTTTTTTTTAGCGTACACTTGCAGATTTTCTGTTTTTCTCGCTCGGTTCCTTTAACCTCTGCTGCCTGTTGTGTAGCTGGAGCCTGTGCCGCCGCGGCCGTTGCTGCTGCCTCTCTCCACCCACTTCTCTCCTCCTGCTGCTTCGCTTCCCTCGTGTTTTAATTGTTATAAATACTGCACGGCTCTGGAAACTGATTTGGGTATACAATGACACCTTGTGTTATTAGAGAGCACAGGACACATCTCGCATCCAGTCTTCAATGCTGCATTCACCACGCTGGAAGCTGCGCCTGGAAACATCTCATCTGTGTATTTTATTTACTCAGTGGATTAAAAAACCTCCCGCCCCCTCTGACGCGCTTGATGAATTGGGCATTTTTTTTGTTTGCATTTTACAGATCCCATTTCTTTTTATGAAATTTGAAGTAAAAACAGTTTCACTGGGGCTTGGTATAATTTTTTAGAACTACTACGGTATATGCAGCTGAGTCCCATTATTATGACCACTTCCTACTTTCAACATCGGCATCAGGGAGTCAGATGTAATGCGCTGGCTTGGTGGATATATAAAGTGTGCGATAGGCTGTCTGCACTCATATCCCTCATTGCTGTCATGTGCAAAAGGGGCGATTTACCAAAGTTGCAAAAAGGGATGATGATTGGCTTTCGGGCCAAGGCTGGCGGTATTTCCTATACTGCGCAGTTTGAGATCTGTTGGCAGCTGAAAGTGCATTGTGAGTGGACAAATGGCGACATTGTGAATAAGTGACGTAGAAACGGTAGAACGCCATGTGCCACTGATGTGAGGTGAACGTTGGCTACAAAGGTGTGTGAGGGCGGTTAACACATGACAGGGGAGCAGCTCATCATGACCAAAGACTACCCTGGCCCCCTAATTCCCTAGACTTGAACCCAGTGTGGGAGCCTCTGGATGGTGGTGTTGGCTCTATGGACCCTCCAGCAGCGGTGGGGCCTCTGGATGGTGGTGTTGGCTCTATGTACCCTCCAGCAGCTATGGGAGCCCCTGGATGGTGGTGTTGGTTCTATGTACCCTCCAGCAGCTGTGGGGGCCCCTGGATGGTGGTGTTGCCTTTATGGACCCTCCAGCAGATGTTGGGCCTTTGGATGGTGGTGTTGGCTCTATGGACCCTCCAGCAGCTCCCTGGATGGTGGTGTTGGCTCTATGTACCCTCCAGCAGCTGTGGGGCCCCTGGATGGTGGTGTTGGCTCTATGGACCCTCCAGCAGCTGTGGGACCCCTGGATGGTGGTGTTGGCTCTATGGCTCCTCCAGCAGCTTTGGGGCCCTGGATGGTGGTATTGGCTCTATGGACCCTCCAGCAGCTGTGGGGCCTCTGGTTGGTGTTGGCTCTATGTACCTTCCAGCAGCTGTGGGGCCCCTGGATGGTGGTGTTGGCTCTATGTACCCTCCAGAAGCTGTGGGAGCCCTGGATGGAGGGGTTGGCTCTATGGACCCTCCAGCAGCTGTGGGGCACCGGGATGGTGGTGTTGGCTCTATAGACCCTCCAGCAGCTGTGGGAGCCCCTGGATGGTGGTGTTGGCTCTATGGATCCTCCAGCAGCTGTGGGGTCCCTGGATGGTGGTGTTGCCCTATGACTCCTCCAGCAGCTGTGGGAGCCCCTGGATGGTGGTGTTGGCTCTATGGACCCTCCAGCAGCTGTGGGAGCCCCTGGATGGTGGTGTTGGCTCTATGGACCCTCCAGCAGCTGTGGGGCCCCTGGATGGTGGTGTTGGCTCTATGGCTCCTCCAGCAGCTGTGAGAGCCCCTGGATGGTGGTGTTGGCTCTATGGCTCCTCCAGCAGCTGTAGGGCCCCTGGATGGTGGTGTTGGCTCTATGGCTCCTCCAGCAGCCGTGGAAGCCCCTGGATGGTGGTGTTGGCTCTATGGACCCTCCAGCAGCTGTGGGAGCCCCTGGATGGTGGTGTTGGCTCTATGACTCCTCCAGCAGCTGTGGGAGCCCCTGGATGGTGGTGTTGGCTCTATGGCTCCTCCAGCAGCTGTGGGAGCCCCTGGATGGTGGTGCTGGCTCTATGGACCCTCCAGCAGCTGTGGGAGCCCATGGATGGTGGTGCTGGCTCTATGGACCCTCCAGCAGCTGTGGGAGCCCTGGATGGTGGCGTTTGCTCTATGGACCCTCCAGCAGCTGTGGCAGCCCTGGATGGTGGTGCTGGCTCTATGGACCCTCCAGCAGCTGTGGGAGCCCTGGATGCTGTTGCTGGCTCTATGGACCCTCCAGCAACTGTGGGAGCCCCTGGATGGTGGTGATGGCTCTATGGACCCTCCAGCAGCTGTGGGGCCTCTGGTTGGTGTTGGCTCTATGTACCTTCCATCAGCTGTGGGGCCCCTGGTTGGTGGTTTTGGCTCTATGGACCCTCCAGCAGCTGTGGGAGCCCCTGGATGGTGGTGCTGGCTCTATGGCCCCTCCAGCAGCCGTGGAAGCTCCTGGATGGTGGTGTTGGCTCTATGGACCCTCCAGCAGCTGTGGGAGCCCCTGGATGGTGGTGTTGGCTCTATGGACTCTTCCAGCAGCTGTGGGAGCCCCTGGATGGTGGTGTTTACTCTATGGACCCTCCAGCAGCTGTGGGGCCCCTGGATGGTGGTGTTGGCTCTATGGATCCTCCAGCAGCTGTGGGAGCCCCTGTATGGTAGTGCTGGCTCTATGGACTCTCCAGCAGCTGTCGGACCCCCTGTATGGTGGTGCTGGCTCTATGGACCCTCCAGCAGCTGTGGGAGTCCTGGATGGTGGTGTTGGCTCTATGGACCCTCCAGCAGCTGTGGTAGCCCTGGATGGTGTTGCTGGCTCTATGGACCCTCCAGCAGCTGTGGGGCCCCTGGATAGTGGTGTTGGCTCTATGGACCCTCCAGCAGCTGTAGGAGCCCCTGTATGGTGGTGCTGGCTCTATGGACCCTCCAGTTGTGGGATGCAGTCAGCTTCAGGTACCTGTGGCAACCTACCAGTAGCTTATTGAGTTACTCCCGGCCTGTCTAACTGCTGTCTGAGCTGCATGCAGAGGTTACTCTGGATATAAGCTGAACCTATGCTTATTTAAAAAAAAAAATATATATCTTTTTGGATGTGCAGACCAAACATTGTTCTTTAAGACTGTTTGTATGGGGGAGTGGTTGTCCCCACTTTGGTCTTTGCACTCCACCCATCTCATAGGCTTTTTAAATCAATGCAAGGTAGCTTGTAGCTGGAATCTACTCTCCCTGAAATGTGTAGGTCTGAACAGGCACCAAGAGAGGTAACATATAGAGTAGGCTCCCATCTGTATTGGGGTCGCCTGGACGTTAACAGAAGGCTTTAAGTTTGATAAAAATGTACACTAAGAACCTCAAATTTTCACGTATCTAAAGTAGCAGAAATGCTTTTCCAAAAATTCCTGTTCCCTTTAACTGTTTTTAGTGCTAGCAGTGTGCTGCTGATATTGGATTGTGGTAATGTGATAATGGAACTTAATTTTGCTTGATGAGGCCACATATTGTATACAGTTTTGGGCACCAGCATATAAGGATATACACTCACCGGCCACTTTATTAGGTACACCATGCTAGTAACGGGTTGGACCCTTTTGCCTTCAGAACTGCCTCAATTCTTCGTGGCATAGATTCCACAAGGTGTTGCAACGATGCTCAATTGGTACCAAGGGGCCCAAAGAGTGCCAAGAAAATATTCCCCACACCACGACACCACCACCACCAGCCTGAACCGTTGATACAAGGCAGGATGGATCCATGCTTTCATGTTGTTGACGCCAAATTCTGACCCTACCATCCGAATGTCGCAGCAGAAATCGAGACTCATCAGACAGGCAACGTTTTTCCAATCTTCTACTGTCCAATTTCGATGAGCTTGGGCAAATTGGAGCCTCAGTTTCCTGTTCTTAGCTGAAAGGAGTGGCCCGGTGTGGTCTTCTGCTGCGTAGCCCATCTGCCTCAAAGTTGGCCGTACTGTGCGTTCAGAGATGCTCTTTGCCTACCTTGGTTGTAAACGGGTGGCTATTTGAGTCACTGTTGCCTTTCTATCAGCTCGAACCAGGTCTGCCATCAACAAGGCATCAACAAGGCATTTCGCCCACAGGACTGCCGCCACTGGATGTTTTTCTTTTTCGGACCATTCTCTGTAAACCTAGAGATGGTTGTGCGTGAAAATCCCAGGAAATCAGCAGTTTCTGAAATACTCAGACACCCGTCTGGCATCAACAACCATGCACGTTCAAAGGCATCCAAATCACCTTTCTTCCCCTACTGATGCTCGGTTTGAATGCAGGAGATTGTCTTGACCATGTCTACATGCCTAAATGCAACTTGAGTTGCCGCCATGTGATTGGCTGATTAGAAATTAAGTGTTAACGAGCAGTTGGACAGGTGTACCTAATAAAGTGGCCGGTGAGTGTAGTTGAGTTAGAGTGGGTTTAGCGGAGGGTGACCAAGTTAGTTGGGGGATTGAGGGACCAAGACCAGCAACCAAACTTGGGGTTATTCAGCTTGGAATGAAGAGAGTTTAAAGGGGTTGTCTCACTACATTGATTCATCTTACCTCAGTCCTGTTTTTTCGGTTTCATTTTGAATTCAGGGGCATGTTTTCTGGCTTCCACTAGGCTGCAGTAGAAGCCGGGTCTGTAGCTATAGCAACCAGTGCTGGCATCCTATCAGGAGAGATCAAACAGGTCTGTAGCTATAGCGACCTGAGTAGCTGATGCAGCCCATACAAGAGGGGATATCCAAGAATAAGTAGGATACTGTTAACAGACATATATTGCAAAGTGACTTGTTTTTGCAAGATCTTTAACATAAAAAGCAATCCTTGTAGTGAGACAACCCCTTTAAGGGTGATTTAATTACCATGTTTAAGTAAGTGAAAAAAAAGTACACAGATCTCTTCCATGATCTTTTCAAACTTAGTCCTGTAACCATGACAAGGGGGCGTCCTCTACAACTAGAGGGAAAAACCAATGAGGATTCTTTACTGTGACTCTATGGGGCTGGCTGCCACAAGAGGCTGTGATGATGGAGTCAGTGACCAAGTTCAAGAGGGTTTAGATGCCTTTCTTGAAAAATAGAATAGTACAGGATATGGGGACTGGAGTCTGGATTTTGGAAGTTGATCCAGGGACTATTCTGATCACCAGATTTGGAGTTGGGAGGGTATGTTTCCTCTTATATGGGACAATTGGCATCTGCCTCATAGGGGTTTTTTTTGTCTTCCTCTGGATCAACACTGTAGTGTTGGGCTATGTCTACACAGCAATGTTAAAATATCGTTCAAAATCCGACGGCATTTTAACTTAGCTGGACCCAGTTTTTTGTGCAGATTTGTGCTAAAAGCCGCGGTCAGTTTTCGGAATTGTCCTCGGCCCCTATATATTGAATGTAGGGGAATCCAACGGTAATCCCACGGAATATGCAACCTGTTTTAAAATTCGACGGAATCCAGCGGATTTCAAAACCGATTGTAAAAAATCTGTGTTGTATAGAGTACAGCACAAATTTTTCATTGCGGTCTGCAAAGTACTGGGCAACGTCGGATTTTCAGCAGATTCAGTATTTAGAATATACCGTGCTATGTTAGACATAGGCTTATAGGTTGTACTCGATAGACCTGTGTCTTTTTCCAACCTTATCTACTATGTTATTGTGTTAACTGTGTGTATGCAACCATATACCTTATAAGTCATTAATGTGGGGATGAGGTTCCTTTCTCGGGGTCCCCCTTAATACAGAGGTGTACGGGAATCCGCCAAAAGCTAGAACTTATTGTATATTCCGGCGGACCGGCGGTTTAGAAATCTGACAATAGGAAATCTGTGCTGTGTAGGCAACAGCTCGGATTTTCCATTGCAGTCTATGAGGCACTGGTTACGGTCGGATTTTTGACGGCCTTATAGAGGTCTGTCACAATACAGAGTTATTTAATGGGGAATGCAAGCAGGAGCATACCTGGTGCGGAGGTAGCAGTCCCTACCGGGCCCTGCAGCATAAGGAGATACCAACATTGTAAATGGCACATAGTAGCTGGGGGGCCAATTTCACTTTTTTGCACTAGGGCCCATTAGCTTCAAGTTACACCTCTGAATTCAGGTATTCATTAAAACAGACATGTCAGTAGAGCTCACTGGTCCTATAAAAAGATGGATTTCCAGCTCATATACTGATAGCATATCACTAGGATATGCCATCACTTTCTGATCAGTGGGGAACCGACCTTTGAGACCTCCATCGATCCTGAGAATAAAGTGGCAGCAGAGCTGGAGTAGCTTTGCATCCCCTCCTGAGTTTTTTCCATGCACAGCAGCTTCCTTGGCACGGCCATCTGGTTGGGCACTGTTGTTGTGCAGGGAAAACCAGAGACAAGCATGTAGGGCTACACCAGCGTTGCTTCCCCTGCAATCTCAGAATGGGTGGGGGTCCCAGAAGGTGATTATAAAGCGATGGCATATTCTAGTGCACAATCCAATATCAGCAGCACACTATTAGCACTAAAAAAAAACAATCAAAATGAGTACAGCAATTTTTGGTAAAGCATTTCTACTACTTTGGATACTTAAAAATTACTGTGTAAGCCCACCTATAGTCAGAAACAACACTTGGTTTTGCACATTGAAAAATTTTGTTTGAAAAAACAAATGCACACTGGTGTGGCAGCAATACATATAAACATTCAAATAACAGTGGCACTCTATGGACTAAAGAAACCATCAAATGGGACATAGTAAATTTGGAAAAAGCATTACTGCTAACTAGGATACATGTCCCATTAGATGGTTTCTTTAGTCCATATTGTGCCACTGTTATTTGAATTTGAATGTCTATATGAATTGCTGCCACACCAGTGTGCATTTGTTTTTTCCCAAAAAATGTTTCCATGTGCAAAACGAAGTGTTGTTTCTGACTATATGTAGGGAGGAGTGGCGGCCTCCATTTTGGTTTTTGCATCCCGCCCACTTCCTCAGGTTTTAAATCAGTGCAGTGTTCTTTGAAGCAGGTATCTTCGCTCCCTGAAGTGTGCAGGTCTGAACAGGACCCAATAGAGGTAACAATAGCGTAGGACCCACCTGCATATGAGGTCCCCTTGAAGACTGGGAGGTGGGCTTAAACATTTTTGGCCAAAAGTGTGAACTAAGAGCCTCATTTTTTTCATGTATCCTAGTTAGCAGTAATGCTTTTTCCAAATTTCCTATGTCCCATTAGTTGGTTTCTTTAGTCCATAGTGGGCCACTGTTATTTGAATTTGAATGTGTAAGCCCACCTGCCAAACGACAAGGCGACCTCAATATTGGCAGGTGGGCTTATTACATTGTTTTTTCATTTTACTACCACACCAGCGTGCACCTATACTCATTTAAAAAAAAAAAAAAATGTTTTGGATGTGCAGACCAAACCAAATTATTTCTCTAGACTGTTTGTACGGGTGAGTGGCTGCCCCCACTTTGGTTTTTTGCACTCTGCCCACCTGCACAGGTTTTTAAATCAATGCAGGGTAGCTTGTGGCTGGAATCTACTCTCCCTGAACAGGCACCAACAGAAGTAATTTATAGCTTAGGTTCCCACCTGTATTGAGGTCGCCTTGTCAATTGGCAGGTGGGCTTATTACAGTTTTGATCAAAAATGTACACTAAGAACCTCAAATTTTTCATGTATTCTAAGTAGCAGAAATGATTTTCCAAAACTTCCTATGTTCTTTTTGATTGTTTTTAGTGCTAGTAGAGTGCTGCTGATATTGGATTGTTTTTTCATTTTAGTATCACACCAGCGCGCACCTATACTCATTTTTTAAAAAAAAATGTTTTGGATGTGCAGACCAAACATTGTTTCTCTAGACTGTTTGTATGGGTGAGTGGCTGCCCCCACTTTGTTTATGTGCACTCTGCCCACCTGCACAGGTTTTTAAATCAGTGCAGGGTAGCTTGTAGCTGGAATCTACTTTCCCTGAACAGGCACCAAGAGAGGTAATACATAGCGTAGGTTCCCACCTGTATTGAGGTCGCCTTGTTGACTGGCAGGTTTTGATAAAAAATGTACACTAGGAAACTAACATTTTTCATGTATTTTAAGTAGCAGAAATGCTTTTTCAAAAATTCCTATGTTCTTTTTTTATTGTTTTTTAGTGCTAGTAGTGTGCTACTGATTTGGATTGTGTTTGCATTTTACTGCCATACCAGCGTGCACCTATGTACATTTTTTCAAAAAATTTTTGGGATGTGCAGACCAAACATTGTTTCTCTATATCCAAGTGCTTTGCCATCACATTAGAAGATGTTATACCCCTTTAAATAGCAATTCTTATATGAAAAAAACTACTAAGTACTGGATGTTTCCTTTTTCTAACAGTTCATTCTAGCCATCAATCTACTACAGGGTATGCTGGGTAACGTTCTCTAAGGAGCCTGTATGGGCGCACAAAGTCCTGACAGCAGCCACTATCAGGAGTTTCCATGAGGTGATGTCCAGAAGTTATGAGGATCAAGAAGACTGAGTGATACTGGTAAGTATTTGGGGGTCTGGTCTTATCATTTAAAGGGATTGTCCACTTAAAAAAAAATAAAATAAGCAGCTTCTGGGGCGCCACGAAAATAATAAAAGAAAACTATACTTACCTTCCCCCGGTCCCAGCCCTGGGTCTCTTCCGTCTTCTGTTTTCCTTGTCTTATGTCTGAATACGACAAGTCAGTAGAGGCACATGACTAATGCAGCGACTGTAGGGGTGACATACCCATTCGGAAGTACAAGAAACTGTATGATGAGTGATAATTAGGGTCTGATAATTTAGGGGTCTGGTCTGATTATTTTGGGATCTGGTGACAGGTGATTGAATTGGGTGGGGGCTGATAATATAAGAAGCTGGTCGGTGGTCTGATAATTAAGTGTCTGGTAGGGGGTCTGGAGTGTGATAATTAAGAGGTCTGTTCTGGTCTCATTATTTTAGGATCTGGGGGCCTGATAATTTAACGGTGTGGGGGTTGATAATTTAGGGGTCTGGGATCTGATCATTAGCGAGTGGTCTTTTGATTAAGAGTTTGGTGTGGGTCTAGTAATTTGAGGGTCTGTGATGTGATAATAAAGAGGTCTGTTCTGGGGTCTGATAATTTAGGGGACTTGTATGATTATTTTGAGATTTCGGACCTGATAATAGTCTGTGGGCTGATAATTTAGGGGTCTGGTAAATTATGGGTCTAAAGACTGATAATTTAGGAGTCTGGGGTATGATAATTAAGAGATCTAGGGTCTGATAATTTAGGAGCATTGTCTGATTATTTTGAGATCTGGGGCCTGATAACAGTCTGGGGTCTGGGCTGTGGTCTGATAATTAAGAGTTTGGTTGGGGGTTTAGTGATTTATGGGTCTGGGGTATGATAATTAAGAGGTTTGTTCTGTGGTCTGATGATTTAGGGGTCTGATCTAGGGTCTTGTAATTTAGGGGTCTGGCAACTGATCATTCAACCAGGGGCGTCGCTAGGCAGTACTGTTCGGGGCACAAGCCCCGGACAAGACAGCCTGTGCCCCGAGTCTCAGAGCGCCGACGGTCTATTGAGCTGTGTGTGCGTCCTCAGGACGCACAGACAGCTCGGGATGGCTGCTAAGTGCAGGCAGCGTGACTGCAGGAGGTGACGGGGCTGAGGAGGGAGGAGGGGCACAGGCTGCTCACACACAAGTCCTCAGGAAGTGCAGCCACTGTCCGGTAGGGAGAAGCTCCGCCCCCTGCTGTGGTCTCCCAGGTCCATCTCCTGCCCGTCCTGGAGCTCCCCAGTGAGTGAGTCGCCTCACTGTGAACTGAAGGTATGTGTGCATGTGTGTTCATGTCTTTGTATATGTGTATGTACTGTATATATGTGTGCTCATTGTGTGGGGTATACAGAGGGTGTGTGGGGTATACAGGGGGTGTGTGTGGGGTATACAGGGGGTGTGTGTGGGGTATACAGGGGGTGTGTGTGGGGTATACAGAGGGTGTGTGGGGTATACAGGAGGTGTGTGTGGGGTATACAGGAGGTGTGTGTGGGGTATACAGGGGGTGTGTGGGGTATAAAGGGGTGTGTGGGGTATACAGGAGGTGTGTGGGGGTATACAGGAGGTGTGTGTGGGGTATACAGGAGGTGTGTGTGGGGTATACAGGAGGTGTGTGGGGTATACAGGGGGTGTGTGGGGTATACAGGGTGTGTGTGTGGGGGTATACAGGAGGTGTGTGGGGGTTATACAGGAGGTGTGTGGGGTATACAGGAGGTGTGTGGGGTATACAGGAGGTGTGTGGGGTATACAGGAGGTGTGTGTGGGGTATACAGGAGGTGTGTGGGGTATACAGGGGGTGTGCGGGGGGTATACAGAGGGTGTGCGGGGGTTATACAGGGGTTGTGCGGGGGGTATACAGGGGGTGTGCGGGGGTTATACAGGGGTTGTGCGGGGTGTATACAGGAGGTGTGGGGTATACAGGAGGTGTGTGGGATTATATACAGGGGGTGTGTGGTATTATTTACAGGGGGTGTGGGATTATATACAGGGGTGTGTGTGGGATTATATACACGGGGGGTGTGGGATTATATACAGGGGGGTGTGGGATTATATACAGGGGTGTGTGTGGGATTATATACAGGAGGTGTGTGGGATTATATACGGGGGGTGTGGGATTATATACAGGGGGGTGTGGGATTATATACAGGGGGGTGTGGGATTATATACAGGGGGGGTGGGATTATATACAGGAGGTGTGTGGGATTATATACAGGGGGTGTGTGGGATTATATACAGGGGGTGTGTGGGATTATATACAGGGGGGGTGTGGGATTATATACAGGGGGGGTGTGGGATTATATACAGGGGGTGTGTGGGATTATATACAGGGGGGTGTGTGGGATTATATACAGGAGATATTTCTATACATACACATATCCACAATATCACCTCATTCACATCACTAAAACATAATCCTGCCTAGTGTGCCCCTCAGGCTATGTCCACACTGCATTGGACAAAAAATGACCTGAAAGTGGCCGTTTTTTCTCTGATGCAGGACCCCAGCGGCTTTTGTCACGCTTTGTGCAAAAAACACGGTCGCTTCTCGTTTTCCTGACATCACCCATATAATAGTATTGTGTGGGAAAACGGCAAGAAAACGAGAAGCGGCGGCGGATTATACAACATTTTGTATAATACGCCGCTGCCGAAAGACGGGCAGAGAAAAGACGAGCTGTGGAGACTGCAGCTCGTCTTTCCTATTGCCGGCTATGGGGCCGCAGGAACAATCGTATCTTCGGCGCTTTTAAAAAACAAAAAGCGCCGAAGATACGATCATTTTCCTGTGCAGTGTGGACAGAGCCTTACACATGTAAAGTACAACCTGATGATGAATTATATTTGAGTATAATTTTTCTATACCTGTCATATGACGGGGTTGTGCAGCCAGACTAAGGGTGTATTCACACGGTGTAAATCGCGGCGCACATTTCAGCATGTATTTGTGCATCAATACACCCAACATGTGCGCCGCGATTACGCTAATTCCTAGCTCTCATAGGGAACTTTGAATTATGTCTCGTCTCCCCCAGCGTAAAATACACACATTTTGTACACTGGGGGAGAGATGCGACAGGTCACTTCTTTGCTATACGCCTGCTGTTGGAAGTATGCGCTGTCCAGTGTATAATTTCTAGCGCTCCGGCCACCTCCCATCCATTTTCACTTTTCCCCCTCAAAGAAGCGGCATGTCACTTATTTTTATGGGCAGGTTTTGTGTGCAGGGAAAACAACAGCTAATCCTAGTGCTCACCGCTATGATTTTACTGTATTTGTGCAACGCACTTTGGGTGCATTACAGCACAGTTATGCCCCACAAATACAATGTGAATGATCACACGTCGTAACGTCGGTCCGTACTTCAGCGCGTAATTGTGCTTCAATCCACCCAACGAACAGGCCAACATTATGGTAATTCATACTGTAGCTATCATACAGAGCCATGATCACTTGTTGTGGAGAGAATAAATATCAGTGAGAGCTTCAGAGGGACGCACTGGCCATAGTTTTTCCTCTATAAAAATACATCTGTAGTTCATGTGAAAAATGCCGTGTGAACCCCGCCCTCCTGAGCAAAACGTAACACAAGGGCCCGGGCCCCGGATGTTTTGGGACCCTAGCAACGCCCCTGCATTCAACATTCTGGTAGGGGTCTAGTAACGTAAGGGTCTGGGGTGTGATAATTAAGATCTGTTTTGGGGTCTGATAATTTAGAGGTCTGATCTGTGGTCTTGTAATTTAGGGGTCTGGGATCTGTTAATTTAGGTGTTAATTAAGAGGTCTAGGGTCTGATAATTTAGGGATCTGGTTTGATTATTTTGGGATCTGAGGCTTGATAATTTAACAGTCTGTGGTCTGATAATTAAGGGCGACATGTCCAAACACACCAACGCCAGTTTTTTGGTCTATTTTGCGGCAAAACCACTTTTGACGCCATATTATTGTTGTAAATGGACTGTCGTACACCAAAACTAGGCGCATTATACGCCGGACACGACACTTCGTAATGCGCCTAAATATGGTGCGCTGTGAGCCCCTGACGCGCAATGCGCCTATTGAAGCGCATTACATATGTTATGCGCCTCGATAGGCGCATTACATATGCTACCATTGATATGCTATGCGCCGCGAGTTGCGCCTTTTTTGACGCGATTCGCCTTTTTAGGCGCATTAAGTTTTCTATGCAAGGTATACCTGACGCCATAGTTTCGAAAGGATCGGTCTTTCTGGCGCACTTTACACTGATTTAATGCGCCTAAAACTGGCGTGGAAACGGCACTTTTCTGACATGTCGCCCTAAGAGTCTGGTGAGGGTCTGAGAAGTCTGGGGTCCGATTTTAGATGTCTGGTCTAGGGGTGCTTGGCAGTCTAGTTGTATTTTGTTTAATTCTGCTAGGAAGGGAAGAACATATTTGCCTTAAAAGCTGGTAAATGTTCATACTCAAGGTGGAAGACGCCTATAAAAGCTTGCCATCGGCCCAGCCTTTTCTTTTTTTTGCTCCTGCTGCTGAAGAAGAAGACATTGGTATTATAACTGATGCATGGTAACTGAGGGGCCATGTAACAGATCCTGAATTAGGGCCCAGGTACTTACAGTTACACTTCTGATTATAATCTTCATACCCTCTGAGACCGGTTCAATGAAAGAATTGGCAGTGAGACATTGTGGAACAGAGCTTCAATAGGATTGATGATCTCACCTCCAGCTCTTTTCCTGTTCTCTGATCTGACTTTTGTCTCTTTCCCTTAATAATCTGATAATTCTTTAGGTAAGAAAATTTAAGATTGTATCTAATAACTTAATTATACTTCTTAACCCGTAACATTATATGTACAATTATAAACTTTGGGAAAGTCCTGTCATGAGAGTGCGCCAACGAAAGAGAAGCCTGAGGGTAGGTAGGGATCCTGGGGAGCAAAGAAGGACAAGCCAGACTGACTGAGAAAGAGTAACAAACTTAAAGGGTTTTTCTCACTACATTTTTTCATCTCACCTCAGTCCTGTTTTCTTGGTTTCATTTTAAATTCAGGGGCGTGTTTACTGTCTTCTACTAGGCTGCAGTAGAAGTCAGGTCTGTAGCTATAGCAACCAGTGCTGGCAGCCTATCAGGAGAGAACAAACGGGTCTGTAGCTATAGTGACCAGTGCTGACAGCCTATCAGGAGAGATTGAACAGGTCTGTAGCTATAGCAACCAGCACTTGGAGCCTATGGGGAGATATTGAACGGGTGTGTAGCTATAGCGACCAGTGCTGGCAGCCTATCAGGAGAGATCGAACCGGTCTGTAGCTATAGCGACCTGAGCAGCTGATGTAGCCCATACAAGAGGGGATATCTAGGAATAGGTAGGACACTGTTAATGGACACATATTGCAAAGTGACTTGTTTTTGCAAGATCTTTAACATAAAAAGCAGCAATCACTGTAGTGAGACAACCCCTTTAAGAGAAAATGAGTAGAAGTTATAGGGATGCATGGGTTTTTCAATTGGCACAGAAACCAACAGTCAAGCAATCCACAAGGCAGTCCAATCAAAATTCATGATCAAGAAGCCAATTTAAGATGTCGTCTAGTCGGCAAAAGTCAAAAACAGAGCTAAGGTGAAGTTTCATGCTCTGATACTGATGTCGGTGGTGAACTCAAGAATGCTTCTAAAGCTGGTGCCCAATTTTGGAAACTCCAACATTACAAAAACTTTGACTCACGAGTGGAGTCTTGTAAGTGGTAATGGAAAGGACCTTCTCCGAAAACTTTAATAGACACCAAGGTATTCCCATACCAGTGAAACCCACTTACTTTGGATCATTCTTCAGTCCAATCAACCATCTTGTTTCCTTGAATACACATAAGTGATGGAAAAAGCTCTCTTTCTAGAAAAAAAAAAAACAGTTGCACAGAATTTGTAAGATCCAACTGGAACACTTGCTTCTTTCACACAATAGTCATGGGGCAACTAGTCACACAGATTAAAAAAGAGGAAAACTTACATTTGCCCCCTATTGTATATGTGGTTTCCCATCAAATCTATTGTTGTCTCGCCTTTAGTGTCCCCCATTGTTTCCATGTGTATTGTGCACATGTTTGCCCATTTAATTGTCAGGGGTTAGTGGGCTCCTGTACACACCACCAAACCCCGTCCATGTTACTGGTTATATGGAGAAATGGAGGAGGAAGAGGACAGTGTCAATGCAGGTCTACTAATTGCATAGTCAACAGTTAATATGGTTGAAAAAAGATAAATGTCCCTCAAGTTCAAGCAAGGGTTGGAGAATGATGTGGATGAAGGGAGGGGTAGAGGGAATTTTCGAGGTTTGTTTTCCCCTGCTGAGGAAGACTTGGAACCCATAAGGCAAGAACCAACCTGTCCTTAAAGGGGATGTATCGCTTCTTCAGTTCGGCTGTTCTCTTCAAGCTTGATGCTCTCACTTCCTGAAATCCAGGGGCGTTTCTTCCCCTCCCAGTTGGGTGTTTCTTAACTGAAGGGGGATGACATCATCCCCTCTTCACTGTTCATGCTGGCTCCAGTGTGCCCCCCCTCCCGTCCACATATCACTGTCGTCTCCCTATGCAGTCTTACTTTGTAAGAGCTGTTTACATATCACAGGCCTGCATTCAGTCTATACAGTCTTCTATGAACTCAGCACTGATCTCTCACAGCTGGAGGTTTGCTACAGTTGAATCCATCCAGAGCACAGATCCGTCTCCCTTCATGTTTACACAAGGCACCGACGCACAATTCTGCTGTTTTCTGATTGTGGCAGTAGCTGCAGTGTCAATGAGGAGCAGTTAGCTGTATAGAGTGAAATTTTTGTCAGCCCCTTACACGCAGGAGCATTAAGGCACCATGGCACAATTCTGCTGTTTTCTGATTATAGAGACAGCTGCAGTGTCAATGAGGTAGCTGTATAGATGAAATTGTTGTCGGCCTCTAATTCTGAGTGAGAGGCAGGAATGCAATCTCCGTGAATACGGCCGTCCAGGGGCAGAACAGAATGTAAATTGTTAGAGCCCTCAGCTAATGAAATGCAAGGAGGTGGGATCCGACTATCCCACCAGCACTGGAGAAGTTTGTTTACAGAAAACAAAGATAAGGAATACTGTGAAAACAAGACAGCTTTGCTAATGACATCCAATTGCAAAGTTGCTTGTTTTCGCTGTCCCCTTATTCTCACGACCATTTAATGTAATGATACAACCCCTTTAAAGAATATTTTACTTCCCATCCCAAAATTGCCAGCAGACTGGATCTAGATAAGTATTAATATTATCTAGTAGTAAGTAGGTACCCTGTTTCCCCAACAATAAGACAGTGTCTTATATTAATTGTTTCTCCTAAAGACGAGCTAAGACTTATTTTTAGGGGATGTTTTTTTTATTTTCTTCTATGAATAATTCACATTTATTGTTGAACAAAACATCAACATGTATTAATATACTGCAGTGATTTCATCACAAACATCAGCATAAGCAGCCAAACTCTGAATTTCATAACTAAAAATGCACTATGTCTTATTTTCGGGGAAACAGGGTATCTAAGCCTTTATCGGAACCCTCACCTGTTCCTGCTGTGACCAGCTCCTTAGGCAGCTATTTCAAAGATTCACAGTTCTCATGGTAAAGAAGGCTTTTCTCCTCTGGAGATTGACTCTTTTTTTCAGGGAGTGTTTTTTAAGGGGCTTTTACATGAAATAACTTTTTACCATACTTGTGGGTCTACACTGATGTTGGGAGTGATGTTACATAGTATGGATGAAAAAAAGATATGTCCCCCAAGTACAACCAAAAGAGTGTGATTTTTGTAGAGCATTGCTGGGCCGGGACAGACCAATAAGAAGCTTTATAAAGTGAAGGAGAGTCGTTGTGGGACTAACCAGTAGTTCCTGAAGAACCTGCTGGGTGATACCTTTTTTGCCGATACCACGACAGATTCCTCAAACGTAGGCAATAGCGTAGTGTGATCCCAGCCTTAGTCTACCTAACGATTTCAGTGGCCACCACTTAATGTCTAATTTTTTTCCCAGTAACTTGACAAACCTGCAATGGGAGGGTTGTTCAAACCAGAAAACTCATTTAAGAAAATAAAGGAGTCCCAGAAATATACACTTGTTATTTACGGACATTTCATTTATCTAAGTCTTAGACCCACTCGGCAACTCCCTCTAAGAATAGGAAGATGTCTCACGGACCAGACTATTGTTTCCAGTGACACTTCTATGTGTGCACCATCAGTCAGGTGAGGTGACTTTATCTCAGGTAGCGCCCTACCCTGTCTGCTGGGAGGAAGTATTTTTGCCGACAAGCCATTCATCATTGCACTGCAATCATGCAATGACCCGGCAGGAGGTAACCGTAATGAATTTCATCGGGAGCTCATGTATAACTGTTGGTCGGCACTATGGACAATACAAGTAGATGCGAAGAGTACAATCCGGTGCTCTTGGGGCAATTAAGAGGCCAGTCGCAGTGGGGCTTTCATGGCATTAAGAGTCTAAAACTATGGATACTACTAGTACTGTCCTAAAAATATAACCATGAAAAATAATGTCCAATGTTGGGGACTATGCCTGAAAACCTTTGTGTGATGCTTCATTTTCATCTTCAAGCTTAAAAGGGTTGACCTACTTTTATTACAATTATTATTTAATTTATAGCACCATTCATTCCAGGGCGCTGTACACTCGAAGGGGGTTACATACATAATGTGTCAACAAAGTACATGAAAAAGTGACTGACAACTAGTACAGAGGGAAAGAGGACTAGCGTCATCTTTTCCATTGGGCACACTAGACAGTTGCCCGGGGGCCCCAAAAGTATAGGGGCCCCCAGGTGGTATACGCTTATTTACTAGTTTGTGTGTTTTTAAGAAATTGCAAACAGGTAAAACCCAAGGTGGAGAAGGGAGTCAAAGGCTCCCTGCCAGTCAAATAGTCTTGTAGACTGCAAGCTGCTGGTGTCCAGACATAAGTGGCATAATAATATGAGTGTGCTTAGGGGCGACTAGAGGCATGACCTAGTGTGATGTCATGTATTTCGGCAGGGCCCACTGCAGTGCTCTGTCCAGGGGCCCATAATGCTGTTAAGACGGCTCTGGAGAGGAACCTGCCCACGAAGACTTACCATCTACAAGGGAGGAGGAAAGAGACAGATGGTGAGGGGCAGACATGTTTGTCGCGGGTGTAGAAAAGCGGGGTTATTGTGGGTTATAGGCTCCTGAAGAGATGAGTTTTCAGGTTGTTTTTGAAGCTAGTTAAAGTGGAGGAGAGTCTGATGTGTTGGGGCAGTGAGTTCCAGAATCTGGAGGAAGCACGGGAGAAGTCTTGGAGACGGTTATGTGAGGAGCCGACAAGAGGAGAGCAGAGAAGAAGGTCCTGGGAGGAGCGGCGATTGGAGGAGAGTCTGAGGTGTTGGGGCAGTGAGTTCCAGAGTTTGGGGGAAGCACAGGAGAAGTCTTGGAGACGGTTGTGTGAGGAGCTGATAAGAGGAGAGCAGAGAAGAAGGTCCTATGAGGAGCGGAGATTGGAGGAGAGTCTGATGTGTTGGGGCAGTGAGTTCCAGAGTGTGCTGAAATCACGGGAGAAGTCTTGGAGACGGTTATGTGAGGAGCCAACAAGAGAAGAGCAGAGAATAAGATCCTTAGGAGCAGAGATTGCGTGAGAGGAGGTATCTGGAGATTTAGGCAGAGATGTCTGGAGGGGAGAGGTTAAGGAGAGCCTTATAGGTCAGGGTTAGTAACGTGAACTGAATTCACTGGGCAATGGGTCGCCAGTGGAAGGATTGGAAGAGGGGAGAGGCAGAAGAGTATTGAGGAGAGAGGTGGATAAGACGGGCAGCAGAGTTGAGGTTGGTTTGAAGAGAAGCAAGAGTGCCAGACGGAGGCCACAGAGAAGGATGTTGCAGTAGTCCAGGCGGGAGATGACAAGGGCATGGACCAGCATTTTTGTAGTATCAGATTTGAGGAATGAGTGGATTCATAAAATATTGTTTTGGTGGCTGGACTCTGATAATGGAAGGGGACCCATTAGCAAATCTGCCACGTAAGAAGTTAACCAAGTGGACACTGGCCTAGAGCAAGAGTCGTAGTTTTAGGGAGTGCAGAGGTGGCAGCGACACCCAGCTCCTGATGTCTGAAGGGGCCAAAGGCTCATCTACAACACATAAAAACAACACTACCATAAACGGCACATGGTAGGGGAAGGGCCTTGTTGCAGATTTTGCACAGGGACCCAGGAGCATGAAGTTACACCTACTCTACTCTACTCTCCCTGAAATGTGGAGGTCTGAACAGGCACCAAGAGAGGTAATATATAGCTCAGGTTCCCACCTGTATTGAGGTCGCCTTGTCGATTGGCAGGTGGGCTTATTACACTTTTGATCAAAAATTTGAACTAAGAACCTCAAATTTTCATGTATTCAAAGTAGCAGAAATGCTTTTCTAATAGTCCCTATGTGCCTTTTGATTGCTTTTTAGGTCTAGTAGTGCGCTGCTGATATTGGATTGTGCTAGTATTTTGCTGCCGCACCAGTGTCAACCTATGCTCATTTTTTTCAAAAAACTTTTGGGATGTGCAGACCAAATACAGTTTTTTAGATTGTTTTTTAGAGGCTGTATAATGTCCCTATAGCTCCATACTACTGAGCTATAGGCACTATATATGAAACCTCCCCTAGCGCTTCCTCTGTAGAGAATGTACTGTGTGTTGGAATGGGCACGAAATAAGGTTAGGAAAGTATAAGGTGTGAAGGAACAACAAGAGAACTAAAAGACACCATGGTCATCTGCACAGTGTTTGGGAACTGGATCTTCCCATCTCATACTCCTATTTTTGGCATTTAGTTATGTCTGTTTTAGTTACACCTTGTTAGATAGTGATCAACACGTTGTTGGGTCAAAAAAGGGTCAAATCACAGAAAAATGGAGGCTACTTAACCGATCCAGAGGCAGGTTAAAAACCTGTTCCCAACAGAATACAGAGAAACCACAATGCTATAGGGGAGAGACTACCCAGGTGCACAATACTGATAAACTACCCCTCACACACCTACTGATCATGAGAGGGTTGGATGCCTTAGGGCTTGTTCACACAGCGTTTTTGGATCCGAAAATTGCATCCAAAAACGCAGCAGCGATTGGATCCTAAACGGATCCAACACGTATCTAACACGCGTATCCAAATCTAGTTTCTCTTCCATTGGCATACAATTAAATAAAACGTATACTCTAACTTATACTTTTTTGTACAACTTGAAAAATCGCAGAGCTAGCAACCACTCAGAGCATAACGACCAATCAGAGCCCATAGCCACCAATCAGAGCCCACAGCAACCAATCAGAGCTCATAGCAGCTAATATGAGCCCACAGCAACCAATCAGAGCTCAGCTTTCATTTTTTCAGAGCACTGTATGAAATGAAAGCTGAGCTCAGATTGGGTACTATGAGCTCTGACTGGTTGCTATACGCTCTGATTGATTCCTATGAGCTCTGATTGGTTGCTATGAGCTCTGATTGGTTGCTGGGAGCTCTGATTGGTTGCTATGGACGCTGGTTGCTGTGGGCTCTGATTGGTTGCTATGGACGCTGGTTGCTGTGGGCTCTGATTGGTTGCTATGGATGCTGGTTGGTGTGGGCTCTGATTGGTTGCTATGGACTGGTTGCTGTGGGCTCTGATTGTATTCCTATGAGCTCTGATTGGTTCCTTTGGGCTCTGGTTGCTATGAGCTCTGATTGGTTGCTTTGGGCTCTGGTTGCTATGAGCCCTGATTGGTTGCTATGAGCTCTGATTGGTTGCTTTGGGCTCTGGTTGCTATGAGCTCTGATGGGTCACTATAGGCAACAAAGAAAGTCTTACTGCTATACAGCTTTCATACATAAGGCCCAATATGAATGTGGTGTAAAGCATGTACGCCACTAATTTTGACACTGATTGTCCCAGAATTCTAGAGCAACTGCCTTGATAAATGTGTCCCACTGAGTGCAAAAAAGAAACTTTTTGGGCCGAAAAGTGATCCTTCCTTCATTCTTGTGAAACGTGCCCCACTGAGTGCAAACCGGAACTTTTTAGGCCCAATACTGATCCCTCATTCATTCTTATGAATTTCTACTCAACGTTGTTTGCGCTGCACTTCTGCCCACATTATACCGAGTCTGTGATATCCTTATAATGGGGTTTTCTCGTCCCATTATTCTAATTGCTAACATTTCCCATATTCCTATCTCATTGCAATGGTCTTTGATCCCAGCAGTCCCTTCTCCAGCTTGCCACCGTCTCTTGCAGGCTTGAAAAGTCAGCGTATCGCTGAGAAAAAAGGCCTTGCAGGAGCCGAGCGCTGCAAACGGAACAAACACAATTTTTTTGCATCTAGAGGGGGAAGCACAGAGCTAAAAATAAAAAAGATCAGTATCTGTCAGGCTGACGGCGGATTGGCTGCCGGGAAATGCATATAATTACGCAGCGCTTGCAGTAGGTAGATGCATGTATAGGTCTCCGCACAGCCAGGCAAGGTTATGCTCTAAGCAGGACATGGGGGAACTAACGGGAGGCGAAGAGCTAGAGAATTGTTACAGCCCTGGCAATGGTGAGCCGGGAGGTCCGGGGGGCTTCAAAGCTCCAGATCCCCACACAGGCTCCCTCTATACCTACAGGGCGCTATTCTCATCCAAGGGGAGTCCTACTTTGATTTTTTTTTTTCAGATGTGAATTTCTTTATGTCCTGGAAATTGAGCAATAACAAATTTACCATTGCACCTGCTATCTGATCTGTGGGCCCATGTTATAGAGCAGGAGGAGCTGAGGACATGCTATCTGATCTGTGGGCCCCATGTTATAGAGCAGGAGGAGCTGAGGACATGCTATCTGATCTGATTTGCATTGGTCCCAATGCAAAATTCATAAAAGGTCCCCCACCTACCATGTGCCATATATAATGCTGGTGTCTTCTTATGTGGCAGAGGGGTCTTTGGGCCCCCTCATGCTCCAGGGCCCAATAGCAACCCAATGCCACCCCAGCATCCCCATTAGCCAGTGGCGTAACTTCAAACTATTGGGCCCTGGTGCAAAAAGTGAAATAGGGCCCCCCAGTTATCATGTGCCATTTACAATAGTGGTGTCGTCCTATGTGGCATAAGAGCTTTTGGGCCCCTTCAGGCTGCAGGGCCTGGTAGCGACTGCTACCTCTGCACCCCCTATAGCTACTACACCCCCGGATTAAAGGGTTTGTCCAGGATAAAAAAAAAAAAATGCTTTCTCTCAAAAACAGTATCACATGGTGTGCCTGATACCGTAGCTCAGTTTAATTGAAGTGAAAGGGTCTGAGCTGCAATACCAGACACATCCTGTGGCAGAGGTGGTGCTGTTTTTGTTTTTTTCTCTGTAAACAATGAGCATTGGGGGGGCACTTAAAATTGTATTACCCTTAAGGCACTGACAGGAGCACTGTCATCCCGGAACGTGTGGATCCCACATGTCCGTCAGGGATATCATCTGGGTGCTTTTGTTTCCTCTCAATCTCCAAAAATACACGTTAATTGTCCTCTCTTCCTATGAAATTGGCTCTGGCGCTTGCAGGTTAGAGAGGGAGCCCTGGAACCATCAGCTTTAAATAATTAATGGGCAATACAATTTGCCTTGTGCCACCACAGCAGCTTTGACCCATTAGACGTTGACTCCACAAGACCTCGGAAGGAGCCTTGTGGTATTAGGTATCAAGACGTTAGCAGCGTGTCCTTTGAGTCCTAAAAATTGTGAGGAAGGGTCTGCATGAATTGAACTTATTCTCTAAGCATGCGTCCCAGATGCTGGATTGGGTTGAGATTTGGGGAATTTATAGCCAGGTCACCAGCTTGTCATGTTTCTGAACCATTTTGCAGTGTGGACCAGGAGGCATTATCCTGCTGAAGGATGTCACTGTCAGGAATCTCTGAAGGGGTGGACTTGGTCTGTACAATGCAAGGCAGTGATACTTGTTAGGGATAATTTCGGCGCGCATTTCGCGTCATATTTGCACTGTAATACAAGCGAGATGCGCGCCGAAATTACGGTAATCCATAGTTCTCATAGAGAACTATGGATTACGCCTGCTCTCCCCGCTCTTACAATACGATTGTATTGTACCCGGGGGGAGATAAGTGACACGTCAATTACTTGCGGCGAATATGCGCCGCTAGTAATGAATGTCTATGGGGCCGATGGGCTGCCGGTCCCCCCGCGCCGCGGTAATACGCGCGTATTGGCGTGACTCCCAAATCACCTATGTGTGAACATAGCCTTACAGTAACATCCACATGACCCCAGGAGACAAGATTTCCCAGCAGAACATTGCCCAAAACATCACATTGCTGTCGCCATCTTGTTTTCTTCCCATAACGCCATCTCTTCCCCAAGTAAGTTCTGATGCTTACATGTCTACTGTAGGCAGTTCAGCAGTGGACAGGGGTTGGCATGGGCACTCTGACTGGTCTACGGCTACCCAGCCCCATGCATAGCAAGCTGCGATGTCCTATTTGTCCTGCCTTGGTAAGGGTATGTTCACATGTCTTATTTGTGCACATAATTGCACGCATATTTCGGCATGTATTGTGCTTTATACGTGGCGAAATACGCACTGCAATTACGGTAATTCATAGCTCTCATAGAGAGCTATGGCTTATGCGTCGTCCCCCCGCACGTACAATACGATAGTATTGTACACCCGGGGAGAGAAGTGACATGTCAATTGTTCGCGGTGATTACGCACTACTGACAATGCAGGTCTACGGGGCCGGCACCCGGCCGCCCCCCACTGTGCTTTGGAATTGCGCTGATCAGCGCATGCTTCCAAAACACTCGGCATACGCACCGCAATAAACCATGTGAACATACCATTCTACTTATTCAGATGCATCTAGATCAGGGGTGTCAAACTGCGGCCCTCCAGCTGTTGAGAAACTACAACTCCCATCATGCATTTGTATAATCTATAATAGTGGGAATGATGGGAGTTGTAGTTTCCCAACAGCTGGAGGGCCGCAGTTTGACACCCGTGATCTAGATAATTGACAATTGCTCACACACCCCCTACGGCAACTGCACTAAAACAGACACCAATTCACACCAGCATGCAGAAATGCCCAAAATTGCAAATAATACTGTAAAACATTCCCCAGTTGCCAGCATTTTAATTGCATATAAATGAGGTTTCCAAGAGGGTGCCAGTAATCTAATAACGTGTGGTGCACCATGCTCATTCACAACCAATATTGTGCCCGTATTATTCAAGTGGGTAATACTCCCTACTTCTCAAGCGGGCTGGCTGCCTGGCATATCACAAGTGTGTAACTCTTTGAACTTTGAATACATGAAAATTTGAGGTTCTTAGTGCACACTTTTGGTCAAATCTATAATAAGCCCACCTGCAAATTGACAAGACGACCTCGATACAGGTGGGAACCTACGCTATTTATTACCTAGTTATTAATAGTTCCTTTGCGCCTTTTGATTGCTTTTTAGTGCTAGTAGTGTGCTGCTGATGTTGGATAGTGCTTGTATTTTGCTGCCGCACCAGTGTGCACCTATGTTTATTGTTTTCAAAAAACTTTTTGGATGTGCAGACCAAATATTATTTTTTACAACACTTTATACTGAGTGTTGGACACTTGTGATATGCCAGGCAGCCAGCCAACTAAGGCTATGTTCACACAGCGTAATTGGGGCGCGTACAGTACGTCCCGCTATTACGCCGGGTGTATGGGAGTCGCGCTGATCGGCGCGTACTCCCACGACGCAGGGAGGGGGGAGGGGGGGTGGCAGTCCTCCGACCCCATAGACTGATATGTCACTTATCTCCCCGAGCATACAATACGATTGTATTGTACACCCGCGGAGAGGAGGCGTAATCCATAGTTCTCTATGAGAACTGTGGATCAGCGTCATTTCGGCGCACATCTCGCTCGTATTAGAGCGCAAATACGTGGCGAAATGCACGCTGAAATTACCCAGTGTGAACATAGGCTAACTGTACGGTAATCCGCCGGAAGATAGAACATGTTCTATATTCCGTCATAGGCCGGCGGTTGAGAAACGTGTCAGTAGAAAATCCATGCTGTGTAGATTACAGCACGGATTTTCTATTGTGCTCTATGGGGCACTGGTTACAGATGGATTTTTGGCAGATTCTAAATATTGAATTAGTTGAAAATCTGACCACAAACCAGTGCTGTGTAGACAAGCCTGACTGGGTGGGACTAGTGTATGGACATAGGGCAACATGTATGATCTAGGCGCATAGAGGCTAGTTCTAAATAGCTTTAAAGCAGTGTAGAATGTGCCAGAATGTATGAACCTGTTCTACTGCGGGTCATAGATTTGGCGCTTTCCAAAGGCGCAACTTGAAGCTCCGGGGCCCCAGTGCAAAAAGTGAAATGGGCCCTCCAGCTGCCATGTTCCAATTACAATGCTGGTATCTCCTTATGTGGCAGGAGGGTTTTTGGGGTCCCCTCAGGCTGCAAGGTCCAGTAGAGACTGCTACCTCTGCACCCCCTGTAGCTACACCCCTGGCGCTTTCTAGTTCCGCTACGACAATCAGGCTCAGGTAAACCACTTGTAACTTGGTCTACCTGTTCCAGTCATAAATGTGTAGAATCATACAGTTGTGGTGCAACGTCTTCAGAACGTCCCCACATCTTGGGCGCATTACAAAGTGCCACAGCGCTGCAAAAAGCACCTAATTTTAGAGTTCACCTGGACACACGTCTAGAGAACAGGGCTGCGCCAGTTTTTGGGCTGAAAGGACGGCAGAATACTGGCATAGCCCCGGTCATACATGTCGCCCGTAGCAGGGCTGTGGAGTCAGAGTCGTGGAGTCGGAGTCAGTGTCCATTTTGCAGGAGTCGGAGTCGTCATAAAATGGACCGACTTCGACTCCCAAAATATATAATAAGTTGGTCCAGTTAGTTCGATGCAAAGAGCAAGAGGCATTGGGTCCGGCCAGTGCTACTGCTCCCATATCTTCAGCCTCATCACATGAGGAGTGTAATTGATGACATGGAGCAGGCAAAGCGCTGCCCCAGGGGAAAGAATTCCGCTCCCAGGGCAAACAGATTTCAGCAACATTTTTCACCTGTTTTCAAAGAAGTAGAAGATCAACCATTCATCAGACCTGACTGTGGCTGAGGCAATTCCTTTATACCCTGACATTGTTAGAGATGTTGCCCCTGTGGTCACCGCTTTGCCCCCCCAACACAAGTTAGGCTAGGTTCACACGGCTTAACTGCGGGGCGTAATTTCGCCCCGCAATTACGGCGTGTGGCCGGGGGCGGGAGCGGGGGCGGGGAGTGGACCCGGCAAGACCTCGCCGCGCCCACTAGAACATTCATTACCCAGCGCGGCGTTTTCCCACATAGAGGAGACGTAATCTATAGTTCTCTATGAGAACTGTGGATTACCGTAATGACTGGGCCGTTTTCAGCCCGTAATTTGCGCACCCCGGCGCGTAATTACGAACCGAAAAACGGCCCATTTTAAGCCGTGTGAACATGGCCTTAGTGTAGAGAGGCCGTTCTCTAGCCTGGAAATAATGAGATCAGATGTGAGGTCATGTATGCAGGATCTGATGGAGGCAATGCTATTTCTCAGAACAAATTCAGAGACTCCACAAATGTTCCTGCAGTGTTTTGCATATTTACAATTTTTTTGTGTTCTAAAGTCATATCCAATAAATATATTTTACACTGACAAGCAAAAGGGTAACAATGTTTTGAACTTGTGACTTTCAGGCTCCATATCTCACCATCCACTACAGCTTTGTACATGAGGCTACTGTCATTTTATATACAGTCATCTTACCGATCTTATACATAAATGTGACTTGCAAGTATTTAGCATCTGCTTAGTTCTGCAGATTCTTTCCTGTAACTGTATTATTACTGTTTTGCTCCTAAAATTCAAAATGTTATTTTTTATTATTTTGCTAATATTAGGAAAATCCACCTTTTGGTTTTCAGCTCTGCCTGAATCCTTCTGGGCTCTGGATCAGATTCAAGCAGGTCTTGACCAAAATCTGATCCCAGGTCTCTTCTACACATTCCCAATGTTGGTGCAGACTGGACTTGGATACAAATACAGCTTTTTCTTCAACTCTACCCACAAGTGTTCAAAAGATCAAAACATTGTTACCCTTTTGCTTGTCAGTGTCTGTTCTACCTAAATAGCTTGATTATTGTATCATAAGGTGATAAACAGCCAGATGTTACCATTTTACTACAGTAAAGTTATCACTTAAACATGCGCCGTGTATGAGGGAGTCGGAGGTTTGGGAAATTGAGTCAGAGTTGGAGCTTTGGCTTGCCGACTCCACAGCCCTGACCCGTAGTGACTTATTCAGCATCGCTTGTATGCCTCAGATTCGCCTCTGGTTTTGCATATGTATTAGCCCCACATAATAATCCACATGTAGGCTAGGAAGCAGATGTGATTCTAGATCAAAAAGTGAAAAGTCTTTCTTTCCTGCATTGTGGATTTCACATGTATCAGACAAAATCTGTGCCGTAGTTCACTGTGTGAACACAAAAGCTCAATGTGAACAAGGCTTTCCACTTCTCCAGACTCAGAATTCTTACCTGCAGAGCAACCCTGCACAAACACAAAACATATTGGAAAATTTCAAATCTTTTGTGCAATAAATAAGTTTTAGTTATATCACTTTGGACAAAAAAAAAAAACACATTCAGCTAAAACATGTTGCGCAAGCGATAGTGTCAGGCGATGGATTTGCTGCTTGTACAGAACAGCAGCACCTGGTGGTTTGGACAATATTGGGGGAACAGGTTTTGAATCCAGATCTTCTACTTCACCGCTGAGTGGCCTTTGAAACCAGACACCCTTGTTACATATAAACGGCTTGTGTGGGTTGTCTCCCTCTTTGTGTATGACAAGCAGGTTCAGCGACGGGTCTGTGGAGTGTGAGGGGGCTTCTGTAGAGGCGGCACTGGTGCAGATGTAATGAAATGCTTGTATTAGAGGGGGGTTCCCACCATAGACGTTGATCGTATATCGCTAGGAGACGCCATCAACGTGTGATAGGTACGGGTCCCACCTCCGTGATCTGCACCTGTCTTGTGAACCGGCCCCCGAAAGTGTTGGCTCAGAATAGAGAGCCGGTCACACTTGTACACGACTCTCCAATGTATTCTACAAGAGTTCCCAGTACAGCCAAATACACCGCTTCCCTGTATTGGGAACTCCCATAGAAAACAGAGAACATTCCGCTCCCCAGTACTGGGAACTCCCATAGAACAGAATGGAGAAAACACAGCGCTCCCCTGTACTGGGAACTCCCATAGAACAGAATGGAAAGAACACAGTGCTCCCCTGTACTGGGAGCTCCCATAGAACAGAATGGAGCGAACACAGTGCTCCCCTGTACTGGGAACTCCCATAGAACAGAATGGAGAGAACACAGCGCTCCCCTGTGCTGGGAACTCCCAAAGAACAGAATGGAGAGAACACAGTGCTCCCCTGTACTGGGAACTCCCATAGAACAGAATGGAGAGAACACACGCTCCCCCTGTACTTGGGAACTCCCACAGAACAGAATGGAGAGAACACAGGGCTCCCCTGTACTGGGAACTCCCATAGAACAGACTGGAGAACACAGTGCTCCCCTGTACTGGGAACTCCCATAGAGGAGAATGGAGAGAACACAGCGCTCCTCTGTATTGGGAACTCCCATAGAACAGAATGGAGAGAACACACTGCTCCCCTCTACTGGAAACTCCCATAGAACAGAATGGAGAGAACACAGCGCTCCCTTGTACTGGGAACTCCCATAGAACAGAATGGAGAGAACACACTGCTCCCCTGTACTAGGAACTCCCATAGAACAGAATGGAGAACACAGCGCTCCCCTGTATTGGGAACTCCCACAGAACACAGCACTCCCCCCTGGGAACTCCCATAGAACAGAATGGAGAACACAGTGCTTCCCTGTCCTGGGAACTCCCATAGAACAGAATGGAGAACACAGCACTCCCCTGTCCTGGGAACTCCCATAGAACAGAATGGAGAACACAGAGCTGCCCTGTCCTGGGAACTCCCATAGAACAGAATGGAGAGCACACAGCGCTCCTTTGTACTAGGAACTCCCATAGAACAAAATGGAAAACACAGCACTGCCCTGTACTGGGAACTCCCATAGAACAGAATGGAGAGCACACAGCGCTCCTTTGTACTAGGAACTCTCATAGAACAAAATGGAAAACACAGCACTGCCCTGTACTAGCAACTCCCATAGAGCAGGATCGAGAGAACTGACACTTTTCGGGATCGGTTCCCAAGACAGGTGCAGGAACCAAAGGTGGGACCCGCACCTATAAGGCTTTGATGGCATATCCTATCAATATGCCAACAAAGTGCAAGATGGGAACACCCCTTTAAATGGTAGAGCCATGGTGATTTAAGAACATGTTCTATGGGGGCACAGTTACAGATTTTGAACTATGCCTGATTTGCCTAGGGCACCAGAACACCTTGTCCCAGTCCTGTCTCCAGCTACCGTCTAGCCAAGTAAGTTCCATCTCTGCTAATTTTCTAGTTTCCTATTGAGGGTGAATTTTAAAGAGGACCCGTGGCTGTTCCAGATATATCTGTCTTCGTAAATATCAGTGTTCCCCATGATATAACAATTTTAGGGCATTTTTACTCAAATCTTTATGTGGTGTGGTTCCCCTGTTATTCCTCCTAGAAATTAATCACTGAATCTGTCAGCTGTCAGGGCATTACTATTTGGGGGGGTGTCCTGCACAGTCCGACATTGTCTAAACAGAGCTGACGGAGTCATGCGTGCAGTGACATACACCTCCAAAAACTGGAAGGTAACGCCCAGTTGACAGATTCAGTGATACATTTTCAGAAGGAATAACAGAGGAACAACACAGTTATAAGAGAAGAGGCTCCAGAATTGTTATTTCATAAGGGAACTCAAGGATTTACTAACATAGACAGGATAGGAGATGACACAGGTCTTCTCTAGACGACTGACCAACTAGGACCATAGTTGTACGGGGTGTGAAGGTAGCGGTTGCATCTGGTCCAAGCGACTAAGGGGACCTAAAGCTTGTTGGCCTTTTAGAAATTCTGCAACAGGTCCAGGAATTTCAGGTTACAATTCTGCCTATGGCCCCCATTTCCTAAAAGCCCCCAAGTAAGTATAAGTAAAGTAAAATCAGCAGAATTTTTCAGCAATATATAGCGGTTTTATTTGGGAACTGGATTGTAGTTTTATGTGAAGACTATAGGACAGAATTTTGTACGGTCTTTTGTGTTGTATTATTTGGAACACTGGATAGCGGTAAGTGGGCTGTCTATGCTAATATTATTTTGGCACTGTACAGCGGTATCAATTTATTCAGTTCTGGAGCAGTTCTATAGTGTCCACCGGGTAGGAGATGTTTCAGATGGCCCTGCAGTGCACAAAACGGTAGGTGGACAGATAAAAACATAACGGGCGACATGTATGAACGGGGCTGCGCCAGATATCTGGCGTCTTTTTCAGCCCGATATCAGGCGCAGCCCCGTTCATACATTTTCAAATCTCCCGCACGCCACTGCGGGCAGCATTATATCGCGCCCGCGACACTTTGCAATGCGCCCGATCTCGGGAGGTGTGTGGGAGGCGAGGCGCACTAGAAGCGTAGCAAAGCTACATATTTATAGCTTCAGTACAGCATTTCTAGGCGCGTTACTCCTGGAACAGGTAGATCACTTTCAAAGTGGTTTACCTGAGCCAGAACTGTCGAGCAAGCGCTGGAATGCGCCTGAGCGGGTTCATAAATCAGGCGCATTCTATGCCTTTTTTAATGGCATGAAACTTGGCGTGTAAACGCCATATTTCATGCATGTCGCCCAACGTGTCTATTTTAGTAAATCCTTATGTTCCCTGTGAAATAACAATTCTGGAGCCTCTTCTCTTATATCTCTGTCTTGTGCTGTTCCTCTGTTATTCCTCCTATAAATGTATGACTGAATCTGTCAGCTGGGTGTTACCATTCCAGTATTCAAAGGGGTGTGTCCCAGCACTGATTGGACCTTGTCAGACTGTGCCTGGATATACTCCAACTGGTAACACCCCTCTGACAGAATCAGTCATACATTTCCAGGAGGACTAACAGAGAAACAGCACAATACAGAGTTATAAGAGAAGAGGTGCAGAATTGGTATTTCACAGGGAACACAAGGATTTACTAACACAGACCTGTCAGGAACAGGCTCAGGTCTTCTTTAAATGACAAAGAGGAATCAATGCTGCCAATGATGACCCAGTCCAAAATCTATAACAACCCCCCCCCCCCCACACACACACCAGCTATGACCAATTGTATATAATGCTGTTGTCAACTTATATGACCCCTTGGCCTTAATGGCACCAGGACTGGGGTACAACTGCAGCCTCTGTATATGCTATATCTGTGGCTGTATCCATGAAGCCTCTTATAACTCCTCCAGGTCAATGAAAGTTGCGAGTAGTCTACAAATATGGTCAACATATTAGGTAAATTATATTATGTTGGATTATAAACCCCATTAGTGCAGTCATATCTCCTGCTGTAATCTCCCCTGACGTATGCTGTGCAATGTATACATCTAAGACCGCAACTATACTGATTTATACTGAAAGCTAAATAACAGGGGACACTCGCTAATTCATCCCTTTCTTCTACCTTCTACTACAAGTCCCATTATTCCTTCCTTCCCTGTGATGCCCTTAATAGGTTATAAACAAAGGTGAAGGGTCTGGCCTGTCAAAAAAATGTCTAAAAATATTTGGTCCCTGATAAACATAGCAGATATCACTTATATATCATGGGTCAGCACAGTGAGGGGGGTGAGGGGAAGACTCTCCCAGTGTTAAAGGGGATGTGTCATCAGAAAATTGCCTATTTTTAAGCAAATTTTTTATGTTAAAAAATGTGGTTGTGTTTTTCCGTTTAATTTCCCATATCACTATACATATTTTTTAATCAAATCCTGTAGTTCTCACTTTGGCCACTAGACCTAATAACAGTCTGACACTTCCTGTTCTGTAGAGAAAACTTTTCAGCAGTCTCCTCATTCTCAGCACTGAAAGGTGACACCAATGTGTATAGACCAAACACAAAGAGATTCCAGCTTTAATTCCAATTTGTTCAGTGAGTTTCCATAAAAACTTTAGAACATATCAAGCACAAGTAGCAAACACGCTTGCGCGTTTCAGGGGCAACCCTGCGTAATCGTGTTTACTACTTCTGCTTGATATGTTCTAAAGTTTTTATGAAAACTCAATAAAGATTTGGAGTTTTTAAACTGAACAAATCGGGTTTGCGGCTGGAAGCGCTTTGTTTTTAGGCATCTTATGGAGGCTGCTTCTACCTCTCCGTGCTGCTCCAGGTTCGCTTAAACCATCGATGAGCTGAGTATGCAAATATTTTGTGGTCAATGTGTATAGATAACACAGGATCCACTAGACACAATAAGAGATAGTCAAAGTTCCCCCTCTCCACCTCCCTGAACACTTCCCAGGTCACAGGGCATGTCTAGAAAACTCCTCCTATAGAAGACAATGGCTCTACTCCTTTTCACAGGCTCCCATGTCCATGGAACTGCTGTAAAGCATCTTTCTAAATGCTGTTAAAAGCAGCTCGGGCAAAATGGCTTCCACCATAATCATATACAGAGAACAGAATTAAAAAATCTACAATCAGAAAATAAGAACAGCTAAGGAAAGAATATGTATCAGTCTGTGGATTTAATTAGCAAAAAATAAAATTGGCGACCGAGTCCCTTTAAAAGGGCTATCCAGTAAAAAAAAAGTGTGCTCCATTGGCGCAAGGGTGGTCCAAAAAAGAAAAAAAACCAAATAGTTATCTAGCTGATCCCCTGCGCTAATCTACTCCTCTTGACTCTCATCCCAACACGGTGGAGGGGCTCAGGCTCCATTGTAAGTGAATGGCGCATGAGCCTCTCCTCTGTGTCGGGACAAGAGCCCGGAAGAGGAGAGGAGCAGATCGGTGGGAATTTGGGAGTTACTGAGGTGGGGGGACAACTTTTTTTTTTCTTTTTTGAACCACCCTGGCCTCAATGGAACATAATTCCTCCCATGAGATCTAATATGTCTGACAATAGCAGATAGCTATTTCCTGTTCCAGAAATTAAAGGGGTTGTCCACCTAATTTTTTTTTATCATAATAGTGCTTATTTAAAGTAAATAAAAGTTATACTCCACCTTCCCCTCACTCTCCAGCACTGTGCCGTCCTCACCTTCCAGCGCTGTGCCGTCCTCGCTCTCCGCCGCTGTGCCGTCCTCGCTCTCCGCCGCTGTGCCGTCCTCACCTTCAGCGCTGTGCCGGCCTCACTCTCTGCCGCTGTGCTGTCCTCACTCTCCGCCGCTGTGCTGTCCTCACTCTCCGCCGCTGTGCTGTCCTCACTCTCCGCCGCTGTGCCGTCCTCACTCTCCGCCGCTGTGCCGTCCTCACTCTCCAGCGCTGTGCCGTCCTCACCTCCAGCGCTGTGCCGTCCTCACTCTCCGCCGCTGTGCCGTCCTCACTCTCCGCCGCTGTTCCGTCCTCACTCTCCATCGCTGTGCCGTCCTCACTCTCCAGCTCTGTGCCGTCCTCACTCTCCAGCGCTGTGCCGTCCTCACTCTCCAGCGCTGTGCCGTCCTCACTCTCCAGCGCTGTGCCGTCCGATATGTAAAACTGCTATTTTACAAGTTGTTTTACGCATCAAAATGTGCACAGTAAAACACAGTGTCCGATTGGTCTGAAAGGTAACAAGCGCCATTGGTGCACATGGTTCATTTTTTTTTATACAGGAGTGCAGGTCAATTCTCTACAAATGATCTGCATGGAAAATGTGTTGGGAGCCAGGGAGCACATGAGCTCTATGGGATGGTGCCAATCCGTGTGCTTAAAATGTGGTGAAATCCATGTGAGGAAACAAGTAAAATACATGGCAGAAATTCGAGGTTTGCCCTTCAAATTTCTGTTGCATATTGAGAGCTGTCTATAGTAAATTCAAGGCCCCATACAGCTGAGCAGGCTTGGATTAGCCCACAGGGGACCAAAGGGAACTCCTGGTGGGCTCCTAGGTAAGACAAGCTTGGGTTGTCTTTTCAGTTAAGAGGCAGAGAAAGAGGCAGAGTGCAGTAGCTGTAATGTAGGCCTCAAGAATCATTCCATTTGGGGGGACCCAAAAATTATCTCCACTGGTGGACCAAAAATTATTCCATGGGGGGCCAAAAATCATTCATGGTGGGGCCCAGAAACATCTCCATGGTGGGGCCCCAAAAATCATCTCACTGGGGGCCCCAAAAAATCAAATCACTGGGGGGGCCCCAAGAACATTTTCCTGGTGGGCCCCAGAAAATTCCATGGGGGGGGCCCAAGAATCATTCCACTGGGGGCCCCCAAAAATAACTCCTGGTGGGTCCTCAGGTAAGACACATGCTGGGTGTCTTTCCAGTCATTAAGTGGGCCAAGAATTCAGTGGGCAGAGTGCAGTAGCTGTAATGTAGGCCTCAAGAATCATCTCCACTGGTGGGACCCAAGAATTATCTCCACTGGTGGCCCCAAGAATCCACTCCACTGGTGGGTCCCAAGACTCAACTCCACTGGTGGGTCCCAAGAAACAACTCCATGGTGGGCCCCAAGAATCAACGCCACTGGGGGTCCCAAGAATCAACTCACTGGTGGCCCCAAGAATCCACTCCAGTGGTGGACCCAAGAATCAACTCCACTGGTGGCCCCAAGAATCAACTCCACTGGTGGCCCCAAGAATCAACTCCACTGGTGGGCCCCAAGACTCAACTCCACTGGTGGGCCCCCAATCCAAAACTGCAACTGAGGCACCCGGTCCAGTTCCTATGTTGCACCACATCAGCGGGCCCCTTTTTCAAAATTTGATCAGTGCCCCCTGACAGTAGTACTGCCCTGATGCACATATTACACAGCGACTATTTCTGAAGCAAATATACGCTATCTGAATCTAGCTTTAAAGGGGTTGTCCAGGACTTACAAAAGCTCGTCGGTCCGCTAGGGTATGATTAGAAATAGAAAAAAGAAGTATACTCCCCTCCATGACGCTCCCGTTCTGTCCCGGTAGCTGCCCCGTACATCCCGGTTGCACAGTGCACATGACGTTGTGGCCTGTGATTGGCTGCACATAGCACATGAACGATGGACAGTCACTGTGCACCCGGATGTGCGGGGCGGCCACGGGACGGAACAGGAGTGTCATGGAGGTGAGTATACTTCTTTTTTTTATATTTCTAATCATACCCCAGCGGCTCAACGAGCTTTTGTAAGTCCCGGTCAACCCATTTAATAAACTAATTACCGGCCTGCTATGGGGGACGGAGGGGGAGGTAAAATGAAAACTAAATTACAAGAATTAGCAATAAAGTTATTTAAATAAATGCATTATTACAGCGTTTATTATATCGATTCGTGTACGCTCAAAGAGCATTGTCTAGACTGAATAAAACTATATTCACTTTGCAGCTGAGAGCAGAACTAGCTATGTACAATATATTAGTCTGGAGTCCAGGCTGCTTAGCTCACAGAGCATTGTCAAGACTAGAAACACTTGTATTCACTTATTAGCTGAGATCTAGACTAGGACGGAACACCGGGACGGAACAGGAGCGTCATGGAGGTGAGTATACTTCTTTTTTTTATATTTCTATTCATACCCCAGCGGACCAACGAGCTTTTGTAAGTCCCGGACAACCCCTTTAATGAACTATTTACCGGCCTGCTTTGGGGGGGCGGAGGGGGAGGTAAAATTAAAACTAGATTACAAGAATTAGCAATAAAGTTATTTAAATAAATGCATTACTACAGCGTTTATTATATCGATTAGTGTACGCCCCCTTAAAGGAGACTCGCTGCTATATTAATACGCAGAAGTATTGCCTTATAGATCCCTACAGCAAGCGGCGATGGGCCACAAGGAGTTAAGCGCGAGCTGTTTGTCCTGCTCTGTCTCCGTTCCTCAGCTCGAGGTTGGGAAGGAATGTATGTAATGCAGGCAGACTGTGGGAGGTAGGGCTAGTGGAAGAACAACTTTTACGTGATACTTTGGTTGAGTAATCCGCCTGTGTGACGGGAAGCTTGTTTACAGGGCCGTGACGTCCAGAAAGCTTCTGCCTTCCTTGTCCTGTGCAAGTCGCAGAAGGATAGAGAAAATAAAAGGCTGACTTGCATTTGTGCAAACCGTACTTAGCGAGCCGCACGTCTGAGTTGTAGCTTGTGGCCATCGTGCCGGGTGAAGGCGCACGTAGCTGCAGACTCGTACAAACCCAGTCTTGTTCTCGGTTAAGAAGTTGCTACAACTTCTGGGCACTGCTATAAGGAATAAAAAACCTAATACATTGTGACCACCAGTGAGATCTGCGCAGATGCTGATGTGTTTAGCTCACAGAGCATTGTCTAGACTGGATACACGTGTATCCACTTCTCAGCTGAGATCATGCCTAGCTGTCTACAATATGTCAGTCTGGCTGCTTAGCTCACAGAGCATGATCTAGACTAGATGGTTTTAGCTCACAGAGCTTTGTCTAGACTGGAAACACTTGTATCCACTCCGCAGCTGGGATCAGGACTAGCTGTTTAAATTATAGTCTGGCTGCTTAGCTCACAGAGCATGATCTAGACTGGATGTTTTTAGCTCACAGAGCATGATCTAGACTAGATGGTTTTAGCTCACAGAGCATTGTCTAGACTGTAAACAATTTAATCAACTTCTCGGCTGGGATCAGGACTAGTGTTTTTCTAGACATATCAGCTGTGTTTTAGTAGGCTCACAAACCTGCATGATTCTAGGACATAGATGGTTTTAGCTCACAGAGCATGATCTAGACTAGATGGTTTTAGCTCACAGAGCTTTGTCTAGACTGGAAACACTTGTATCCACTTCTCAGCTGGGATCAGGACTAGCTGTCTACAATATATCAGTCTGGCTGCTTAGCTCACAGAGCATGATCTAGACTGGATGTTTTTAGCTCACAGAGCTTTGTCTAGAATGGATACAATAGTATCCACTCCGCAGCTGGGACCAGGACTAGCTGTCTACAATATATCAGTCTGGCTGCTTAGCTCACAGAGCATGATCTAGACTGGATGCATTTAGCTCACAGAGCATGATCTAGACTAGATGGTTTTAGCTCACAGAGCTTTGTCTAGACTGGAAACACTTGTATCCACTTCTCAACTGGGATCAGGACTAGCTGTCTACAATATATCAGTCTGGCTGCTTAGCTCACAGAGCATTATATAGACCGGATGCATTTAGCTCACAGAGCTTTGTCTAGACTGGATACAATAGTATCCACTTCTCAGCTGGGATCAGGACCAGTTGTGTATGCTCGATCAGTCTGGCATTCAGGGGTTTAGCTCACAGAGCATTTTCTAGACTGAAAACTATCTCATGTACTTCTCAGCTGAGATCAGTACTATCTGTGTACAATATATTAGTCTGGAGTCTTAGATCACAGAGCATTGTCTAGACTGAATAAAACTATATTCGCTTTGCAGCTAAGAGCAGGACTAGCAATGCACAATATATCAGTCTGGATTCCAGGCTGCTTAGCTCACAGAGCATTGTCAAGACTGGAAACACTTGTATTCACTTATTAGCTTGGATCTAGACTAGTTGTGTATGATTTAACAGTCTGGAAATCAGAATGTTTAGCTCATAGAGCATTGTCCAGATGGGATTTATTCAGCGCACAGATCTTTATCTTAACTATATACAACAGTACCCACCTCTCAGCTGAGATCAGGACTAGCTGTGTATGATCTATCAGTCTGGAGTCCAGTGTTTTATCTCACAGAGCATTATCAAGACTGAATACAATTGTATCTACTTCTCAGCAGAGAGCAGGACTAGTTGTGTACAATGTATTAGTCTGGAATCCACAGTGTTTAGCTCAAAGAGCATTGCCTCAATAAAACTGTATCCACCTCTTAGCTGAGAGCAGGACTAGCTGAGTACAATATATAAGTCTGCAGTCCAGGCTGTTTAGCTCACAGAGCAATTGTGTCCACTTTACAGTTTACAGCAGGACTAGCTATAAACAATATATCAGTCTGGAGTCCAAGTTGTGTAGCTCACAGAGCATTGCCTAGACTGGAAACATTTGTATCTACCTCTCAGATGAGAGCAGGACTCGCTATGTGCAATATATCAGTCTGGAGTCCAGGGAGTTTAGCTCACAGAGCATTGTCTAGACTAAATAAAACTTGTAGCCACTTCTCAGCTGAGAGCAGCGCTAGAGGTATACAAAATACCAAAGCGGAGCCCAGGCTGTTTGGCTCACAGAACATTATCTAGACTGAATACAATTGTATCCACTCCTCAGCTGATAGCAGCACTAGCTGTGTACAATGTATTAGTCTAAAGTCCAGGTTGTTAAGCTTGCAGAGCACTATCTAGAGGGTCTAGATCACAGGTGTCAAACTGACGGCCCTCCAGCTGTTGGGAAAATACAACTCCCAACATGCATTTGTATAATCTATAACAGTGGGCATGATGGGAGTTGTAGTTTCCCAACAGCTGGAGGGCCGGCAGTTTGACACCCCTGGTCTAGATAGTGCACACTCTACCACAGAGCGGGAACAGTAACAGGGGTGGATGGGGCAGTAACCGGCACAGAGTGAGGGGTATTAGCAGGATAGGGAGTAGGTTGAGCAAAGGTGGGCGCTGGAAAGGTGGTCTAGACTGGATAGAGAGGACAGAAATTGTGAATGACTACAGAGATGATTCCACCAATGAGTCATTGGATTTATCTGTATGGTAATCACCATATGGTCTGCAGAGCTCCTGTGTGGAACTGGTATCTACCACTATATGGCCACTGTATAGTGGTAACTTTAATCTTTGTATTGTGTGTTTTGTCCATTAAAGGGATGTTCCCACCATAGATCGCTGTGAGGGTCAATGTGTTGCTTTTATATATAGTTGCACACTATTTTAAAAATTGAAGTAAAGATTGTTTCATTTCTCAATCACACCCTCCAATTATTTCATTTTTGTATTTGACTAAAGTAAGCAAACTGTGGGGGAAGGCATGGAGATGTCAAGCCTTCATGGTCCCATGCAGTTCAAATAAATTATACAATACAGTATAATAAATTATACTTTTGACCACACTGAAAGCCGAAGCAGGATAAAGCAGACATGAAATGCCTTCGTGACAACACCCCATTAAAGGGGTTTTGCCATGAAGTAAAATTGACGTGGGAATTGTGTAAATTAAATAATAAACATTTTCACCATTCATCATTATTAAAAATTCTGCACCGTTTTTGTTTAGCTGCTCCTTTAGTGATCCATTGTTTACAGCTCGTCTCCAGGGGATACGACCAGGGCTGAGAGCTCCTCAGTCCTGGCCGCACATGCTCAGACATCACGTCTCCTCTCAGGCAGCTACTGAGTGTTCAAACCCCGGGTGCTGTCATTCTACTCCCGTCCTCTGTACTGCTTAGTAATTAGTCAAACAGTGCAAATAAATTTAAAAAAGAAACCTCAATCAGGTCTGTGCATTGATAAAGAGAAATAAAATTCACAGGTTTGGTTCCTGCAGGGATTTGAACCGAGGACCCTTGTGCCTGGAGGCAAAAGTTTTACCTCTGAGCTACATTGTAGCTATTAACAGCTCTGTACATAAACAGACCCTTCTTTTACTAAAGAGAGGAAAGGCCTGGTGATGTCATCCTGCTGGGTCACATGATAAGCAGTTCAAACAAATCACACACGCCCCCTTCTGAGCACACAGAGCTGAAGAGCTGGATACAGGAGGTATGAAATGAGATTGTGACAAAACCCCTTTAAGACTCTAGTATATCAGAAAGCTGTCAATATCAGAAAGCTGGGGGTACCTCCAACAATCAAGTGCTTAGGAAAGCTTTGTGACTTCTTCAGTGTATATCAGGCACCCCTCCATATGTTTTAGTGAGTACACATAGTACTGCATCTTTGTCCCATTGAAGTAAATGAGCTACTTATTACTCCGGGGACATCTGCTACACAATGTATGGAGCTGTGCCGCTACTTATTACACCGGGGACATCTGCTACACAATGTATGGAGCTGTGCCTGATAATAAAGAGGCCGAGCTCTCACCGAGTGCCACAGGACCCTGCAATCAGTGGGGATGCCAGGAGTTTGCCATCAATTTTAAAGTCCTAGAAAACCCCTTTGCTCAGCAGGAATTGGAAATGAAGGATTACACAGTCTCAAATGAAATCAGCGCACTGGTGCATGGGGTGCTCCACAGACAAGCCCTCTAACAATGCAAGTTTGTGTGCCATACGGCGGTTGTTGAGAACTGGCAATCCCTATGGACACAGTAATGTCAGCCATAAGTGGTTGTCACCTAGCTCATCTGTTGCCCATACAAGATAACTAAGTGTGTAAGGCTCGGTTCACATCCAGATTTTACATAACATTTTAGTCTGAGAAAGCTGGAGGACACCACCAGTGGGGGCTACAGACTCCTTAAACATGGTCATTGCTCATACTTAAAGGGATGTTCCCACCATAGACTTTGAACATCCCTTTAAGTATGTATATCAATAGGATGCTATAAAAGTCTGATAGGTGCGGGTTCCACCACTGGGACCCACATCTATCTCAGAAACGGGCCCCCAAAAGTTATGGAGCAAAACCGAGAGCTGTTCACGCTTGCACAAAACTCTCCACTCTGTTCTATGGGAGTTCTGAGTACAGGAGAGTGGTCTCTTTGGCTGGAACTCCCATAGAACAGAATGAGAGAGAGTCATGTGCAAGCGTGATCAGCTTTTCATTCTGCTTCTTAACTTATGGGGGCTCATTCCTGATATCGATGTGGGTCCCAGAGATGGGACATAATTTACTCAAAAACCCAACCGCAAGGCCATATTATAGCTCAATGGCTGGACTAAAGACTGAACCCAGTAGGATGCAATACAAGCCCCTGCGCTAACAGGTGTAGATAATTAATGAGCAGAAGCTCACACACACCCCCACTAGGGGAACAACTGATTGATAAAAAACTGCACCTTAAAGGGGTTTTGCCACGATGTAATGTTGACGTGGGATCCTCCAAAATGGGTTTTTAATCACTTTTCTAAATATATGTGATTACAAAAATTGCAGCCTGAGAGAGCTACAGCCTTCCTTACATGCCCTTGGTTACTTCAAAGCTTCTATTAGATACGATCTGACAAGAGCTGCTGTCTGCTGGCCGGGCTTGCCAGAGAGAGCTTTCTTATCTGATGAGATGAGCTGCAGAAGTTTTTAAGGCACCGGGTAGCAATATGTTTTCTTTTGTATACAGAAAAAACTAGTTGTAGTGTGATTAGATACCTGCTTTATCTGATACAGGGAACATGAAGAGGCTTTCAAGCTGCTGTGTAGAAAAGGTGTTGTCTTTTGTATATAGAATCCACAAGGTATAGTTTGATTATTTCAGTGAACATGTCACAGGATCCCTTATGCAGCTTTGTGCTCTGGCTGTGTGCGTCTCTCTCTCTTTCAGCTCCGTGGTTTGTTTACATTAGCATCTTAGCAGATAAGGCTTCTCCTGACAGAGCAGTCTGAGGCTGTGTCTTGCTGTATTGAGAATCCACTCTTGTACTGTTTATTATTTCACTTAAGTTTTGAGACGCTCCCTTGGATTCCTCACTCGCCCCCACCCTCTTTATGACTCAGCGTGATTTGTTTACATCCTGCTCTCATGGTGACCGGAGGTACGTAAATGGTCTCTTGGCAAATCCCCTTTAAGTAGGTACCTGTTCACACCAGTATGCAAAAAAACTACAGTATAATACATGGGGAGACTGCACAAATGCAAAAATACCAATAAGACAACCACTCACAACTTTCTATGTATGGGGGGTGGGGTGGTTGCTGGTATTATAATTGCATATAGATAAGGCGATACAAAGGGTGCCAATTATACAGATACATGTAGTGCACCATGCTGGCTTATAGCCTATGATGCGTCTACTATTCAATTGGGTCAGCTGCCCAGCACTTTTTGGGTGTCCAACACAAAATACTGACACCCTCTGTGATTTTGCTGTAAATGGTTAGTGTAGAGACGAGAAACCTTGACGAGGTTTGCGGGCTTGCGTATAGTGGCCACTGTATCAACTAATTCCTCATATTTGATATTTTTCTTTTGCCCTAAATATTGGGGAGCAGAGGTGTCAGTATTTTATGTTGGGCACCCAAAAAGTGCTGGGCAGCCCGCCCAATCGAATAGTAGAGCCGTCACAGGTTGTAAGCCAACATGGTGCACCACACGTATCTGTATAAATGGTGTCCTCTATATTGCCTTATCTATATGCAATTATAATACCAGTAACAGCCCCTCCCCTCAAACGTAAAAGGCTGTGAGTGGTTGTCTCATCGGTATTTTTGCATTTGTGCAGTCTCCGCATGTATTATACTGTGTTTTTTTACATACTGGTATGAACTGGTATCTACTTAAAGTGCAGTTTTTTTTATCATTCAGTTGTTCCACTACTGGAAGGATGTGTGAGCTTCTGCTCATTAATTACCTTTCCCTGTTTTACCTTTCCCTGTTTTACCTTTTTGTGTTGCCTTCTACTGGGTTTAGTCTGTACTCCAGCCATTGAGCTATAAGTATGGCCTTGCGGTTGTGTTTCTGTATCAGAGGTGGGACCTGCACCTATCGATATGCCTTAAAAGTCTACAGTGGGAATACCCCTTTAAGTATTAGTAATGACCATATTTAGAGATCTGTTTATGGACCATCTTAGAGATATGCCATCAATATCTATTTTTCATTCCTCCAGGTTCCATCAAAGATTGAGGTGATTTTTGGAGGTCCCCAAAAGAGATAATCTATCACGAGCCTCATGTCAGAAGTCTATGGTTGTCTTCAGTGATCTTAAGCATTCCTCCAGAGAGACACCCAGTGATCAGTCTATTGGCATAGGGCTATGATTACCTATATTGATATTTAGAGGACCCTCATAGAGTAACCCTATGGTCAGCCAATTATCAGAGGTCTATGGTTGTCTTTAGTTTGGTGGTCCTCCAGTGAGAGACCCTGTGATTAGTCTTTAGTCAGAAGTCTATGGTTGTCTTCAGGGATCTTTGATGGTCCTCCAGAGAAACACTCTATGATCAGCCTATAGTCAGAGGTCTATGGTTGTCTTCAGTTTGGTGGTCCTCCAGTGAGAGACCCTGTGATTAGTCTTTAGTCAGAAGTCTATGGTTGTCTTCAGGGATCTTTGATGGTCCTCCAGAGAGACATCCTGTGATCAGGTAATCTTCAGAGGTCTATGGTTGTCTTCAGTGATCTTTTAGGCTCCAAAAAGGGGGGCACCCATGATCACCCCTATCCTCAGAGTCTATGGTTTCTTCAGTGTTTTTTGGGGGACTCCTCCAGAGGAACCGTTGGAACACCTAACCCGAGACTATGATTTTCTTATTTGGGGGGTCCTCTAGGGACACCTTACTCAGAGGTTAGGGTTATTTTCAGTGTCTTTTGAGTTCCCTCTAGAAGACACCTGTGAATGCCATACTCGAGGTCTTTTTTTGTCCTTCGGATCTTTGGAGTCCCTCTAAGAGACACCCTTTAAAGTAAACCCCCGAGGTCTATGGTTGTCTTCAGTGATCTTTGGAGTTCCTCTGAGAACCCCCTTGAAACCCTATACCCCAGAGGTTTTGGGTTTGTTTCAGTGAACTTTGGAGTTCCTCAGGAGACACCTTTTAAACACCTACCCAAGGCTAGGGTTTTGTCTTCATGATCTTTAGTTCCTCTGAGGACCCCTGTTATCACCTATCTAGAGTCTAGGGTTTCCCTTCATTTTGGCGGTCCCAAAGAACACCCTTTAAACAAAACCCTATACTCAGAGGTCTATGGTTGTCTTCAGTGATCTTTGGGGTTCCTCTAGAGAGGCACCATGTTATCAGCCTATACTCAGAGGTCTATGGTTGTCTTCAGTGATCTTTGATGCTCCTCCAGAAAGACACCCGTGACAGTTTCCCGGGGAGGTCTATTGTCAGTGATACAATATAGGGTATTATATATCTTGTTGTATAATGGACTTTATAATATACAGTTGTATGGCTCAGGTTACCAGGACTAATAAACATAACGAATGTGTTCTCTACTTACCTAATTAATCGAAAAATTGGATTTCATAAAAAATATATAGAAATAGGAATCATAAAGTGGGGCTGCCCAGCGATTCAATCCCATCCCCAGAGAACGCCTGTTTTTATTTTCCTCCTTGCATGGTGGGCTTCCTTTCTACAGAAAAGAAGATTGATTCCCCGGCAGGCGCGTTACTGAGGCGAGCCTCGTCCAAGTGGTTTGCATGTATGCATTTTTACAGCTTTCGTTTAATATGTATGCAAATGCGCCAGCTCCTGTCCTAGCTCAATGTGGCACCGCACAGTCAGGAGCAGATTTCCATTAAACCCCACGTCTTCTGCTCCAAAGTACATTCGACTTGACTTGCCTTTAAACTCTGATAGATGGGGGTGCGAGGGAAGGAAAAAAAAAGACTGATTTGTGTAATTTATTCAGTGTAAGGATTGATATTGGGTTTAGAATAGAAAGGGGGAAAAACCAGAAGTGGAATTTAAATATATGCAAAACTGTTTATAGGGAAAAAATATGAAACCTGAAAAAAATTCATATTGCGTTTAGTCAGGGAGAACCAGGCGGTAGCCCGGAAAGTCACAGTACAATGCACTGACATTGCTGGGACTCACCAGATAATGAGAACTTCATTTTACTGGCTTCATATAGGAGCCCAACAGAAGGGCAAACGCAGGGAAGGAGGAGGCATCAGGGCTTACCTTCCCCACCTCAGTCTAGTGTTATTTAAATATGGTTCATGTGTCCACATCCATCACAGAGGAAGGCGCTCTTACTTACCAGGACTCTGCTGTGAGTCATGAACGGGAGAACAACCCAAGTCATAGGAAGACTTCATATGTATTGTCTACCCACGTGTCCATAAACTAGAGACCTACGTAATCTGAGGCAGACTGGTTGCTAGGAATATTTGTCTATGGCTTTCAGGCTGCACATCTATCTCTTATCTATCATCTATCTATCTACTTCCTATCTATCTATCTACTTCCTATCTATCTATCTATCTATCTACTTCCTATTTCTCTATCTACTTCCTACCTATCTATCTAATGTCTAACTATTTCATATCTATCTACTTCCTATATATCTATCCATCTACTTCCTATCTATCTATCTACTTCCTGTCTATCTATGTATCTATCTATGTATCTTTCTATCTATCTATCTACTTCCTATCTACCTATCTACTTCCTATTTATCTATCTATCTCTATCTACTTCCTATCTATCTATCTATCTATCTACTTCCTATCTATCTATCTATCTCTCTATCTACTTCCTACCTATCTATCTATCTAATGTCTAACTATTTCATATCTATCTATCTACTTCCTATCTATTTAATGTCTAACTATCTCATATCTATCTACCTCATGTATCTATCTATCTATCTACTTTCTATCTATCTACTTCCCATCTACCTATCTATCCCATATCTATCTAATATCTATCTATCTAATATCTATCTATCTAATATCTATCTATCTAACTAATATCTATCTATCTATCTAATATCTATCTATCTAATATCTATCTATCTATCTATCTAATATCTATCTATCTACTTTCTATCTATCTACTTTCTATCTATCTACTTTCTATCTATCTACTTCCTATCTATCAATCTATCTATCAATCTATCTATCTACTTCCTATCTATCTAATATCTATCTCATGTCTGTCTATCTATCTATCTATCCATCTAATGTCTATCTCATATCTATAAAGCTATCTCATGTATATCTACTTCCTATCTATCCATCCATCTATCTGTCTATCTATCTATCTATCTATCTATCTATCTATCTCCTATATACCTACCTACCTTAATACTGAGGAATGTGTAATTGACAAAATGGAATAGTAGTGATGAGAGGGTTAGTGTCAAGCAGCTTCTAAAAAGGGGCCACATTTTTGTCCTGGCTTTGAGTCCTCCTTTCCCCTATGTATGAGACGTCCAGTAGGTATATTATGTAAGGTATAACAGTGTTCATTTTGGTTTTCACCATTGTCCCAGTGACAAACACAATTGGGAAAGGAATGAAAAGAACAAACAATTTAGAGGGAAGTGTTTACCGCGTGTTGACGTCGGCGGCCATCGCCCCTCCTCCCCCACCTTCAGCCCTGGATTTAATATATTGAAAAACATAAAGCGTAAGGATTTAATTCTGCTTAACACACAACATATACAAAGAGTGTTACAGGATCCAAGGTTGTGTTAAGAGACTTGAACTGATGACTGTGTTATTGGATAGGTGTAGCTTTATCATTAAGAGAGATGTAAGAGCTGTCAGATCAACGGCGAACCTTGAGATGTCTACCGGAGAAGAATACCTCCGCACCGGCTGAAGGTCCCTGGGATATTGCATTGGACAAGCGTCTAATAATTAATACTGCTCGCGTGATATGTAAACTCACATTGCCACCGCAGAATGAAAGCAGGCATTCATTATGGTAAATGGTGAGGTTAGATCTTCCTTTTAATTCTAATGGACTATTATTTATGCTATTGATCATACACTCTATTACACCCTCACTTTTCAGTACACTACATCAAAATTAGTGTACTGAGCCATTGATTTACATGGGGAATATTATTCTTATCTTCCCATTGACTGCTGATTAGCAGGAAATGATCAATGAAAGAGCAACAACTGGATTTTGCCTTTTCTATTGCTTACTGTGGCTGGTAGGGATCTAGAACTTTTTTTGGCAAAAGCCTGAGCACATGATCTCAATCAGACAAGGGCAAAAAAAGATGCAATGTGCCGAGACTCGGACTGGCCCCGGTGAGGAACTGAGCAGAGTTGGTCATTGAGGTGGAGTGCGAGAGTCATAGGCAGTTATGTAGCTGTAAGATAGACCACGAGAATCCATTCCACTGGTGGGCCCCAAGCATCAACTCCAGTGGTGGGTCTCAAGCATCAACTCCAGTGGTGGGTCTCAGGCCTCAACTCCAGTGGTGGGTCTCAGGCCTCAACTCCAGTGGTGGGTCTCAAGCATCAACTCCACTGGTGGCCCCAAGTATCAACTCCACTGGTGGCCACAAGTATCAACTCTACTGGTGGCTCCAAGAATCAACTCCACTGGTGGTTCCAAGAATCACCTCCACTGGTGGCCCCAAGTATCAACTCTACTGGTGGCTCCAAGAATCAACTCCACTGGTGCTTCCAAGAATCAACTCCACTGGTGGGCCTAAGAATCAGCACCACTGGAGGGCCCCAAGAATCAGCTCCACTGGTGGGCCTTGAAGGGGTTTTGCCACAAAGTAAAATTGACGTGGGAAGCTTGCAAATGAAATAACAAACATTTTCACCATTCATTGTTATTACAAAATCTGCACCATTTTTGTCTTAGCTGCTCCTTTAGTGATCCATTGTTTTCAGCTCTTCTCCAGGGGATACGACCTAGGTTGAGAGCTCCTCAGTCCTGGTCAGTCATGCTCAGACATCACCTCTCCTCTCAGGCAGCTACTGAGTGTTCAACCCCAGGTGCTGTCACTCTACTCCCGTCCTCTGTCCTCCTTAGTAATAAGTCAAACAGTGCAAATAAGAAAAAGAAACGAGAAATTAGGTCTGTGCATTGATAAAGAGAGAAAAAAAAAACACAGGTTTGGTTCCAGCAGGGATTTGAACCGAGGACCCTTGTGCCTGGAGGCAAAATCTTTACCTCTCAGCTACTCACAATGCTTTACATAAACAGACCTTTCTTTGACTAGAGGAAGGAAAGGCCTGGTGATGTCATCCTGCTGGGTCACATGATATGCAGTTCAAACAAATCACACACACCCCCTTCTGAGCACACAGAGCTGAAGAGCTGGATGCAGGAGGTATGAAATGAGATTGTGGCAAAACCTCTTTAAGAATTAACTCCATTGGTGGGCCCAAAGAGTTACTTCAACTGGTGGGTCCCAGGAATCAACTCCACTGGTGGGGCCCAAGAATCATCTTCACTGGTGAGCCCCAAGTTCAACTCCACTGGTGAGCCCCAAGTTCAACTCCACTGGTGAGCCCAATAATCATCTTCACTGGTAGGCCCCAAGTTCAACTTTACTGGTGGGCCCAAAGAATCAACTCCACTGGTGGGCCCCAAGAATCAACTCTACTGGTTGGTTCCAGACACCACACTCCACTGAGTGTGCCACACAAAAACTGTTCAAGGATGCAGTCTATTGTAATCCCTCTCCATAAGGAGAGGGGCCCGCACAACTCTTACCCAATGCCATAAGCCAAAAGGTACTGCAGGAGTTGAGAATTGAAGGCAACCCTTTGTGAAGCTTAGAGAGAGTCCATCCTGCTTCTGGCTTCTATGTGGTTGCCACCGCAGTGTTCACCATGAGGCCATAAGTCAAGGTTGGCCTCAACAGATGCAGAGCCAGAGCTGCATAGGGGTGCACACCAACCCTGGACTCGTAGGAGGGATTTCTTAAAGGCCACCACCAAGACCTTGACAAACACATGTGGACAGCGCCCACACAGTGATATTATAGTAGGTATAATGTATTATATGAGCATTTCTTATCCTTCCACGTAATGGGATTTTCTTTATATAACACAGAAAACTATGTCATCTCTGTGATCCTTCCTTTAAACTTCAGCGCACCTTTAGTTAAGTCTACATCAATCAGCTATAACATTTAACCCACCTGCCTAATGCCGTGTAGATCCCCTTTGAGCCACCAAAACAGATCCGACCCGTTGAGGCATGGACTCCACAAAATACTCTGAAGTGTCCTGTGGTATCTGGCAGTAGATCCTGTAAGTCCTGTGAGTTGTGAGGAGCGGCCTCCATGGATTGGTCTTGCTCCTCCAGCACATCCTAGAGATACTTGATCAGATTGAGATCTGAGCAATTAGGGGGCCAAGACTCTGTCATGTTCTTCCAACCATACATGAACAATTTTTGCAGTGTGGTCAAGGCATTATCCTGCTGAAGGAGGCCACTGATATTAGGGAATCCTGCTGCCATGAAGTGGAGAACTTGGTCTGTACAATGGTTAGATAGGTGGTACATGTCACAGTAACATACACATGATGCCAGGAGCCAAGGTTTCTACCTTCTTGTATTCTCCTTATAGAGAACCAGACTGTTCACATGATGGAAAATGTAATTCATTAGAGCAGACTGCCTTCTTCCATTACTCCACAGTTCTGTTCTCATGCTTATGTGGTAGGTGCCCAGCAGTCAGCATGAACACTCTACTGTTATCCTTCTGTGCATGTCTTTGTATGTGTGTCTGCATATATACCCTGGCATCTGTTTAATTTTCCATTTTGTGTTATGTGTAATTTATATGACTATATACAGGCTTGGACTTGCCCACAGGAGAACAGGGCAAACTCCCGGTGGGCCGCTGAGCATGAGAGACCTGGAGTTGTTTTTTTGACTGCATATACATCCTCAGAAGAGGCAAAAACGCAAAGAAAGAGAGGCAAAAAGCAAGAAGCAGAGCAAAGGAAGCATTTACAGTCATTTACAGTAGCAGTAGGGTACGTCCCTAAAATAAACTCCACCGGTGAGCGCAGAAACAGGTCAGCTGGGGGGACCCTAGAATGAACTCCACCTGTAGGCTCTAGACAAACCAGTCCGGCACCGAATATCTATCTATCTATCTATCTATCTATCTATCTATCTATATATCTATCTATCTATCCAATATATATAACATATCTATCCCATATCTATCTATATCATATCTATCCCATATCTATCTCATATCTATCTATCCCATATCTATCTATTTATCCCATATCTATCTATCCCATATCTATCTATTTATCCCATATCTATCTATCCATCCATCTATCTATCTATCTCATATATATCTATCCCATGTCTATCTATCCATCTATCTATCCCATGCCTATCTATCTATCTATCTATCCATATATCTATCTCATATCTATCTATCTATCTATCTATCTATCTATCTATCTATCTATCCCATATCTATATATCTATCATATATCTATCTATCTCATATCTATCTATCCCATATCTATCTATCTATCTCATATCTATCATCCCATATCTATCTATCTATCTATCTATCTATCTATCTATCTATCTATCTATCTATCTATCTATCCATCTAATGCAGTTATTTCCAGTCCGCTTTTGTACTGGAGTAGCCAAAGAGCAGGCTGGGATCACTACTCCCATGTTTCCAGGACCAGGCCTGATCTTGCTGGCTATAGAAACCTGGAGAGTCAGGTGAGCAGGGGTATAGTTTTTTTGCCAGTCTGAAGTGTGTTGTATTATGCGCAAGGTGGAGAGACCTGCTGCAACCTACATCCCCCTGATCCGGCTGGGGAAAAGATCCCTGAACTATGAGATATCCAGTACAGACTGTGAATGTTATGTGTGCCAGCTGAAGCTAAGCCAGATGTTTTTGTTAAATGCTCTTATTGGTGGCTAAATAAAAGCCAAACCAACTAAAAGGAAGCCAAGGATGATTTGTTTTGTGCTACCATTGAGCTGAGCCCCACAACGCACATATACATACATACACACACATTTATATGCACACTTAAATATATACAAATGAAGAATATATATACAGTATTCATACATATAATATATATATAGTCAAAAAGTCGGGGACTGACTGTATGTGCATATATATATATATATATATAATATATATATATATATGATATTATATTAATTTATTTATATTTATTTATGCACATACAGTCAGTCCCAGACTTACAGCGTTCTGACTTACATCTGTCCCCTAGTTACAAATGGAGACTTATGGGCCATGCTGGCACTTGTAGTTCCATGTTCCACAGCAGGTAGTAGCTGGGGAACAACAAGTTCCAGCATGCCACAGCAGCACATGAAGTGAAATCTTCTTAACAGGGGCACAGAGAGGAATGCTAATGTAAAAACCCTTCCCTGCACCATCCGAAACTAAAGTGAAAACTTTTGCTCTGGAGTTACATTTAATAAATATACCTGTTATGACTTACATATAAATTCAACTTAAGAACAAACAACAATCCCTATCCCGTTCGTAACCCGGGACTGCCTGTATGTGTATGTATATATAAAAATAAATAAATATATATGTATATATATATATATATATATATATATATATATAAAAAATATGCATGCACACACACATATATATATACATATATACTTGTATATGAATATATATATATATATATATATATACACACGCTCATATATATACATATATATATATTTTTTTATATACATACATACACACACACATATACACTCACCGGCCACTTTATTAGGTACACCATGCTAGTAACGGGTTGGACCCCCTTTTGCCTTCAGAACTCAATTCTTCGTGGCATAGATTCCACAAGGTGTTGCAACGATGCTCAATTGGTACCAAGGGGCCCAAAGAGTGCCAAGAAAATATTCCCCACACCATGACACCACCACCACCAGCCTGAACCGTTGATACAAGGCAGGATGGATCCATGCTTTCATGTTGTTGACGCCAAATTCTGACCCTACCATCCGAATGTCGCAGCAGAAATCGAGACTCATCAGACCAGGCAACGTTTTTTCCAATCTTCTACTGTCCAATTTCGATGAGCTTGGGCAAATTGGAGCCTCAGTTTCCTGTTCTTAGCTGAAAGGAGTGGCACCCGGTGTGGTCTTCTGCTGCTGTAGCCCATCTGCCTCAAAGTTGGCCGTACTGTGCGTTCAGAGATGCTTTTCTGCCTACCTTGGTTGTAACGGGTGGCTATTTGAGTCACTGTTGCCTTTCTATCAGCTCGAACCAGTCTGCCCATTCTCCTTTGACCTCTGGCATCAACAAGGCATTTCCGCCCACAGGACTGCCGCTCACTGGATGTTTTTTCTTTTTCGGACCATTCTCTGTAAACCCTAGAGATGGTTGTGCGTGAAAATCCCAGGAGATCAGCAGTTTCTGAAATACTCAGACCAGCCCTTCTGGCACCAACAACCATGCCACGTTCAAAGGCACTCAAATCACCTTTCTTCCCCATACTGATGCTCGGTTTGAACTGCAGGAGATTGTCTTGACCATGTCTACATGCCTAAATGCACTGAGTTGCCGCCATGTGATTGGCTGATTAGAAATTAAGTGTTAACGAGCAGTTGGACAGGTGTACCTAATAAAGTGGCCGGTGAGTGTATATACATATATACTTGTATATGAATATATATATACACACAGAATGTATTCATATAAACTATGCACAAAACAAAATGGAAAATAAATGCTCGAATAACACTCATGTAATTTGCAGAAAAGTATACAAGAACATCAAGACGATTTGATTGAGGACTGTCCTGCTGAAATTGACATGATAAGATCCTTCATTGACAGTAATCTGGTCGTGTCATGGAGCCAATTTGGTGGTGTATTATGCAAACGAGTTCACACGTGCAGCCCCCGTTATCATATCTATTCATTGTCAACTCCTTAATAGAAAGACTTGATGGTGAGACAGAGATGCAAAGCGGCCACAGCAGGTTACTGTCATTCAGCTTCATCCAGAGTGACCTTATTCATGTGTAATACAAGTGACAATCTACCCACCGACTTCCCAGGCCATGGTCAGACACTCTTCTCAATTTGCAAAACCATTATCCATTTTCTGTTTCGAGAGAAAAAACGAAATTAATAACCCCGGGATTACATTCACATTTACCGGTGTTGGGTTGTTACCTCTGCATAGTGCAGCCCTTTTACTGGAGCACCTGGGGTGTCTACGCGTCACCAAAACAGACCAGTGATTTCAATGGACGTCATGTAATGCTTCATTTCGTTTGTGTTGGCGCGGCAGTGGACTTAGATGTTTGATGACAGGAGGCTCCTCTACGCATTAGATCGTTGGTTACTCTCACTAAAATTAGGGGGTGGGCCCACGCTCATCTTAGGCCTATGGCCAGCTTAAAATAAAACCTCAGTCTGGTCTATTGTGTTTTGACTGGATGGTTGAACCTTGGTGACCACCTTGAAGTGGTAAGTAGACCGTCCTACAATTCCTGGGCCACATGTATGAAACGGTTTTGGTCTAAAACTCACTTTTTTCCCCATAGGTTTCTATGGGGAAAAAAGTGAGTTTTAGACCAAAACCGTTTCATACATGTAGCCCCAATCCAAACCAACCACCAAGTTCTATCAACCCATAGTGAAGGTACCCCCATTATCATCAACCTGTCCTCTATTCCATGCCTTCTTCTGGTTTCTGGTTACTAGCAACTAAATTTTACTTCTTTCAGAAGGTGAATCAGTCCTGAAGTCCATGTTACTCATCTTATAGAGGTTTTCTAACCATAAATATTAGCTTTTAATATGTAAAGATATGTAAATGAAGACTATTTCCAAATACATTGCTGTTTTGATTTTTCTTTGTTCAGGATATTAATGAGATTTTATCTACTGCTCGTGTATAAAGTTTCTCTAGGTTACCGCCCACTTCTCTCGGCTCTTTCTCTTATCTGATTGCTTCAAGCTGCCCTTTCTGACCATGATGAGTCACTCCCTGCTGAGTCTTATTTTTAACAGAGGAGCTTGTTTATCTAAGTTAATGGCAAGTTTTAACCCTTTGAGCTCTGTAGCCTTGTGCACTATAGATTATCAACCTCCTGCACTCATCTCATTCTAACAGAAATAGATAAGAATAGCAGAGCTCATACGCCAATCACTGCCATAGAACCACCCACAGCCTAATTAGGAGGTGAAAGTCTGAAGCAAGTGTTCAATTCCTCTGCAGCGCCACCACAGGGAAAATAAACTATTACACATTACCATTAAAATATATGGGCTGTCCTTAAAATATATGGACAACATGGGTCCTCCAGATCGAGAGACGCTCTTTGTATAACAATATCCAACAAAAATGAGTTCATCCCTCCCATTTTTGTAAATATTGTATTACATCTTTTCATGGCATGACACTGAAGATATAACACTTTGATACAATGTAAAGTAGTCAGTGTACAGATATAAATTTGGTGTGCCCTCAAAATAACAACACATAGCCATCCATGCTTAACAAAAGTGAGTACACCCCTAAGTGAAAATGGACAAATTATGCCCAAAATGTCAATATTCTGTGTGGCCCCCATTATTTTCCAGCACTGCCTTAACTCTCTTGGTCATGGAGGTCACTAGAGCTTCACAGGTTGCAGCCACTGGAATCCTCTTCCACTTCTCCATGATGACATCACGGAGCTGGTGGATGTTAGAGACCTTGCGCTCCTCCACCTTCCATTTGAGGAGGCCCCACAGATGCTCCATAGGGTTTAGGTCTGGAGACACTTGGCCAGTCCAGCACCTTTACCCTTATTTTCTTTGGCAAGGCAGTGGTCATCTTGGAGGTGTTTGGGGTCATTATCATGTTGGAAAACTGCGCTGTGGCCCAGAAGGGAGGGAATCATGCTCTGCTTCAGTATGTCACAGTACATGTTTTCATTCATGGTTCCCTCAATGAACTGTGGCTCCCCACAGCCGGCAGCACTCATGCAGCCCCAAACCATGACACTTGTACCGCCATGCTTGACTGTAGGCAAGACACACGTCTTTGTACTCCTCACCTGGTTGCCTCCACACAGGCTTGACACCATCTAAACCAAATAGATTTCTCCTGGTCTCATCAGACACAGGACATGGTTCCTGTAAGCCATGTTCTTAGGCTGCTTGTCTTCAGCAAAATGTTTGTGGGCTTTCTTGTGCATCACCTTTGGAAATTTCTTCTTTCTGGGATGACAGGCATGCAGACCAATTTGATTAAGTATGCAGCATATGGTCTGAGCACTGACAGGCTGGCCACCCACCCCTGTAATCTCTGCAGCAATGCTGGCAGCACTTATCTCCGGTTATGACACTGAGCACATGCACTCACCTTCTTTGGTGACGCCTGTTCTAAGTTGTTAAACCGCTGTATGGTCTTGGCCAATATTCTACAGCTCAGTGACAGGGTGTTGGCAACCTTCTTATAGCCTAGGCCAGGGGTCTGCAACGTCGGCTCTCCAGCTGTTGGGAAACTACAACTCCCATCATGCATTAACAATCTATATCAGTGGGCATGATGGGAGATGTAGTTTCCCAACAGATGGAGAGCCGACATTGCAGACCCCTGGCCTAGGCCATCTTTATGTAGAGCAATAATTCTTTTTTTCAGATCCTTAGACAGTTGTTTGCCATGAGGTGCAATGTTGATTTTCCAGTGACCAGTATGAGAGAGTATGAGAGCGATAACAATAAATTTAACACACCTGATCCCCATTCACACCTGAGACCTTGTAACATTAATGAGTCACATGACACCATGGAGGGAAAATGGTAAATTGGGCACTGTTTGTCAATTTTCACTTAGAGGTGCACTCGCTTTTGTTTCCAGTGGCTTAGACATTAGAGTTATTTTGAGGGCGCACCAAATTTACACTATTATACACTATTATACAAGCTGAACATTGACTATTTTATATTGTATTAAAGTGTCATATCCACAGTGTTATCCCATGAAAACATATAGTAGAGAATTAACAAAAATGTGAGGGGTGTACTCACTTTTGTGAGATACTGTAACTCTGAATGGGTAAATCCTGTATATTAACTCCCTAATTGCCTAACAGGGTATTTGGAAATGGATTTTTCAAACCAGACAATCCCTTTAAGTCGCAAAACGTAACAACTAGTGGAAATCCTGTCTGACTATATATGTGTACATATTGGAGCTGTTTACTTTACATCAATACACCAGCTTTGTTCTTGGCATAGATTTCTTCAATAGCGCTGGCAGTATCACACAGCTGAGAAACAGGGTCTCAGATGAGTAACAGTCCTGCTACAGTGAGGTGTCAAATACTCCGTATTTGCAATATACAAACAGCAAAATTACACTATGTGCCTAATTATCATCATGTTGTGTGAAGATTATTGCCTATTTTCCTAGGTTTTTAACTTAGATGATAATATGTTTAGAAATATTTTATCCATAAAGCACAAACATATTCTGTAGTGTTGTACAATACGGGGTAAATGACAATTACCATCAAGACACAATGTTAAAACGCAAATATAAGATCTTGCTGACGAGTCTACAATCTACCACAGTGCTCCGCAACCGGTGGCTTTACAGCTGTTGACAAACTACAACTCTCTCCAGCCTGTGGCTACCATGGCATAATGGGAGTTGTAGTTGGGTTGGGTAACACTGATCTACAAAGGAAGTCGAGCAGCCTTATAGTTCTTTTATAATCAGGAGTAATGAGAACTAATGAGGATGAGGAGACCATTATAAGACAAACGATAGTGGAACAAGTAGTAGGCTGGCTTTGGGCTTGGATTTTTAGAGCCCTCTTAAAGGGGGTCTACCCATCTCACAAATTTATAGCATATCGATAGAGTACGCCATTAATATGGGAAAGGTGTGGGTCTGCTTGACTATTTTTGGGACTCCCGGTGAAATGAAAGGGAGAGTACCGACCACCTCTCCACTCTCAACCGAGACTTTTGGGAGCCCGTAGTGAAGAAACGTGTGGGACCTAGATGTGAGACCCGCACCCATCATACATTTATGGCATATCGATAGGCTAAGCCATTAATGTGTGAAAGGTGCGGGTCTGCCTAACTATTTTTGGAACTCTCATTGAAATGTGAGAGTCCCGACCACCTCTCCATTCTCAAACAAGACTTTTGGAAGCCCGTTGTCAAGAAAGGTGCGGGACCTATATGCACCCATCACATTGATGGCATATACTATCAAAATGCCATAAATATGTGCAATGGGAAAACCCCTTTCAAGCTTTGTTGGTAGATAGTCTTTGGTAGAACTGGTTTCAGAGGGTGGAAAATATCCAGAGATGGGAGACTAAAACCCCCAAGTGTTAATTAGTGGTATACGGTGGTATTATTCAGGGACTGAATTAGAATATTAGTGAGAATGATAGAGAAGTATTAAGGAAGCTTTTTAAGGAAATATATAAAACCATTGTATTATTTGGGCACTATATAGTGTTATTATATACACTGTATATGCTAGCATTATCTTCTCCCTATATTACCTGGGCTAAAATTATGAGAAAATTGTAATAAAAAAAATTACGAGAAAACTGATAACCTACTTTGCTTGTTGCCCAGGACTCAATTTTCTATAACACTGGCCCTAGTTTTGGAATAGGGGAGATCATTTCAAAGAAGAGAAGCAGCACAGGAGAAGTCTTGGGCACAGAAGAAGTCTTGGACACAGGAGAAGTTTTGGACACAGGAGACGTCTTGGTCATAGGAGCATAGGAGAAGTCTTGGTCATAGGAGTATAGAAGAAGTCTTGGACATAGGAGCGCAGAATTCTTGGTCACAGAAGCACAAGAGAAGTCTTGGTCACAGAAGCAAAGAAGAAGTCTTGAACACAGAAGAAGTCTTGGATACAGGAGAAGTCTTGGACACAGAAGAAGTCTTGGACACAGGAGCATAGGATAAGTCTTGGTCATAGGAGCATAGGAGAAGTCTTGGTCATAGGAGAAGTCTTGGACACAGGAGCAGAGGAGAAGTCTTGGTCACATGAGAAGTCTTGGTCACATGAGAAGTCTTGGTCACAGGAGAAGTCTTGGTCACAGGAGACGTCTTGGACACAGGAGACGTCTTGGACACAGGAGACGTCTTGGACACAGGAGACGTCTTGGTCATAGGAGCATAGGAGAAGTCTTGGTCAAAGGAGTATAGAAGAAGTCTTGGACATAAGAGCACAGAATTCTTGGTCACAGAAGCACAAGAGAAGTCTTGGACACAGAAGAAGTGTAACGGCGGGGTAGTGGACCACCGCAAGCGATGATAGTTAAGCCACGCCAGGGAACGGAATCTAAGTAGCCCCCGGTTTTCAACAGAGCCCGCCGCAAAGCAGGATGGACTTGCTGCGGTGTGAGGCTACCAGGTCGTCCCCCCTGACGTGACTTGCTTGCGATGGCGGCCGAGGTGCAGCGTGGTACAGAGTCGTAGTCCGAGAATCGTAGTCATGGGCAGGCAGAAGGTCAGGGCAGGCGGCAATGGTTTGTGGTCGTAGACAGGCAGGAAGGTCAGGGCAGGCAGCAGTGGTTCGGAGTCGAGAAACGTTAGCAGAGGTCTGGACACGGTAGGGCGAGAATAAAACTTAGGAAAAAGCTTTTACTAAGGCACGAGGCAACATAGATCCAGCAAGGAGTGATTTTTGGACCGTTTACCTTAAATTTGGGGAAGTGCCCCGGGAATTAGCCAATATCGGGGCGCTGGCCCTTTAAAATCCCCGAGAACGAGTGCGCGCGCGCGCTTAGGAAACGGGCACGGCGCCCGGCTGGCAGAGGGTGCGGACGGCACAGGAGCGAGGTCAGGTGAGTCCCCAGCAGGAGTGGACCCCCAGCTCGTCCCGCGACAGTACCCCCCCCCCTTAGGTCTCCCCCTCTTTTTAGGCTGAAGGACCTTACGGATCGATCTCGGTTCAGGATATTGGCTCCGGTTCCCAGGACCCCTCTTCGGGGCCGAAGCCCCTCCAATCTACAAAAAAAAATCGCTTACCCTGACGAATCTTCATGTCTAAGTTGTCCTTCACTTCAAAAACATTTAGGGGATTCTAGCACCGGAGACAGAGCAGCGCTCCTCTGGGAGAAACGGTTCAGGACCAGAGGCTTTAGGAGGGAGACGTGAAATGCATTAGGAATCCGGAGAGATGGAGGTAGGCAGAGTTTATAAGAAACCCGGTTTCAGTTGTCGCAGTACTCTGAAGGATCCCAGAAACCGCGGACCCAATTTATAGCTGGGGATCTTGAGGCGTATGTATTAAGAAGAGAGCCACACTTTATCCCCTGGGAGAGGAGTTGGGGAAGGTCTTCTCCTCTTGTCAGCTTGGGTCTTCATGCGGGTTGAAGCCTGGAGTAAAGGGTTGTGGGTTTTTTCGCCAAATGCCCTGATATCCTGAACTGGTTGTCCACGGGGCGGGAACCTCGGAGGCGGAGGCCAAGGGGAGGGGAGGGGCGGGGGGACGGCCATAGACAACCAGGAAGGAGAACGGCCCAGTTGAGTCGGAGTCCCCATGATTATATGAGAAACTCGGCCAAGGCAAACAATTGGACCCGTTGTCCTGACGTTGGAAACGAAAGTGCCTAGATACTCCCCCCCAAAATCTGGTTTTCCCCTCCCCCTGCCCA